>NW_019168048.1:25528473-26128473 GCF_002303985.1 Durio zibethinus | reverse complement strand
AATAGCTTATTATTAAGTGCAAAAACTTATTTTATTTTTTTTATTAGGTTCTTAAACAAGCTAGTGATTATGGTAGAAAAAACGCTTCATCAAATAGTAGTGCTCCAAATCTAAGTGGTCATCAATTTCATACATTTTAAATTTTTAGTTAATGTATTGAAACAATTTGAATGTTAATGTATTAAATTTTGTGTTACATGTATACTGGAACAAATTATGTATTTACATATTTAAATATTTATAATATTTAGTTTATGAATTTAAATTCATTTTTATGAATTTAAAAATATTTATCTATTTTTTATTTAATTATAGTAGTAAATATTGAAAAAAAGTAAATTTTCTAATTTAACGATGTTTGTGTCAAAAAATACCACTAAATTAGTAGTGTTTTTAGACATAAATGCCGCTAAAGGATAAATTTAACCACGTTTTGTCTCAAAATGCCACTAAATTTAGCAGCATTTTCTGGATATAAATGCCACTAAATTAGGAAATTTAATGGTGTTTTTGTTTGAAAATGCTACTAAATTTAGCATCATTTCTAAATACAGATATCACTACGTTAGTGGCATTTTTTCGTAAAACACCACTATTTTTCCCAACACAGATATAGCCAACACTTTTAGTGACGTTTTTGGAAAACCCCACAAATCGTATAATGGCATTTTTAAATGTCGCTAAAGATGAAAAAAAAAATATCACTAAAGATCTATTCCCCTGTATTGATTCTCACAATGCCTATTTTAAAAAATGGCACCAATTAATTACATATTATTTTTCAATCTTAACAAAAGTCTTAATTTTAATATTTAAAAATAATTTTCTTATTATTTTATTTTTTACAATTTTATTTCACTCATATATTTTCACAATTTTTTCTTTTTTCCCTTTTTGAAAGAAGCTTTATTTTCATTTTTATTTGGAAAAAATAAATTAGAACTTTATTATTGAAAAACTCTTAAAATATTTTAATACGTTGATAATATTAAATGAATTTTTCTCACCTACAGATTTTTTGAGAATCATTACTCAAATTTTCTTATAATCCCATCATCGAAGGCTTATATTTATTTTTTAAAAAAATTAATTAATGCAAATAATATGCATGCATTATTATATGTAACTTTATTCCTAAAAAAACTCTTTTCCTTTATTTTTCTTCAAATTTTTAATTAAAAAAGTAAATGAAAACCATTTTTATATTGAATATCTTCCTAAATACTCCAGTACTTTGGTAGTATTTAAAAAAATATATTCTTATCTAAAGATTTTTAAAGAATCACTATTCGGATTTTCTTAATATCCTATCATCAGAGGATTTTTATTATTTTAAAAAAATTTTAACACTTTTCTTTTTTAAAATAAATATATTAATTTTAAAATTTTAAAATTTAAATATACATAGATAAATAAATAATGAATTAAAATATATAAAAAAAAATTATCCAAAAAAAAGTCAGTCAACAGTTTAGAGCGATTTAGTTCAGTTTAGCCAATTTGTAGCAATTTAGCTTGCTTTAGCTGGTTCGCCTAGTAGTTTAGCAATTGATCACTGGTTCAATCGAACTATTCGTTATTTGAGTAAGGGACCAATTATAGGGTCGGGTATGAGTCTACATGTAGGTCAATTGAGCTTTCTCTTTTTTTTTTTTAGGCCTATAAAAGTCATTTTTTTTTACTTCATTTCAAACCTTTCTCCAAAAAAAATCCTAAATTCTTTCCAAAATAACTCAAATAGCTGACCACCCCTTTGTATATTTTGGTAGGCTATTGCCCTTGCCGTCGACCACCTAAATGAATGAACTTTGAACTGACAAGATCAACTTAATTAATATGCTTAAATGAAATGAAATCATGATCTATTTTCATTAATTTGAGTAAAATTGGGTGTCTATAGGTCAATCAACTACCATAGTGCAATTTGGAAACATAATCAAATTTTCATTCTAAAAACACATGGCAGTTGAATCTCATGTGTGGGCATTTAACTGTCCATATTGAAAATCTCTCCAATTGTCCTTTCATATCTTTAAAATCGATTTCCTTATTTTTGAAACTTTTCTAAAGCTATTTTTATAGCTTTTTAGGCTCTATTTATATCAGCTTTTAATATCAATGCGACACGAGTTTATCCTCTTTTGCTTTTATTTCGCATAACAAAAAGTGTTAGGATAACTAAAAGCTAGTATGGTTATTGCTATTGAACTCAGAATTCCAACTGAAAGGGGAAAACTCCAATGAAAATTCCCTTAAATAGCTTACCTCATTTTTTAACTATGACCTTACTTTCTTTTTTTCTTACCTTTAAGGGGAGTTTGGTTTTTAGATTCGCATATTTTGAAAAGGAAAGTGATTTAGAGGTAAAGTGATATTAAAGGAGAATGTGTGATTATTGAGTTTTTGTTGACTTAAGAAATGTAAGATTTCTGCATTTAGTTCATAAGAATATAAGATTATCTAATAAAGCCTTTTACTATATTATCCTTGTCACACGTGAGTAACACGTGAAATTTATAATATTAAAATGTCATCTTTTCAATAAAAACTTGTATTTTTTTATCCTAGAAACGTTGTTTCAATTGAATTCTGAAAAATAGTTTTTTCATATTTTTAACAAAGATTACATTTGCTATCTTAGAAGCATTGTCTTTGTTAAATTAAAAAAAAAATACTTTTTTCATGTTTTCAACAAAGTGTATTTTTATTTTAGAAATGTATCTTTTCATGAAAAACTACGTTTTTATCTTTAAAATGTCATATTTTCAATAAAAGGTTGCATTTTATCTTAGAAATATAGTATGTTTAACAAATATTGCATTTTTATCTTAAAAATATTGTCTTTTCAATAAAGATTACATTTTATCTTAAAAACGTCATCTTTTTAATAAAAACTATGCTTTTATATTAAAAAAGTTGTCTTTTCAATAAATACTACATTTAATCTTAAAAATGTTATTTTTTCAACAAATACTGTATTTTTATCTTTAAAATGTCATATTTTCAACAAATATTGCTTTTTTACCTTGGAAATATTGTCTTTTCAACAAAAACTACTTTTCTATCATAAAAACATCATTTTTGTTAAATTTTGAAAAATATTTCTTTCATATTTTTAATAAAGACTGTGTTTCCTATCTTACAAGCATTGTTTTTGTTGAATTTTGAAAAATATTTTTTTCATATTTTCATAAAAGATTGTGTATTCTATCTTGAAAAATATTATTTTATATTATAAACTATATTTCATTTGTTAAAAATGTTGTGCTTCTGAAACTATAAAAGTTCAAAATTCATATTTTTCAATAATTAACTATATTTTTCTTTTAAATAAGTTGTTTTTATTATAATTAATTTTTTCATAATATATTATAACATATGACTACGTTTCTAAAATAATGTTGTATAAATGAAAAATTTTAGCTTCACATATGGTTTCCATTTATCATACAATTATGTTGATTTTTTAGGGTAAAATATATTGTAAAAAATTATTACTAAGGATAAAAGTGGAATAAATTTTATATTTTGCCAAGAATATTAAAAGACCTCAAGAAGTGATTGGTTTTTGATTTAGGAATATCACCTTTCTTTTTTGAAACTATTGGAAATCTCAAAATATTTCAAGAATAAGATTTTGTGAATCAAACTAAGGAATTAAATTACAAAAAGTAAAATTTCATCTAATAATCTAACTTTACCCTGGATTAAACGCCATCTAAAATTATTATATAAGACAAAAACTTCCTTTGTATTCAACCTTTAATTTTTTTTACTTTCCTTTCTCTTTCTTAGTTTTTTATTTAACAATTTTCAAATAATTTTAATAATTTAGTATAATAAATAAATTTTTATAATTATATGATAACCTAATTAATAATAACTAAAAATTAAATAAATACATAGATAAATAAAGCATTCTATAATCAAATAAATTATAAATAAATGAACAAAAATAATATTACTTTCACAAAAATATAATGTAAATAAGTGTAAAAAATAATAAATAATTGAAAATTATTTTGTAAATTTCAATTTGTGTAAAAATATTATTATCAATTTTTTTAAAAAATTACTTGATTTATTACAACTATTTTTATTAATTTTTAATTATTTATTTGATATATTAATCAATAATAAATAATTAAAATTTTTTATTTTATACAAATTTTAAACTAATCACTTTAATGGTCATTTTTATTTTTCTTTACAATTTACCCCACTATCATCATTATGTTTATATCCAAACGAATATTCTACTATTGATTTTAATTTTACCTTACTATAACTAATCTCACCTCTATCGATATTTTCATTTTCATTGGAATTAATCTCACAATTCATCCAAATAGACCATTAATCACTAGTTTTTCATTCCATTGATTAAACATCATATATAATCAATTATCTTTCACTATATTTTGAAAGTATAACAACAAAAAAAAGTTTCAACATTTATTTTTTCATTCTAGTAATTTATTTTTTAACTTAAAATTTTTTAGCTATTTCACTTTCTCTTCTTCCCTCATGCTTTATTTTTTTGTTCATTTTTTTGTTCATTTTAAGTTTTCAATTTTGCATTTATATAAAGTATAAATAAGTTTACATACAAGTAAATTTTTATATAAATTATTCTTTTATGTTTATGACATATAATTATAAAAATTTTTCATTACTCAAAATCCTAAATATATTATTTTATCACCATTTATTATATAAATTTTTAAATATTTTTAATATTAAATAACATTAAAAAATATATAATTAATTTTCAAATATTTAGTAACAAAAGTATTTTTTGATGTGAAAAGAATCTTACTCATTTTTAATCATTCAACAAAGTATTATTTTATGCTAAATAATTTTATTGATTTCATAAGTATCAAATATATACAAAAAATTTTATTCTATATAAATTTTAATATAATATATTTAATAATTATTTTTATTTCTCATGCTTAACATCACTTCGGCTGTTACATTTATTTTTAAATATAAATTTCATTATTAATATAATCGTTAGCGTAACTATGGAAGCCATCCTCACAATTAAAATAAATGATATATTTCAATAATAAAAGAAAAAAGACGTGTGTGCTAAACTCATCAAATCAAATATTAGTATGATATTTACTAATAAGATGTTAATTCAATTGGTTAAGGCTTATTTTTTTTTATTAAAAAATTTTAAGTTCGAGTCTTGTTGATGACCGTTTGTTGAGACCTCGAATGCACGATTTATAGTCACTTATATTATACTGTTAGGTATAACATATCTTACTTTGATATAGAATTGAATAATTTATCTACTCCTAAATTTTATCAAAAACCAAATAGCCTGTTGGTGACCACTTGTTGAGATCATCTCAAATATATGACTTGCAGTAACCTATATTATGCTATCAAGTATAGTATATTTTACTTTGATCTAGAAATTGAGCAATTTATCTATCCCTAAATTTTACCAAAAATCAAATAGTTTTTTTATTTTTAATTAAGCATTAATCCAAATAACATGTATATTTCATAAACTTTTTTAAATTATAAAATCAAGAGAATTCATGTATGTAATATATTTTAGATTTTTTAGTAAATTAAGGTTAGAGATTAAAAAAATAAAATAAAAAAAATAAAATATATGTTTATTTTATAAAAAAAAGAAGAAATTGACAAAAAATTACAAATATTAAAATCAACTCGTAAAAAAATTAACTAAACCATTTTAGCTATAAATATCATCTTACTAAATGATTAACATTTTTCGTATATAGTTTAAATATGGATAATGAAAATTTAAAGACAACAATAATCAACAAAAATATATTTTTTCCCAACACCAACCGGTACAATTTTAGCGTTCGAGCACAAATAAATATACTCAATACTAAAAAAAATTCATTCAAAAATTTTGTTTATTTATTATTATTATTAATTTAATATAATTAAAGAAGTCCTAGTTGATGGCCAATACCATTAAATGCAGCAGGTGTGAAATTAAACCATTTAATATGATATAGAATTCCAAGTTGCTTTAATTATTGCTTACATCAACGCAGCTGATGTCATCTGCTTAGCTCATCACGCTCCGTTTCCTAGCGTCATCTTACATGGTGGTAAAAATTAAAGAGCAAAAGAGGCTCGCAAGTAAAGTAATAAATACTACAGTAGCTTCCTTTTAATTTTTTTTTATAATATACTAAATACTAAAAAAAAATCATTAAAATTATTTATTTATTTATTGTTATTATTATTATTTTTTTAATATGGTTAAAGATGGCCCACACCATTAAATGTAACAGGTGTGAGATGAAACCATTTGAATTCCAAGTCGTTTTAATTATTGCTTACGTCAACAGCAGCTGATGTCACCTGCTTAGCTCATACACGTTCCATTTCCTAGCGTCATCTGGAATCCTTACATGGTTGCAAAAATTAAAGAGCAAAAGAGACTCGCAAGTAAAGTAATAAAAACTACTGCAGCTTCCTTTTAATTGTTTTATAATTTTGTTTATCTACCTCTTTGATCCATGTATAATTTTTGGTATAAGGAAGGGATATTATAATTTTGTTTTTTAATAAAAATTATATTAATTATTGAATTAAATTTTGATGAATAATTTTGTGCATTTTTTTAGTGAAAAACTAACGACTGTAAATCTAATCCAATCATGACTTTTTCTTGGGAAAAGAAATCTAATCATCCTTTGTTAAAGACAAAATTTCTTGGATTCCAGTAATCATATGAAATCAGGTAAATCAAAAGTAGTATAGTCAAACGCAAAAGAAGTGTTTATCTCTGTGGGGAAATGTTGAAAAGTATTTCAACATGAGAATCAAATACGTTAAAAACAATAAAAACATAATATTGAAAACATTGATTTTTTACTATGTAGATATGACTTTTTCCCTCCTAACTATGGTTGATTAGTCCATATATTTTGACTTTGGAACCGCGTAAACAGCAACATAAGCTGTCAATAAAATGGAAATCGAACAGCTTTTTTTTTTTATCTTTCTTATTTTTTTCCTACTATTTATCTATACTTTCTTATATAGCAGGAATTTATTATTTCAATTTTAAACATTGTATTTTTAAATAAATTAACCCGTTATACATTAATATATCTCACTTTAAATTGTCCAATAAAATTGTTTTCATACCAAATAGACAAATAATATAGATAAAACTATAAGATCAAAAGCTTCAAATATAGGAGATTAAATATCTTCTGATCTGTCTGCCTGCTCCACTCTGTTTGTCTTGACCCCTAAACAAGTCAAATTTTTTTATTGTTTTTGTTTCTAAACAACTTTGATCATAGCTAGATTGCATCGAGAATATTAATGGAATCAAGAAGAATTGAGTCATTGTTTATTTGGTCAAACCTTTTTTTTTTTGGGCATGACTAGAAAGCCTTTGATAATTTGATAATTGAAGATATATTCTAAATATGTATGCCAACACCAACTGTTAAGGAATAAAAAAAAATGCAGCAGAACTGTCAGTCAACCCAAAAATAATTTGAATTACTTGTCATTAAGAAAAAAAAAAATGAAGGTGCATTATGCCAAAAGCTAATATATATACATATATATATATATATCCTAATATGACTGTGAATGTTATTCAAAATATAAGTAAATTTTTTATTTTTTTTCATGGAATTAAAATTATTAACTTTTATTCTTTTTAATTAAAATCATGAAATTTTAAAATATTCGATTTTTTAGTTGGATGATGTAATTTATAAAAATACTTATTTAGATTTATTTGGATGATTTGAAAGACAAATATTTGAAAAAAGTTATTTAAAAATTTTTATAATTGAATTTTATTTGTCAATTTTCAAGATTTAATGAATATAATTATAATGAAATAAAAGTTCATAAATTTAATTTCATGTAATAAAAGATTGAAGATTAATTTTTGTTTTTGAGTATTTATTCGAGTTGGATATATATGGAATTAGTTGGGTTGTTAAAAACAATATGAGAAAAAATGAACGTAACTTAGATGAAGATATTTAAATAGATGTGAGATAAGAAGTGGATACAAGTAATAAAAAATGATATGATGATTAAAGAAGTAGATGAAAATATTGTTGTTAATAGAAATGAGTGACGTAAAAAAATTCAAAACTACAACTTAACATTATTTCTTTTTTAGCCTTTCATACAGTCGATTTTACAGTTATGAAATATATGGCTTAGTTTGTTATTGTAGTATTTATTTGGGTATTATTTAAAAATAAAATACTTGGGCTAGACTTCTAATTAATTTCAATACAACCTGATACAAATAAGTCCATATTTTGTTACTTTCATTACCAGAAGAGAAAAAAGACATTCGAAATTCTAATAACATACCCAAACAAGGTAAAGAGAAAATAGAGTCAAATGGTGATATATTCATTTACAGAAACAAAATTAGTGAATATATGCGGACACGGAATTCTATCATATATGCTGCTATGACAAATATAAATATAAATATAAATATATTTTGATTACAAGAAGAATAAGCAACTGCATGTGAACTTAACTATGTAAAGATAGGAAATTAAGCAAGACTTAGAAACAAACAAAACGAGTCATGATTCATGAGATATATGACCTTTAACATTAAGCTCTTAAAATTCTTACCAATTCCTTTTGTCAATGGGAAGATTGATGTTTTTAACCCCACGAGGGTAAAAAAAAGGTGCAGAAAAGGTCAACTACCTAGCTACAAATTCCCCTCAATCTATATATATAGATTTTAATAAATTTCAGATATATCTTCACGCTCATGTGACCATTTTAGGAAGTCTCCTCGTTCACTCTTTTAATAATTACTATATTGTGAAATTTTTTGTCAGTACCTGTAGGGCCTCAGTTCCTTAATAAATGGCATTAATAATCAAAGAGTAGATTTGAACTAGTAGTACAAGTTTGGGGGTTGCAAGTCGATATCACTAGTCTAAACACGGTTTAATTTCAAATGAAGGTAATGGGTATTTAAATGAAAACCAATTTGCATTATCTTGAATTTGTGGTACTCCATACAGCTGTGCTTGGAAACTTGACCTCGAAAGAGAGAAAATTAGCATCAGAGAAAAAAAGGTAGATCTAGAAGATGGTGAGAGCTCCCTTCTATGATAAAAATGGAGTGAAGAAAGGTGCATGGAGTCCTGAAGAAGATCATAAACTAAGATCTTATATTCTGAGATATGGCCATTGGAACTGGCGTGAACTTCCTAAGTATGCTGGTATATAGTTTCATTCTTAACTCTTTTACTACTATAATACTCAAATAGAGAGAATTTTACAGCGTACTCCTATGATTGTACGGAGAAAACTTTGGGTTTTTTTTTTTAATAAATTCTTTTCTAGGTTTCAATCATATTAACTTGTTTTGAAATGTAATTATAAAAGGAAAAGATTATTTCTGGATATCGATTCAAGGTTTGCTCTGATCTTTATCTCTTTTGGAGATCAAAAAGGACAGAATTTATATTTTTCTGGATTCTCTTTCCTTTTCTTTTGTTCTTGGCTTTATACACAAATTGCATTTTTATGTGATCAGCTTCAGTTAAGTGGCCAATTTTGCATTTTTCTTAGGCTGATTTGTTTGTTTAAAGGAAAACCCTAATTAATTGTTAATTTCAGGCTTTTAGCAATAGTTGGAATTATGATATCCAATCAAGAGTTAATTCATATAAACACTCTCCTCATGTTCATAACGTTGTCTAATTTTGCTAAATTTTCTCCAGGTCTCAAAAGGTGCGGAAAGAGTTGCAGATTAAGATGGATGAATTACCTCCGCCCTGAAGTAAAACACGGGAACTACACTGAAGAAGAAGATGCCTTGATCATGAAATTACATGAGGAAATTGGAAACAAGTTAGATCCATTTTTTTTTCTAAGTCAAAATCATTTTATTAAAAAAAATGAGTTAAGCAGATTCAAGTAAAGCATCAAAGATGTCCTACACATATCTGTTCATAAACATCAAAATCCAAACAAAAATATAGAACGGTATAATAATATATGATATATGTAATCTTCATTTTCTGTAAGCTTATGCAAGCATATATGATATATGTAATCTTCATTTTATGGATAAAAAATAATATTCATGACATATATTTCTTACATACAGATGGTCCACGATCGCTGCAAGTTTACCTGGAAGAACAGACAATGAAATAAAGAACCACTGGCACACTCATCTAAAGAAGCGTGCGAAGCGAAATCTAACATTACCTGATGGGAAAGAGTACTCTAGTTCAACTTCGCAAAGTGAGGCCACCCACAATTCTGAAGGTGAAGCTGAAAGCGTCCTAATTGTTGATACTCCGCCCAATATGATCTTAGAGAGTTCACCCTGGTCTCCAGCAACACCTTCAAGTACTGAATTGTCCTCCGTCTGCTCAAACACTGGATCTATATCCAGCTTAAATGCTATTGGCGGTATGGAAGATATTTGTCTCCGTTCTTTGTCAGAAATATATGAAGCTCAATGCAGTACTGGAGATTTCTGGAGTGAGCCCTTTGTTGCAGACAATGTCTACAACCAGGATAGTTATCCATCATCCTTGGAAAATGGTGGATTTGGGCTGCCATTGCTTTTTGACATGAATTATGATGATGATTCTGTATATTTGCTCTATCAATCGATGAAAGGATGGGCATAAAATTACTTTTAGTTATTTGGTATGCTACGATTTTAAGTATATTAGTATTTGGTACTATATATATTGCGATTGTAACTTATAAGAGTAACTGAAATTATCTTAGCCATTACTAAATGAGATCCCTTTAATTTGCTGTCAAAAGTCCATATTCCAGGCCAGGATGATGATTATGTATATGTTTCATATTGCTATTATAATATTCGGGTACTGATGTTGAGTAAGATCTGCAGACCTCGGAATTACAGATTGAAGAGAAACGAAATCTATATATTTGTCAAGATAACGAGGTAGTTTAAGGCCTATGTAAGAGAAGAGATATACATGTAAGTTTAAACAAGGCTCAAGAAAGAGTTTGAGGCTTCACTTTAGAAATTATATGCAAGCTATGCTGTGATTGTATACCTAGTTGGAGTGATCTTAATTTTTTGCAGTTCGATCGCTGAGAGTTTTGTAATCATTATAGTTCCTTTTGTTTGGTTTCAAATTATCTTCTTTAGTTTCTGCTGTTTTTTGTTCATTTAGTATATCTACTGCGCATGTTTCAAGAACCTCCCATATGAAGGTTCTCCTTGTGGATTTGTTGCGTTTTTAGGGCTATGATTTTCTTGTTAAAATTTTTCGTTAATGGGTTACTATTAATTAGTGATTTTAATTTAATAAAACTGATTGATGGATTTAGTCATAATACAAAACAAGCATGAGAGTCCATTAATTTAATGTAATCACTTAAGTATGAGCTTTGCATATCTAACTGGGTCAATATGGTATAGCGGTTGTGTCAGCTTTTAGCCCAATAAGTCTTTGATAGGAAGGTTACTAGGGTTATTTAATTAATAAAGCTAAGGTCCCCTCTTCACTTTTCTTACACAGTAGCTACTCATTAAAAAACTGCTAATGAGAGAAAAACGAAAAGGAAGACCATAGCCACTTCAGGGATTGTTTCGCTTCCGCGATTTCATGATGACTCCCTAAATAGGTATGCCTAATCTCTTCGATTCATGTATGATGTTTTGATTTTCACATAATGATCTTGGGTTAGTGCTTACATTTGGTATCAGAGCATGATTGTGTGAAATTAAAACCTTGATTTCATGTTAATTTAACTGATTTTTGGTGGATTACTTGTTTGGGACGAAAATTTATAATTATCGCAATCTGAATTTTTGATCTTGTTTTTTCCAAAATTGATTTGGGGTTTTTGTTCTCCTTTTGAGAGGATTAAAATCATGTTATGGATTGTTTCTTAATTCATCATATAGAGAGAAATCAAGATTTAAAGTTTTTTGTTCAAGATTTGAATCAAATTCAAGATTTTATTAAAACTTTGATATCTTATGTGTTTTAATCCAAATTGACACTTGATTATTGTTACCTATGTGCTTTAAGATTGAAATATATGTTTTAATTGTATAAAATTTGAGTTTTAATTGAAAAATTGAGAAGAAACCATAAACGGGTTATGTATGGCTTTTCATCCAAAAATTTTAGCTCAAATTGATGTTAATTCATGGTGTTTTGATGCAATTTGAAGTATGGGCTTTGTAAATATATATGTTAATTGAAGTTTGGAAGATTCAATTACATAAAAAACCAAAGAAAACCATAAATTTTGGAAAAGGCTTGAAACGGGTTAAATATGGGTTTAACAATCAAGTTTTTTTTGGTCAATCGATCTTATTTTTGTAGTTTTTGATGTGTTTTTCACATTGGTTTGATGAAATAATGGCTTGATTGAGTTTTGAAAACTTCAATTTCATGAAAAACATAAGAAAAAGCATCAAAATTGAGCTTAAAACAAGAAACAAATCCAAACAGGTCAGAACAAGATCCAACTAGGTCGGGCTGACTCGGTTAGAGGTTAAAGACAACCTCCTAATAGATTCAGGACAAAGCCCACTCATAGATGGTGCCACGTGCAGAGAGCGTGGCTTACCCTGGTGGTCATTTTTGCTCCGGTTGCTTTTATCCTGCTTGAAATTTTATTTTTGATTTTTTTATTATTTTTCTATACTTTTTTGAATGCATGAAATATTTTATATTTTATATTCATGCATAATTCATTAATTATTATATGTTATGCACATATTTTTTGAAAAATTATTTCAGGATAAAATATTTTGATATGCTATGAATCTATTAGAGGTACATACTCTTTCTAATATTATTTAAAATTTACACATTCTTGGCCTAAAGTTATGTGCATAATTGAATAAATTTAGTCAAATTTATTTTTATTAATTTTTGGCTATCCATTTAAAATGCAACATGCATTAGCTTGAAATATAAATTAGGTTTAAAATCCATAAGGTTTTGGTATAGTTAGTATTAAATTAATAATTTTATTTGGTAATTTCATTTAACAAATAATTTTGAATAATTATTCATTTGGAATAATTGGAGTTTATAATATTGCCTACACTAATTTATGTTTCTGATGACTATGTTGATATTATGTATCATTGTTAATTTGTAAAATTTTTGGTACAAAATACATAAGAATAAAGTATTGATTGAAAATATTAAATTATTTATAAAATTCAAGACACTTGGTTTGAATGTAATAAATTAATTTTATCTAGTGAGACACATTCGGTTAAATATTTCGCAAAAGAGATCATATTTATAATGGTCCATCGAGATACAATTTAATTATTATTGTCTCATATAGGAATGATAATTTTTTAAGTATTTAATGATCCAAAGAGACATATTCGGTTTAGGTATCTCACAAGGAGCAATTATAACTATAATAATCTATAAATATACACTTTAATTATTGGTGTCATATATGGAGCGATTGACTCTTTAATGACCTTAAAAGATACATTATGGTTAAGTATCTCACAAAGAGTACTCAAAATGCATGCACTTAGTTAAGTATACAAAATTATATTTATGAGCAAACTAAGTTTCTCGGTGTGAAAATATATAATTAGCTAATGTAGGTGTTTGGTTACCAAAGTGGCTTACTAATTGAGCTTGCAAGATTTTTTCATACGTAAGAACATGAATATTTTCAAATTACCTTATACAATCACTTGCCTAAATGGGGTTATTTGGGGAGCATAAAGCATCATGGTTGAAGGACTGGTCTTAAAGGTCTGTCTACCTAGAAAGGATAAACTTTTCAAAAACTAAGATATTTTCATATTAGCTTTATGTGAAAAGTGTCTAACAACATATTACATTCTCTGCTTTAAAAGGGAATTTGTGTGATGCATTTGGATTTTTCAGTTTGATTACAAATAACACATTATGAGCTAGTGCTATTTGTATGGATTATTGCTTATATGTGAAAAGTTACATTTTTTGTCTTGAATATTAAAGTTAATTTGGTGATAAAAATTAAGTAGTTCTAATTAAGAGTGATAAAAGTGATTTAGAGCTTAATTAAGTCATGATTGTTTTCTTGGATATGTTAAGTATTTAAGATTTTGTTGATTATAATCCAATTGTTGAAATGTCATATTTTGTGATTATAAAATATTGTCTAAGTCATATGAATCCATTAAAATAATTGTCATATGCATGATCAATAAGTCTGATATATTACTTTATTTCGATATATCATTGTTTGATAAAGTGATTTTATGAGTGATCATACTTTGTAAAATGTGACATGTGAAATTAAGTTTGGTTCTTTTGAGAGTATGTGTTATATGTGATAAACACGTTTAGCATGCCTACAATGTTTTAGTTATATATATATATATATCACATAATTATGTTTTGAAATTTTAGGCATTAAGTTTAAAGTCTAATATAATGCATAATGTGATATATATTTAAGAAACTCATTTTTTCATGAAAATATGAAACATATTATTGGCTATAATGATT
The DNA here is from genome assembly GCF_002303985.1 of Durio zibethinus. The sequence goes on along the minus strand of NW_019168048.1, from coordinate 26,113,957 downwards.
TATGAATGACATTTAAATTTTATGTTAGTCTGCTAAAATAGTGGGAGAGTATTATTTTTAAGATTATGCAATTATGTTATAGAGTAATAACATATGTTAAATAATTGCATAGTAAATTTGTTTCACATAAATTATTAGACTAGCTTTTAAAATCTTTTTGCTTTTACAAAATACTTACTAAATCAAGTATGCTCTCATAAAATATTTGTTTTATAATATGTTGAGAAAGCAACAAGTAAAAGATTATTTCTTAGTAAGTATTTAGAACATGCTTTTAGTATCATGAAATTTGGTAAATATTTCCATAAAGATCCTGGATAAGTGAGTTGTGAAAGTAAATAGATATATATAAAAGTTTTAATCTACAAAAGTAGGCAAAATTAATTTTGCAAATTTCAAATATTAAAAGTTTTGACTAAAATGTTCTGTTGTTAAGGCTTGCTAGGTTAACTAGCCTTAATGTTTTTTTATCACAACTCGTATTTGGTAATATTGAAAATATTATATTCTTTACATGACATGAGATTGGTTTATACCATAATCATTATTTGTATATAATTGTCTAAAAAAATATGCATTGTTGACATTCATCATATATTGTATGTTGAGATTTATTGTATGAAAATTGTAGACTTTGTTGAATTTCATGTATAAAGTACCTACATTGGAAGATATTCTTTGTGGCCAATCAATTTTTTTATTTTTAAATTTCTTATAGTCATGCTTAAAGATTGAAATGCTATAATAAAGTATTATTAATTGTTAAAACAATTTACTTGGTAGTATGGCTCACTAAGTATTTATATTGATTGAAAGCATGATTATGGAGTATGACTTGAAAATTTTAAGGTGCATAAATGATAATAGCCATTCTAAGTTTTAACTTTTTGGATTTATAGATGTACATTTAGATTAGTATCTCACTTAAAATAATCAAATGCATAAATAAACATAAGAACTATAATAATAATGAATTTTTTTACGTTGTTATGGTTTGTCTCTGAGTTACTACATGATTACTTACGAAATGGTGATTATATGTTTTTAATTTAGAGATAATTGTGAAATATTTTATGAAGTGAAAATATGCATAGACCTAGGGAATTTATCTACCCAAAAGGAATATATTTTTGAAAGTTTTTGTATTTTTCATTATTTTAAAGTGTGATCACACAAAGTTATGATATATTTTCTTTAAAAGAATACCCAAGATTAAATTTATAATATGGCACCTTCATTATTTTGATAAGACTAGTAAAGATATTAACTTGATTAAAGTCTTATCTACTTAGATTATTGATTGGTCTTTGTACTCAATTTTAATATATTGAAAAAAATGTCATCATAAGTTAATGTCTACAATGAGTGATAAGTTTTTGGATATTATATTAACATATAGATTTGTGGATTATTTGCTAGACATGAATTAAAGAAGTCACCACCAATCTTTTTTGTTAGGTGTGATTGATTACCTGATTGATTCTATCCCATTTTAAAGAAGAGTTTCAAACTTGATTTGGGTATCTTTAAAAGATAGATTCTAGTATATTAAACTAAATTTAGGTTCATGAGTGCAGTTATGTGTGAGGAAGGTTATAGCACATTCACAATGCCCGTCCAAAAGATAGTACTAGTTTGATTTTAAGTTATCCAAGCCTTAAAGTCTTTTTATAATTTTACCAAATAATTTAATTATTGAAAATTGATCTTAAAATTACTCTAATAGTTTGGTAGTAATTTAAAGTAATTTTCTCACCTCATGAGTTTTCGTGGAAACTAATGTCCTACTCTGAAGAGGTTCCGTCATTAAATTTATTTAATTTTTTTTGTAAAAAAAATTTTTATTTGTGAAAACAATTTATTTTAAAAAATATCTTTCAATATGTTGGTAAGATTTTCCTTTAAGAATTATTCTCCAATATGTTGTTAGGATTTTTACAAAATATTTTTTCAAGAAAATTCATTAAGTCCTCCAATAGTTTGATAATACTTAATTCAATATTTAAATCCCCCGATAGTTTGGTAGGATTGAAAATATTTTTTTCGAAAACCCTTTTTTTATTTAAAAGAGAAAAAACTCAATTAAAATAAACAAAAATCATTATACAAATAATACCATGCAAGCATAATATAATCATGCAAAAATAAGATAATCATGCAATAATATAATATACAAATTATCATACAATTAATATAAAAAATCATGCAATTATATGTTCATGCAAAAATATCAAAATAAAAAAACATGCAAATAATAAATATCTTGTCAATTTTTTTTTTTTTTTTGCATTTCAATTAGCACTTGAAATAATAAATAAGAAAATAAATTAGAAATAAAAAAAATTTACCAAATGAATCAGGTCACGTAAGTTGGGATAGCTATTACGCGTGCCAAACTTGATTCTTCTTCAGCTTTAATAGTACCATTTTAAAGTGTAAACACCCCATTCTATCTAAGAATTTTTCTAGGATCAAAAAAGAATATTTGATCATAGGTTGGACTCGATTATGAAACTTTGGGCCCAACATGAAATTTTTAATTTTAATTTTATTGTTGTTTTAAAAAAAAGTCAAAAGTTAAAAAAAAGAAAGGGAAATTAGAAAATGGAAAATTGGGATTTGATCTCAGAGTTGATTAAGGATGAATCTTTGGGCTTAATTCATGCAATCATTGCAAAATCAAATAAAATCATACAATTAATCACAAATTAAAATCAAATTATATCCCAAATTATGTCAATTTATTTTTCAAAATTAAAGGGATTCAATCCTTATAAATGAACAAAAAACCACATGCAGACAGGGGATGGAAAAAAATATTTTACGAAAACTCTTGGAAAAAAAAGAAAAAAAAACCATTAAAAAAAAGATACAATTTTTGGCAGTAGGTTTCTTTTTGAAATTCTTTACAGAATTTGGAATTGTGAGAATTTATTTTAGTAAGTCGAGTCGACTTTAGGTATTATTTTTATTTATTTAACTATTTATTTATTTGATTATTTATTATTTTCTAAATATATTTTTATAAAAATATATTTAAATAAAAGCCTTACCAACAAATTAAAACGTAATTATTTTTTAAAAAATAAGATTTTACCATTATATTGGAAAACCTTATAACCTTTTTTTATTTCAAAAAAATAAAAATAAAAAACCTTACCATCAGATTAGAGGAACAATATTTTATTTTCAAAATAAGTTTTTACCAATATATTGGAAAGCCTTATAATTTCCTAAAAAAATCAAGTTTTAAAAAAATAAAAAAATAAAATAATATTTCTTATCTTTTTGCATAAAATCCTACCAGTAGATCGGAAGATAATTTTTAACAAAAAGTCTTACCAACAAATTGGAAGATATTTCTAACTATAAATCTGGTTTATAGGTATTTATTTTTAAAGCAAAATTAAGTGAATTTGATGATGAAGCCTCTTTAAAGTGAGACAAATAGTCTCTTTAAATACTCTTAAGGTGAAAAAATATTATTAAATTATTACCAACATATTGGAGTAATTTAAGAAAAATTTTCAATATTAAATTATATGGTAAATTTTAAATATGTTTAAAGGCTTGGATAACTTGAAATCAGATTGGTACCATCTTTTGGATGAGCACTGTAAGGGTGCTATAACTTTTCTCACACATAAACGTACTTCTATACCTAAATATGGTTTCTTAGACTAGAATATGCTATTTAAAGATACCTAAGTTAATCTTGGAACTCCTTTTCAAATGGGACAGATTCTGTTAGGTGACTAATTACACCTTAACAAAAAAGATTGGTGGTGACTCCTTTAGTCTATGTCTAGCTATAGGTCCATGGATCTATATGTTACGATAGTTTGGCGACTCCATTAGGGACATCGAGCGTCAGGCCAATGAATGATTTCTTATTATTCAAGCCTAACCTAATAAGTTTAAGATCTTTTTTCCTTTCTTGTTTGTATTTTACTTGTTTTATTTATTTATTTATCCATTTTATATGTATCATTCATTTGCACATGCATAACATGAGCTTTACACCTGAGTTCTATCCCTTATGAGGGAGTAAAGTACCTACATTTTTATGAGATTTCATATCTCCATATGGGCTAGCAAAACACTCACTCAAATTGAACCATTTTCGTTTGTAGCTTAAAATAGGTGATGATTGGAATGCCTCATTAGTCTATAATGGACAATGATATAATGAACAATTTAAGAACCCTTAGATTGTCAAACCCTTGAACCTAGTATGTAAATAAACCTTAAGAGTTCAAACCTAAGTTAGAGCTATACCTTCTCGAATGTTAGAAAATCCCATATAGGACATATGTTGGGAGATTTATTCTACTTGTAACTTTATATATTTTCTCTGCATTTGTATACTAACCTTATATGTTGTTTTTTGTATATATTATTCTTTGTATATATCATCTTTTTTACTAGCCTTTTTTTTATTGTATATGCATGCATCACATCATTAAATTCTCCTTATTGCATTCATTTTTTTTTGGTTTTGCATTCATTCTCATGCATAATCTGATGGTTTCATAAACATCATTCTAAATTTGCACCCTAATTGTGAGAAATCAAGGTTTAAGGATAGCTCAACACTAATATTACACCCAGGCTCAAGCTAGAATGGAACAAGATAATGTGAGCCATATTGAGAAATTGAAAAAAGCTCAAGAGAAAATCAAGTAAAAACTAAGCAAGCCTCTTAAAGCTTTAGGTAAGTTGAATAAGGAAAGGTGATAGAGGAAGATGTTTCGTATGTAGTTACTGATCCATTATATTCTCTAGGTTATAGCTTGTATCAGGCCCAATTTACTCAAAGCTACCCATTGCAACAGTTCGCATTTTGTACAAGCTCATGAATATTGCATACACCTAGCCAAGGGATTATTTAAAGTTACATCAACCTTGCCTTTATTGAAAAGGCAATTGAACTGGTTTAAGTTCTTAATTTGGATTTCCAAAAAAAAAAAATTGAATTGAATGTGGCTGGGTTTTTAGAGGACTCTAAAGTTGATCACATGATAAACATGCTCAAGGAGAGACTACGTGCTATAGAAGGCATTGATTTTTACAATTCTGAAGGCATTGATTTTTACAATTCTATAGATGCTGCTGGGCTTTGTTTGCTACTAGATATGGTGATATCCCCAAAAGTTTAAGGTATAGAAGTTAGAAAAATATGACAGTACAAAATGTCCCATCACACATGTTACAATCTATTATCGTTAGATGGTAGCTTAAGCTAGTAACAAGAAGTTAGTCATGCATATATTCTAAAATAGTTTAACTGGTTCTACTCTAAGGTGGTATATCCAATTTGATAGGGTTCGCACCTAGTCATAGAAGGATTTAACCCATTCTTTCATTAATCATTACCGTCACATCATTGACATGGCCCCTAATTGCCTTTCTTTATAGAGCATGAAAAAAAAGACAAGAGTCTTTCAAAAAATATGCCCAATGATTAAGGGGATATAGCTGCTTAATTTTAATCTCCTTTGATCGAAAAAGAAATGACAATCTTATTTGTGAGCACCTTGAACGTATCTTATTATAAGAAGATGATAAGGAACGCAACAAAGAGCTTTGTTGATATGGTGGTTTTATGGAGATTATTAAAAATACCATAAAGAGTGGCAAGCTTAAGGAAAGAGAGGCCAGCAGTGCCAAACAAAATAAAATGCCTAAGAAGAAAAAAGCTAAAGCCCAAGTAATAAGTTTTTAGCGGCAACAATTCATAGGTTAGGCTCCATATCCACCACTTGTTCATCTTACTTACTACCTTAAAATCAATAATATTGCACCAGTTCCTTACCAGCTTCATTACCTAACTATGAATAACATCTACCAAAGCCTTTATCAACCAGTTTTTCAAGCATCGGCATATAGCCTAATCTTGTCATTGCACTAGTTTCAAGGCCTAACAATCAAGTGAATGGTTTGAAAAGATTCAAAGGCAATTAAAAGAGAGCTCGTATTAATCCTATCCTCATAACCCATACTAAGTTATTTTCAGAATTGGTCAAGAATGACCTGGTATCCCTAATCCTTTTAGAACCATTCAAACCACCCTATCTTAAATGGTATAATGTTAATGTCACATGTGACTAACATAATAGAATATGGGTCACTCTATAGAAACTTGCCATGCTTTTAAGCATAAGTTGTAAAGTTTGATTTGAGTAGGCTTGATGAGCTTCAATGAATTAGGGGAGCTAAATGTACATAAAAGCCTTATGCCTAATCACCCAAGGGTATAATTTTGCAAAAAATTTGAAAAGGTTGATTGAAACTGCTTGTCATTTTAGGATTCCTTTTGAATGATGACTTCTCTTTTATGTACTTGAATTTTATCTTATTTTTCATCATTTTAATAAAAGTGATAGATTTAACACATTTTCATAACATTTCTTCTTTTATGTGAATAAACTTTATATACCATTGTCTTCTCATATCTTTTCCTATAATCATTCTTTGATTTTAAATAATGAATATTCAGACAGTCATGACAATAATTCAGGATTTGATTTTGAAAACATCATTTATAATGATCTAATTGATAAATTGAAATTGTTGATTCATTGGATTTATTGAATAAAATAAGATAAATTTGGTGAAGAATTTCAAAAGTGATGTAATACATGATTTTTGCAATGGTTTATTCACAAATCTATTTTTAGTCAATCAATGTTCTCCATTGAGAGTATTTATGTTAGAAATAATAAATGGCCATTTTTCTTTTGTCTTTCATAAAAATAGTAAAATTATCCTTTACTACCCCATTTAGGCTTGTTGAAATTTTCTTTCAAGAAACCTTAACCAAGAATCACCCCATACTGGCGCAAAGTTTAAGAAACTTGTTTATCCTTAGTGATTTCAGAGGCAAAACCCTTTTATGCTCAAATTTTTCTTGAAAAATAATGAAAAGGAAAAAAAAAAGAAAAAAAATGAAAGGGAACTTGATGGGGGTAAAATGTCAAAGTGCTCTATATGAAAAGAAATGATCATTGGCTTGATAATCCTTCAAATACAATTTGGGCCTATTTTGTCCATTTTTTTCATAATCCCTCACCCTAGCTTACAATACATCCCTTAAAAGTTCATTTTTATCAAATGTGAGTACTCGAATTGGAGAATCATAAATTGAATTAAGGCAAGTTTGCCATTGGATTATTTGGGATTTTGATCCGAATGTTATTGATGGATCGAGGGTAAAGAGAAATAAAAAAGATAAAGAGGAGATATGCTAAAAAAAGGTAAAAAAAAAGGAAAAATGAAGATTTAAACTGAAATCCCAAATGGTGGTTTAAGTAAAAATAAAGATTTGAAAAACAATTTCATTTGAGGATCCTAAGAATATAGATGATGATTAGATTAAGAAATCAATGAAATGTGTTTTGAGAAAGAATTCTAAGTTAGAGTTCAAATTGTCTGAATAGTAATTATTTTGGATGTTAATACTTTATTTCCATATTATTTTGTTTTGGTTCACCTTTAATTTGCTATCAGCTAGACTTTCTTGTGATAATGAATACCCATTTTTCTTGTTTACATCTCCTGAATGAATTAAAAAAAGTATCATGTGTGTTATAAATTGAAATGATAATAAATAAATGAAGGACAATGTGCGTAAAAGATTCTTCTATCCCTTCAAAAGTAATCCAAGATGACAAAAGTAAAAGAAGCTTGAAAAGATGATTTGAAAAGAGCAAATAAGGTGACTCAGTGATGAACACAATGATGAATTGGTCAACATAACTTGTGAGTTGTGACTAGATGGAAAAAATAACATGGATTGAATGATGGAATTTGTTTTGAGATCAGTGAGAAGCTAAGAAAGAATGTATGAGATGGTGGAATTTTGAGAATCTTGTTACCACAATTGGAATTTCATGGCATTAATTTAGTAGCATCTTCATTACATACATTATGTTTACATTGTTTTTTAGATCTTTGATAATTGCATTTGCATCATGGTTGAGGCATACATTTGCATTATGTAGAGAATATTTGAATCATAGTATGACATTTGCATTATTGTTTAAGACATGCATTTACATCATTTAGTGAGAATCTAGATTGTTACATTTGCAACGTGTAGAAGACATTTGCATTGACATTTATTGATACCAAATTTGACTTTGATTGGAGAGAATTTTTTACTTTTGAATCCTTAAATGAGGAAGATCTTTCATGATGAGATTTTTTTACAAGAAAAACTTTTAAAATTTTTAAAATATAGAGCCTTTCAAATAAGAATTTTTAAAATTTTGGATGTGAAACCCTAAAAAAAATTTTTTGAATGAGAATCTTTGAGTGTGAAGCCATAATGTTTTTGTAAAAAAAACTTTTGAAACTTTGAATGTGAATCCCAAAATTTTTCGAATGAGAATTTTTATAACTTTGGATGTGAAACCTTGAAATTTTTTTAATGAAAGTCTTTGAATTTTGGCTATGAACTTTAAAATCTTTGATGTGAATTCTTTAATTTTTCAAATATAAAACTTTAAATTTTGCATGTGAATCACCAAAAAAACCTTTTGAATGAGAATCTTTGATCCTTGTATGTGAATTATAGTTTGTGAATTTGAAATTCTTACAAACCTTAAATTTTGGCGAACCTAAATTTTCTTTTTGCGAACCCAGATCTCTTGTGAATATCTAAAATTCTTGTGAACCTGAAAACCTCACAAATCTTCTACTCTTGTGATTTTAAATTCTTGCAAATTTAAAATCTTGATGAATCTGGAACCTTTGCGAAACTTGAAAATTCTTACCAATCTGAAAGTTTTTATGAATTTGAAACCTTTACGAATTTGGAATCTTTGTGAAACTTGGGATTTTTGTGAATTTGAAAACCTTTGTGGATTTTGAATCTTTGAAATTTTGAAATCATTACAAAGTTTTTTACAAATCTTGAAGTCTTGGAATCTTTTAGATTTTGTTATGGAGCTTTGCGCATATTTGAAATTTTGTGAACCCTTGAATTTTCAAATTGTGAATCTTTAGATTTCAAGATTTTTTTTTCAATTTTTTTGAACCCAAACAAAATGGATGTCTTTTTGTCTTTGTGGAATTCCTATTTCATAGAAACTATGTAAAGAGGGATAACTGTAAACACCTCATTCTATTCAAGAGTTTTTTGGGCATAAAAAATGAACATTCGATTATAAGTTGGGACCAATTGTGAAACTTTAGGTCCAATAAGAATTTTTTAATTTTAATTTTATTGTTTTTTTTAAAAAAAGGAAAATAAAAAAATGGGGAATTAGGGATTTGATCTCAGAGTTGATTAAAGATGAATATTTGGGCTTAATTCTTGCAATCATTGCAAAATCAAATAAAATCATACAATTAATCACATATTAAAATCAAATCACATCCCATATTATGTTAATTTATTTTCCAAAATTAAAAGGATTCAATCCTTAGAAATGAATAGAAACTACACACAGATAGGGGATAAGAAAAAGATTATACGAAAACTCTTGAGAAAAAAAAGAGAGAAAAATTATTCAAAAAAAAAATGATTTCTAGTACTAGGTTTTTTTTTTTTTTTGGAATTCTTTGTAGAATTTGGAATTGGGAGAATTTATTCTAGTAAGTCGAGTTGACTTTAGGTATTCTTTTTATTTGTATTTTTTATTTATTTAACTATTTATTTATTTCATTATCTATTATTTTTTAGATATATTTTTATAAAAACATATTTAAATAAAAGCCTTACCAACATATTGAAAGGTAATCATTTTTTTAAAAAATAGAATTTTACTAACATATTAGAAAACCTTATAACTTTTTTTATTTTAAAAAAATAAAAATAAAAACAAAAAGCCTTACCAATAGATTGGAGGGCCAATATTTTATTTCCAAAATAAAGTTTTACCAACATATTGGAAAGCCTTATAATTTCCTAAAAAATCAAGTTTTAAAAAAATATATCTTATCTTTTTGCATAAAATCTTACCAACAAATTGGAGGATAATTTTTAATAGAAAGTCTTACTAACAAATTGAAAGATATTTCTAACTAGAAACTCTATTTATAGGTATTTATTTCTGAAAGCAAAATTAAGTGAATCCGATAATGAAACCTCTTTAAAGCGTGACAAATAGTTTATTTAACTACTATTAAGGTGAGAAAATATTATTAAATTATTACCAACATATTGGAGTAATTTAAGAAAAATTTCCAATATTAAATTATTTGGTAAATTTTAAATATGTTTAAAAATTTGGATAACTTAAAATCAGAGTGGTACTATCCTTTGGATGAGTACTATAAGAGAGTTATAATCTTCTTTATGCATAAATGTACTCTTATACCTAAATTTGATTTTGTGAACTAGAATATACTATTTAAAGATACCTAAATTAATCTTGGGACTCCTATTTAAATAAGATAGATTCTGTCAGGTGACTAATCATATCTTAACAAAAAAAGATGAATGGTGACTTCTTTAGTCTATGTTTAGCAGTAGGTTCATGGATCTATACGTTATGACACAAAGTCAACACTCAGTAGCTTATTTTTGTTCTACAATTTTTTTCTTATGTTGTTTACCTTTCTTTCTTATTTATTCAAATTGAAAGCTTTCCCATACCCAAGAACTAAAATGCCACCATTTGCAGTCCATCGTTCGTGCCAGAAGCCTAAAAACCTTCATTTTTTCCATTGTATGCTTTCTCTTCTCGTCACCTGTAACTAGAAATTCTTATTTTTCTTATCATCCATTCTCTTCTTCAATGTGGCTTTCTTTTCTCCTTTAGCTTTTTGGGAACCAACAACAAGAAAACCCAAAACAACTAGTGGTTTCTTAATTCCAAACTCGAAACCAGAAACTTATAGCCCAGACCACCTCATTCATCATCAATTTCATCGATAAAACCCTCCAAACCCCTTTCTTTTTAGTGGTGCCATTTCTGTTGGGAGTTTAGGTATGGGTTATTTCAGGTTGTTTTGAAGCTATTATTGTGGGTTTAGATAAACTTTCTATTTAGAGGTTGATTACTAAAGATGTATGCTACAAAATTGCTTAAAATTTTTTTATTCAATTCCTCTGCTCTGCCCTACTTGAATTGTTTTTTTGTGTTGCTATCCATGTATGCTCATTTCCCAATTTTCCTAGGTTTATTGATAAACCAAAGCTTCTGAGGTTTGAGGCTAGGTTTGTCTCTTGGATTTTCTGTGTATCCTCCCTACCTTGATCACAGATTTTTTGTCATTTATAAAGAAATTCACGCTAAATCAATTCTCCTTCAATTTGTGATTTTACTTGACTTGATTTGATTATAAATTAATTTTTAATTGATTACATGAATTAAGCACCAAAATTTGCTACAAAATCTTCATACGTTTTTCTTTTTCAAGCTTTGGTTTTTTTTTTCTGACTTTTTGATTTTTTTATTTTTTTGAAAAAAAAGTAAAAATTAAATCAAATAAATTTCATATTTTTCCTATTGATCCAAAGCTTCCCAATCAGGCCCAATTTACTATCGAAGCTAGTTTTCGATTTCAAAAAAATTTTCAGATAAAATGGTGTGTCTACATAAATGTTTAAATTTTAGTTACTTTAATTTATCATATCTAGGTATATACATTTGCTATATAGTATTTTATGATAGCCAAGAATGTTAGCTTCCATATAAGAAAGTTTTAGACTTATTATGATATCTCATTTTGTTTTAAGTAAAATTGAGAGTTGTTGAAATATAATTTCATTTTGATAAAATATTTATTTTGGTTGTTTAACTCTCAATTGAGATATAGGTTTGATTATCTCGATTACTATTATCAAACCTAGTAGTTATTAGTTTTAAATAGCTTATTATTGTTATTTGTTGACAATGTGTTTTAAAGAAAATTTAATATTTTCTTTTGAGGAACTCACATGTAAGGGGGAAAATATTATTTTACACTTATCACACATGTAATAGTTTTGAGGAATGAAGCCTTGCGCATATAAGTAAACTATTTGTTTTGTTTTTTTAATTAATTTAATTCCTTCCTTAATAATCTGCCTCAAATTTTGTTGGTTTAATTTTGAGAGAGAACAAGAATTTTAAAATCATCTCTCACTTCACCTCATTTGTTTTGAATTGTATGTGAACTAATTTTGAGAGTTATTTCAAAGAATGATAATATAAAGGTTTTGACATTTTTGCCAAAACTATTCTTTTAAAGGAAGTGAAAATTAGTGAGAGTTCTTCAGCATATGTTTTAAAGTAATAAGAACTCATAAATGCCCTAAAGTTATTATTTTGGAGATATCATATGTGTTAAGTTTTAGATATAAAAGATTGATAATTCAATGAATTTCAAATTTATTGAAAATGATCATGTGTTAAAACATTGAGATTTTGTGTTGTATGAACATATGAATATGAAATTTTGTTCATAATATGTTAGTAATTTGTAAGTGGTTTATTAAAATGACATCATGAAAATCCAAGAATAATAGCGGTTATCACATTTGGCATGAGGGCAAACAATACATAATTTTTTATGACTTCATTTATTGAAATGCTTCTTATTGTCATTCAAAGTTTGATTGGATCATGTTTGTGATTCGTTGAATTAGTAAGAGTCATTGTGATTTGATTACATGATGACATATTTTCTCTATGTGAGGATAATGGGATTAGTAAGCTCATAACATGGATATCTGTAAATATGTAAAATAGAATTTGTTAAGGTATTGGGTTGATTATGGCAATTGATGCATTATAAATTGGCTTTTGAAACCATTATTGTTTTGGGTTTCTTTACTTTGTTAAATGCATCGAATGTGATTACTAATTACCTATAAGATATAGTTTGAAATGAATAGGTCCATGAGGTACCATCAAGTTAAATGGACACAATTGTTATATATATACATATATATATATCATAGTTGCTATTTTTATATATGTTTATTATTGCATGCACACATCTCATATTGGCATATCAAATTATAAAATCTTCAATACGACTTTAATATCATTTGGGTATGTCTTATAAATGATACCAGCAAATAACCTCATGGATAAAGAGGAGACATATAGGCATATCTAGATACCATTGAGATTTCTCAGTAAGTTTAGAGAAATTCGCAAGAGGACTGAAAATAAAAATAATACATTAAGATCACATTTAGGTGTTATTTTCTTACTGCACAGCCACAATAAAATCCATTGTCAATAAAGTATCTGGTATTTATAACCATGGATTGGTCTTGTGTCGATGAGGAGCATATTGGTTATCATGATTTGATATTATATGGTTTTATAAGATAGGATCATTAAGACATTGTATCAAGGGCTAAATTGTTTTTAAAATTGTGGCCACATCAAAGTAAAGTAAATCAACTTGGAGTCTTGTTTTCAAGTCAAGTTTTTTAAAATCAAACAACCCAATTAATATTACCCAAGTGGAAGATGTTAAAATTTTTCGTAAGTCAGCTACTATTAATTGGCTATTTTAATTTAATAAAACCAACTGATAGATTTAATCCTAATATGAGATAAGTATGAAAATCTTATTAATTTAATATGATCACCTAATGTGTGTTTTGCACATCTTATTGGGTCGATATGGTATAACAATTGTGTAGGCCTTTAGCCTACTAAGTCTTTAATGGGGAGGTTACTAGGGTTATTTAATTAATAAGGCTAAGGTCCCTTCTTCACTTATCATATACGATAACTACCTATTGAAAAATCGTTAACAAGATAAGAGTAAAAAGAAAGACCATAACCACTTTAGCAAATCATTTCACTTTCACGATTTCACTGTGACTAGCTAAATAGGTATGCCTAATCGCTTCGATTTATATATGGTGTTCTATTTTCACACAATAATCTTGGGTTAGTGCTTATATTCCTTTTATCTCTTATTTTTTAGGGTTTTTGTTGGTATACAATGGTAGCTTATTAGGGTGAAAACAAACAGAAAGTTCAATGAATAGTTTGTAAATAGAATCATTTTCTATTCATTTATATGGATTGATTAAGTTTGATAAATAACCATAATCACAAATAATATTTCAAGATTCATTAATTAAACAAACTAATCATAAATATAATAAAATTCATTTTTGCTCAATTCATTTATAATGTGAAAATGTAAACAAAGAGAACATTTTATGAATAAATAGTGAATTTATTTAGTTTCTATTCATTCATTAAACTTAACAAATGATAACAAATAATAGTTTATAAATTGTTAATTAAATGAATAGATTAGCAACATAGTAAAATTTCATTATATTTCATTTGTTTACAACCCTATAACTTTTTAATTTTGTCCTAGCTCATTATTGCTTATACCTTGGTCCTAGGTTATGTGTTTCCTAATGGAAGTTAACTCCAAACAAACATGAACTTTGGCTAAATTAAAAGTGTTGGGGCCAATTACTAGCTTAACTTGACCTATAGATACCTCGAGGCTAAACAAGTGTTGATCAATATGTTAATTTCAATGTTAAGACAAATTAATCTAATGTTATTTAATATTATATATATTCGATATATTGAATAAGGGATAGAGGATGGGGATTATGAGATTCTAACTTTCACTTTACATGTATTTCTAAATTTTTTTAGCCATCAGGCAAAAATTAGTTAAAATTTGAATTTGATGCTTTTACTTTTTTAATTTGTCAATGTTATCCATCTATCTCAATTTTAAAGAATTTAAAGTTACATTTTTATTAAAAATTACTTTACAAACAACTAAGAATGATATTAAAATTTGTAAGCTATTGCCTCACCAACTAACTAATCAGACGCGAGCCCCTCATCGAGCCTTAATTTGGATGATATGGCATTTTGATGATGACATAACATAATGAGATGGATTAATTTTTTAACACATGACACATACCAACTAAACCAAAATTATAAAATAATTAATATTTTGAGTTCTATTAATGTCTTGGCTCTTGAACAAATAAAGTAAAATCTTTTTTTTATTAGAAGGGCAGGGATTTGTAGAGTTTGTAGATAGAAGTCTTAAATAATAGTATGAAACATTCTTTTCTAAACA
Organism: Durio zibethinus; assembly: GCF_002303985.1. The sequence continues at coordinate 26,098,930 of NW_019168048.1, read as the reverse complement.
AAATATTCTTGGTCTGGAAAAGAGCTATAATTGTAATAGGAAAGGCTTTGGAAGTTTTTGTATAAATATCTTTTTGAAGCAAATTTGAACATTACATGTGTGGTGTGTGATTAATGATGCTATGTCATCTAGAAGTCCGAGGAAACAACAATCGAGAGTTAAATGGATAATACTTATTGATAACTATTATGAGTTTGTTTAATGAAAATTTTAAAAATTTTAAATCCAAATTGATAAAGTTGTCATCATTTTTTTATCAAATGTGATTAGATATTTAAAAAATTAATCTTCTTAATAAAAATTTGTCATAAAGTATAAGTCTTAAAATTACTCCATTAGACACAACATATAGAGTGTTACCAATTTTTTTTTAACTAAGTGTGATTAGTTACTTAAATTAATCTATCCTTTCTAAAGTTATCTTAAACTTTACTAGGAATTTAAAAAAAAAAAAAAAGTTATGGTCTTCAAAATATAACTCTATTTGGGAGTTCAACTACATGTAGAAAATGTTGTAACACTCACAAAATGCCCATAAATTGGTATCAATTAATCTTAAATTATCTTTTTAGCCTTAATTCAATGATCTCTTATTCCTAATTCATTTGTGTTATGTTTATTAATTTTAATATTTAAATATTAAAAATATGTTTAGATTTTCTCCAGTGCCTTGGTTGATCCCTTAAAAATACTCTTCACCTCAAGAGTATTAAGTAATACGCTCGTTCCTTGAAAAGGCTATACTATCAAATTTATTAAATATTTTATGAAATAATTTTAATTATTAACCCATAATAATAAAAATAAAATACATAATCAAATACAAAGTTAAATACAAAGCTTAATACATATAATAACACTTCATAAGGAAATTAAATAACCACAATTTATTACCAATTTTAATTTTTTTTCAAATCAAAAATAAATAAAAATTCTTATATTGAGACAAATTTCTAAATTCTCCAATATTTTGATTGAATTTATAAAAAAATTCTCTCACTTAAAGATTTTCAAGAAAAATTATATGCTTGTAACTTCCATAAAATTTCATCATTGGATGAAATTTGATTTATCCTAATTATTTTGCAAATTAATTTTACAAACTAAATAAGAAAATAAATAGTAAGTAAATAAACAAGTACAATAAAGAAAAATTGACATAAATAATTGAAATAAATAATCCAAAAACAAAGAAAATAATATATAAAATAGAAATAAAAAGTAAAATGAGAATAGGAAAAAAATAATTCAAATGAGTCAGACTTACCTAGGTCGTTGAAAAATTAACAAAAAACTCAAAGTACCCCGAAAAAAATCTAGAATAATTCCTAGAATAATTCTCTAAGCCCAATTTTGATTTCTGTTTCCCTAAATCTATTCTAAATCAAACCTTTCTCTAAATTAAAAACTAAAATCTAACAAAAATTCAAGTCAAAAAAATTTCAAAAAATTAAAAGATTAATGCAAAATATATTTTGCCTTTTTTGCTTTCCTTCCTCTAATGCTTGATTTAGGTTCTTTAAATAAGCATTCAATCTTATCCTAAACAAAATAAGATTTCTAACAGTTTCTTTTCTACTAGAATTTAATCTTAGAATCTAGTTGCAATTCCTATTTAGCTATTTACCTAAAATTAAGTTAAATGCATTAGCCAAGTATATCAATCCAACTTAACATAACAATTTCAATACAACATCCTTTTGAGAATTTTAATCCTTTTCCAATTCATTTTTATTTCACCCAAATTCTATTTCTTTTCTTTGTTTTTCCAAAATATAGCAAATCAATAAAAATATAAATAAAATAAGGAAAAAATTCAAAATCTAAAGACTTAATCCTAAAATATGAATTGCACCCCGAACTAAATAGGGCATCTACAAGCTTATCACAAAGATAATTTTAATCATTGAAATCAGAAATGAGTTTAGGAATACGGTTACACATGTGGAAGGATTAGATCTCTATAGCGTTCATTTTAAAGATGGTACAAATTGATCACATATTATGCTTAGCCTTGATAGAAAATTGGCCTTAATCTTAATATTTAAAATGATTCCCTTAATTTTACTTATTTTTACAAAATCCTTTTTAAAACCCTTTATTTGGGAACAAAATGAAAATCTTCAAATTCGAAACATATTCTAAATTCTCTAATATCGAGACGAAATTTCAAAAGTATTTCTCTATTAGGAATTCTCATAATATCCCTTAAAATCTGGTATAATATTTCTTTGTAAAGGATAATTGTTGAGAAACCCTTCAATATTTAAGTTGGGTTTTAAGAATTATTTTTACTTAGAAATATTAACTTTTACTTCCAAAATTTTTTTTTCAAAATTTAATTTTTTTCATTTCACATTTATTGCCATCTATTATGCATGTAATGCCATATATGACATAAATGATGTAAATAAAAATCACACAATGCAATTAATTTAATTTTTTTTAAATCTCTTATTTTTGTACTTCTTATCGTTATTTCTTAGATAAAAAATCCTTAATGATAGAAATTTTCTTTAATTCTCCAATATCAAGGTAGAATTTAGGAAAATTGATTATTCTTAAAAAAATTATAATAACCTTAAAAATAAAGATAACATTTCTTGGTAAAAATAAACATTTGAATTTTTTTCAATATCTAGACAAAATTTTCAAAGCTATTTTTACTTAAAAATATTATCTTGTTTTTTTCCTAAAAATATCTCTCCCTTGTTCAAAAAAAAATTATTTTCCATTTCACTTTTACTAGCAAGATGGTACAAATAAAAATAAAATGAAACAAATAATCAATTTTATTTCTCCTCTTGCAAAATTACTTTTATCATCTTTTTATTTTTCCTTTCAAAACATATTTAATTTTAAAAATAAAAATCTTTGGTTTTTACAATTTCCTTTAATCCTCTAACACTTAGTTGAAATTTATGAAACATTCTTCTATTTAAAAAAAAAATCCCATGGAAATTTCCCAAAATAAAGATAATATTACTTGGTAAAATAACTATTTGAATCCCCTCCAATATTTAAGTAGGGTCTCCAAAATCATATTTTACTTAAAAATATTATCTTTTATTTTACTTTCCTTAAAATCACTTTTTCAATATCTTTTATTTTACTTTTCTTAAAATAATCAATTTCTTATTTTTAGACTTATTCATTATTATTTTTTATATATGAAAACATTTATTTTGTTTATTATTGTTTATTAATTTTTTTGTAATATCAAAAATCTCAACTATCCACATCAAATTTATTTTCTAAAATATTTAGTAGTAAAAAATATTAAAACAAGAATAAATATTAAAGCATCTTATATGTATAATAACACATAAAAAATAAGGGATAGATAAATATAACCAACAAATTTATGGGCCTTAAACCCAAAGTACTTGGATTGGGCTCCTAGCTGAATGGGCTTGAATTGGGTCCACCAAGTGCAACTCCCTCAGCTTCTTATGTTTCCTTTTTCGTTTAATGAGCAATTCTTCGATTTTACTTTTTTAGCCTCCCTTTGACTTTTCTAATACCTCTTCCTTTGACCTTTTATTTCCTTCTTTGCTAACCCGGTCATGCCTTTCCTCTCTTGAAACTGACCAAAAAATTATATTTTTTATTGGATTGCTTGGCCTTTTTTTTTTTTTTTTTTTTTGTATTTGCTTGACTTAGGTTTTTTTCACTCCAATGGGAACAATGATTTTTTGTGGGTTTTTTATTTTCAAAAAAACAAAAACTAAAAAGGGGATTTTTGGGTCTGCGAATGGTGGTTTTGCTGTGGATGATGGGTGGGCCAATTGATGTGTAACTGTGATGGCTTTAGGTGATAAAGGCTGTTATAAGAAGGATTACAGGTTGTGATAAAGGTGTTGGGATGCTGTTTCTGTGTTGGTCAGTGGTGGGTTTGTCTGGCAGGGACAAGGCTGTTTTGGTGGTGATTGGCAAAGATGGGGACTGCGATGTGTTTCAGCAATAGTGGTGGTCTTAGGGAGGTTTTTTTTTTTTTACTTGGTAGAGTTTCTGTTCTTCCTCTCAATTTTTTCTTTGAGGTTGAACTTGTTCTTAGTTTTAAAGAAGTTTGGGATCTTGAGAAGAATTGGGATGACAGACAATGATCTAATGGGAATTTTGTGATCATGGGAAAAAGAGAGAGTGTCTGGTAAAGGACTGGAAGAAAAAAGGTGAGTTGTAGGAGATTAATGGAGGTAGCAAACCATGGGGATGGGAAATTGGCATGGGGATGAGTGTTGGCTGGGAGTTTTCTTGGATGTGGAGGTCTCTCCCCTCTGTTGTGTATTCTGCCATTTTGTAGAACCCAACTTCTAATCCCGAATTGAATTTCTCTTGGATTTATCCTTGTTGCAGCTATAGCGTTGTTACATATGGGATTGTGTAACGTTAGGGATTGCTGGGGTGCAGAGAAATGGTTAAAAGTAAATTGGGTGAAAAATGTCAGGTGGAAAAGGATAGCAAAAAATAGTGTAACAACTTGGGGAAGAGACACTGGGGAAGGTTGCCATGGTTGCCAACCCTCTTTTTTTTTTTGTTTTATTATTTTTTAATTAATCAAATTTAATTAACTTAGGCATTAAAATCATATTTTCGAATTTTGAGTTTAAAATTTGATCTTAGATTTGGTCCAATTTTAAATTAATTGAAATTGAGTTGGTTTAAACTTTAATATATAAAAAAATATTTTAAAATAATAAAACTCAAACGACGCATTTAATTAAAATACTCAAATAAGTCTAAATTGGTATGTCTAAATCAAGCACAAAAATGATACAACAACTCGGGAAGAGATATCGGGGGAAGGTTGCCATGGTTCTCGACCTTTTTTTATTAATTTTTAATTTTTTAAGTTAATCAAATTTAATTAACTTGGACCTTAAAATTATATTTTTAAATTTTGGATTTAAAATATTATCTTGGACTTGAACCAATTTTAAATTAATTCAAATTGAATTAAACTAGACTTTAGCATATAAAAAAATAATTTAAAATAACAAAACCCAAATGGGCCCAACGAGATGCATCAAATTAAAGTACTCAAATATGCCCAAATTGATGTGTCCAAATCAAGCATAAAAATTAAGTAAATTCGAATAATGCTAAAAAAAAGTAGGTGTTTATAGTAGCTTCTTTATGCACATTTTTTAGAATAAGAAATATGGCAAAAACATAAATAACAATTTTTTCGAAGTCAACAATTTGAGGATTTTTTTGAAAAGTTTTTTTTTTTGTTTTTGATTTTTCATAAATTTTTGAACTTTGGTTTTTTTTATTTTTCTTGAACTTTTAAATTTTTGTTTTTTAAAACTTTTTTGGGGCTTTTTTTTTATTTTCTTTGAATTCTTGAAAATTTTCTCTCATTTAAAACTCCATAACTTTTGAAAATGAATATAAAAGCTCATCTCATTAAAGGCTTTACAACTTTTGATAATAAATCTAAATGAAAACTTGGATATCACCACTAAAAAATAAGATGACTTTGGATATCACTATTGAAAATAAACTCAAATATCGCTACCGAATGAATGTAGATGACTTTAGATACCATCACTGAAAAGGACTCAGATATCACCACCAAGTGAATGTAGATGACTTTAGATATCACTACTAAAGAAAACTTGTATATCATTACCGGGAGAATTTTACAAAAGCTCCCATCGAAAAAATTTAATAAAATCTAAACAAGAATACTTAGATATTACCATCAAGTGAAATGCCTTTGGATATCATTATCGAAGAAAAACTCGGATATCACAATCAAGAAATTCTACGAAAGCTCCCATCGAAAAAAAATTAATGAAATTTAGATTTGAATACTTGGATATAACCATTGAGAAATTTTAAAGATATTCAGACATGAATACTCGTATATTACCACCTTGTGATCTTGAAAAAGCTCGAATATCACCATCAAGTAAGTTTAAATGAAATTCTGATATCATAACCAAAAAACCTCATTTTTCCTGCTGCCTGTCTTCATTCTTTTTAATTCTTTTCTTATTATTTTTTTTCCATAACTTAGATATACTTGAATTTTCTCTTCTTTTTTTCTTAAGGCTTTCAAAACTGACAAATGTAGTTATGCCTAAAAATGCAAATGCCACAAACATGCATTCATCATTTCTATGATGCAAATGCCCTCATAAAGATGCAAACACAAATATCCGTACAAATGATGAAAATGTTTCTTTTTTTTTAAAATGCAAATGCTCCTTGTGAATATAAATGCAAAATTCATTACCATGGATGCAAATGCTTAAAAAAAAACCTTTTTTATTTGCAAAATTCTTTTATTTTCAATTCCAAATCATTTAATTATTCTTTTTTCCTCGTCAAATCATTTTTCATCTTTCTTTCAAAAGATTTTCCTTTTCATTCATTCTCATTTTTCTTTTTATTCCCTTACCTATTTTCTTTCTGTTTTCTTCATATTTTTTTCTCAACCAAGATTTACTAACTTTGTTTTCACTTTCATTTTCTATTCACTTTTTAAAACTTAATCATGTAACATACATGTGATCAATGCCAACTTTATTTCTATGATGAATTCAAGAAAACAAACATGTCGTATTTCATGTTTTCTTACCCCGGTATCATATGCACTTATTCCAGAAACATGATTTCGATTGGAAAATGTCTCAATTATATCTACTCAATCAATCAAAAACATTTTTTCATACCATAAACAAACATGTCTCATTTCATGTTTTCTTGCCCCAATATCATATGCACTTATTCCGCTTTCCATTGGAAAATAATCTCACTTATTCTTACCAACATTGATTTTTCATTTTTTTTAAGAAGAAAAAATATTTTTTTTAAGGGAATGGTTTTTCATTAAACAAAAACATTTGATTTTATAAATTAAAACTCATTTTACATTGAAGAGATTCTCATCAAGAATAACTTTTCTTTTACAACAAAATTAAACTTTTTATTATTTATAAAAATGCCTAACAAATAACACAATATTGACCAACAAAATTGCCCTACATAACTAAATTCTATGATCAAAGAAAATGAAATATTACAAATGTGACTTTCAAGTCTACTGAGAATTGTTATTCATAATTATGAATGAAAAAAGTGATCATTTTCGAATAGATTGAACAACTCATAATGTCAAGGTTTTGGTTCATTAGGGAACGCTTCATAACTTGATAAGAAAAATGAACAATCTTTCATTTGGGCTCACTAATGAAACATGAGTTTTTCTAAAAAGCATGAATTCTTGAAAAACTAAAATGTTTGACACTTTCTTTAGTCTCCAAATATAGTATTTTGATTAATGTAAAAACCCAGCTATGAAGGACTTAAGATTTTAAAAGGTTATTTAGGAATGGAAGAAGAAGACTAAAATCTTCAAAATCAATCCCTTTAATAGATTTCAAACTTTCAAAAGTTCGGGTTGCTTCATACTAGCTTCTCTTACTCTTTATGCTCAAGATTGGCTTTATAATTTTTAAATTTGCTCTAAACTACCCTTTTATGAGTTTTCACCATAGAGCCACATCTTTCATTATTATTTTTTTTTGTTTTTTTTTATTGTTTCATTATGCACTAATAATCCAAGTTTCATCCAAAAGAGTTAATGGTTTAAATAGATAATTGGATGCGAAAGAAGAAAAAATACTCATATATTATATGGTGATTTCATGAAAGAAAGCTCTTCAGTTAAGCATTCATGCTTAATCAAAATAGGCTTTTAAAAAAATATGACATAGGCCAAGGTTTGGGGTTTTCAAGGAACAGATAAATAAGTCAAAAATGTGTATAAAAGTGATTAATCCAAGGATTATTTCACATCATATACAAGATTCACTTTGGGATATCTATCATTTCATTTTCCATATTTGTCATTCAATCATTCTTTTGCCTTTTCTTTTTTTTTTGGTTTTTTTACTTTGTCTTTTCCTTACCTTTTCTTTGTCTTTTCTTCCTTTCACTTTTCTTTACACATATCTACTTCTGACTAAATGGGTCCAAAACTTTTGGAGACTTATGTTATTGAACATTTACCTTTCAACATATATAGTTCCCTTTTTTATACTTAGAGTAAGGCTTCACTGTATATAATTCTTGAATATGTCCCATTTTTTACCCTCCAATAAGAAGGGTAATCTTTGGTTAGGATTTATTTAGAATGAATTCATCAGGTTCAAATGGGTAACAAGTGGGTAATTTTTATATTTTTGAAAAGATAATGAAAGACGGTTATTTGTCTTCTTAAGCACAACTATTTAATTTGAATAGTATTTAAATAAAATTAATTTTTTTCCTTTTTTCTTTTTTTTTAGGGTTGTTTTCATTTTCCCATCTTTTTCTTTTGTTGTTCATTTTGGGCTTCATGGTCTTCTTTACAAAATTTTTGGCTTTTTTTTTCAAGTTTTCATTTGGATTTATTTGAATTTCTTAAGTGCATGAAGTCATAACCATTTTTGTTCTTTCTCATTCTATTTTTTTTTATTCTTTTTTTATTTTACATGCCCCCATAACCCACATTGCCAATAAGGCAATTCGTGAAAGATGCCCTTATTTTAATATGCCATCTCAAATAAACTTGTTTAGGGTATCAAATTATTCATATCATTCCTCGAAAGAGTAGGTTGTGGCGCAAATCAAGTCTTTTTTAAGGGCAATGGGTGATTTTGCTCATCTAGTTGATTTGTTCCATGGCATGGAATAAGGTAAGGTGAGAATTTGGCCTTTGTTTCTTTAAGGCCATTTGATGAAATTTGGGTGATTTTGATTTTGACACATTTGGAACTATAATCTTGACATATCAAGTTAGCTATATTCAAATTCTAAAAAAAAGTCTAGTTTACTTAATCTTCTAGAAATCTAAAATATCATTTTCTTTTTCAAATTAACTATCTTATTATTTATTACCCTGAAAAGATCATTATCTCGATGTGATCAAATGACAATAAGGTTTATAGGATTTGGACATGTGCTCTATGAAAAGTTAAGGCTCTTGTCTCATTTAATGCTCTTGAGAAGAAAAATGTGAGGCTATTAATTGGAATTGGTTTATTTATGATAGTGAACACCAATTCTTTCAAGACTTTTTTTCACCTTTTATTAAAATGTTTGTTTTTTTTTTTTTTAACACAATTCACTTAATTTTTTGGGATCCTAGAATCAAGTTAAGTGAAGTTTCACTCTCAATGGAACCATTTATTTTTCTTAAAAAAATTTAAAAAATTCATAATCCATAAATAAGAAAAATTCAAATAAAAAATTCATAAGGAAATTTAGCATACAAAAGTTTATTCACTCAAATATTCAAATCAAACCCTAATTCACATTATCCAACCAAGACAACAAATTGTGCCTTTGAACTATATATTGCCCCTTTACTCTAAAATTAAACATTTTTTTTTATTTCACAAACAGCTTTAAATGTTAAATCTTTTAGGATTTCACCATTCACATTGTATTTTGGCTTGTTCCCATTGACAATTTAAGTAGATTCTTCATCTGACTTTATCTTTCTCCCAAAGTCTAATAATCCAATTTTGATAAGTTCTTTAACCTTGTATTTTAGTTTAAGGCAGTCTTCTGTTGAGTGTCCTTAATTACCGTTAGACTAATCACACCTAGTATAAGCATCATACCATCTTAGGTAAAAAGGTTTAAGAGGTTTCATATGCATAGGCATCAAAAAGTTTTTTTGAATCAATTAAGGTAGCAATTTAGAGTAGGTTATAGGAATTGATTGGATCAAGCTTCTAGCTTGCTTACTTCGTAATCCCTTCAGACCATTTGTCTTTTGTCATGTCTCACGACTGGTTTAATGGAGGATGCAGTGTTAAGGCTAGGTATATAAATAGTTGTTTAAGGAGCAGACATTGGCTGAAAAACTACTATTGGTGTTGCCAAATAAGGATAATAAGTCAACACTATATAGGTGTAGGGTGAAACTTCCCGATTGTTGTCCCTCATAACTCACAACTTGAGCCATGCTTTCTTCTTTCTTGAGTATACTATACTTTTTTTACCTCAATGGTCTCTTCTCCATCAAATTTGTCATTCTTGATAGTGTTTTAGATTACCATGTCAGCAAAGCTTTTGGTGACATTCCTAATCATATTTCATAATGAGTGTTTAGAGTGTTGACAAACAAAATAGTGATTTTTTTCTCTATAAGGGGTGGTTATACTTGAGTAGCCATGTCTCTCCATCTTCGAGTGTACTTATTGAAACTTTCATTAGTTATCTTCCCTATGTTTTATAAGAATAATCTATCATGAGTCAAGTCAACCACATGTTTATACTAAACAATAAAGGCTTGAGCAAGATCTTTCATGAATGTTTTCAGCTTCAATCTAATTATAGGTACTATCTAGCTATCAACTCTATTAGACTGTCTTAAAAGTAGTGAATCAAGAGCTTATCGTTATAGGTATGGCCCGTTATTTTTCAACAGAACATTGTGAGATGAATGGATAGGCACTTAGTTTCATTATATTTTTCAAAATCTAGGACCTTGAATTTCACGTGGAGGATCAAATCAAGGATTAAGCTAAGCTCATTTGCATTTATGCTTCTAAAGACACCATTTTTTTATTGCCTGAAGCCTCTCATCTATCATGTCATACTTATTTTGCATTTCGATGTTCCTACCTGACTGTGACATACCTTTCGATTTTTTTTATTCCTTATAGTTGTTTGGGTTTAGGACTAGAACAGGATCAATATGATTAGATTTTGGATTGACATGTACTAAAGCAAGTTGTTGGCTTGCAGATGGGTGCACATTTTCATAGACATCTAGCTGCTTGTTATTGGTGATGAAAGCACCTCTCGAAAAGTTTTGGAATGCAACATTGGATACCATAGTGGGCATAATAATTCATCTTTAGCATTGTTTACCTTGTCCTTTAACGTAGAGGTCTCAACAACTTTTTTGCCCTTTGATAAACCCATCAACATCTATCTTAATTTTGTCATTTGTTGATCAAAGTTTTCTTGAATTTCTGTCACCCTCTCCCTTATCTCTTCTTAGATTTTTTTGAATACATCTTATTATGGCCCATGATCTTCCATGTTGTGGATAAAACTACTTTGAAAAGATTTAGCAAAGAATTAGCACTATTGAGTCCTTACTCATTGGAATAAGTGAGATAAAATCTACTTTACATGATGGTGAATGTGCATGACATGATCATGGATGCATAAGTGATGAAAAATGTTGTTAAGACGCACAGATGCTTTAAAATTGAATGTTTACACATTTACGATGCCTAAATAACAAGAATGATGTCACTTGTAAACTTGTATGCATGGAATGCAATGTCATATTACAGTAGTGAGATATGTTCACATTGCAATTTGTATAATGCGAGATTTATCAAAATCATTTGTTTATGAATACATATGCATGAAAAATAATGACATACTATATGAGTAATGAATGTATGTATATGACTAATGAAACAAAGTTATATAAGTTGCATTAACATATTATATGCACGACGAGCTACATTTACATGAATTGAATGCATGTACTATGTAAATTTGATAAAATTAACACTACAATTCAAATTTGTATGAAATAGAGTGTATGCACAACCTTATTATTTTCAAATACGAAACATGATGAAAATGAATGCAAAAAGAATCAAATGAAATGTAAATGATAAAATAACATTCAAAATCAAAGTTTCTTGTCTTTCCTTTTTTTTTTCTTCTGTAAAAAGAAATAAAAATTTAAGAAAAAAATTCCCATGAAAAAAAAACATTCTTTTTGCTGTTGGAAAATACAAAAAAAAATCTTTTCCTCTTAGAAGAATTTCCTAAAATTGTAAATCTTAGACAAACACTAGACCAATCGAATATAATGTTAGAAAAAAAATTATTGGAAGGATTTTTTGTTTCTTTCTTTTTTTTAAGATTTAATTTTCTTTGCATTATTATTACCCTTAAATACAAATTGTACTAGAGTGTTCCTCATGTGTCCTATTTTGGGTAATTTCTACAAAAAGAGTTAGCGTGGTTTTACCTAAAGTGGTCTCCTAAGGTTTACTATAAGCTAGATTGCGATTTATATGTTTAAAAGTCTCCAAATTGTTCATTACATCATCGTTCATTATAGATGAATAAGGCATTCCAATCCTCACCTGTGACAAGCAATAGATAGAAAAGGTTCAATATGAATAGGAGTGTTTCATTAGCCATTGCAAAGGTATTTACCTCATGAAAATGTAGGTATTTCACTCCCTTGTAAAAGGGTAAGTGCTCGGATATAAAGTTTATGCATGTAATGTAGATGTAATTGTGTGCGAAGAAACATGTCAATACTTTATAACATTACAACCTATATCCTAAATGCCTCAACATTGATTAAGAACAGTATATAAAAACATAATAAAAAACATCAAATAAATGACAAAATCAAAATATGCATGCATTGCAAACATTTTTTAAGAAAATCAAAAGTAAAAAAACTAATATTAAATATTAATTAAAAGCATTAAATTAAAACTTAACATAACATATGATCAATTTTGGCTTGACTCTTTAAAAATATGATGATCTCTAATGGAGTTGTCTTTGAGGACTACTTGACATAAATTTTAAAAATTTCAAATAAAAACCGAGGTAGTCACCACCAATCTTTTTTGTTAAGTTATTTTGTTAAGTGTGGTTGGATAACAAAAAAGTTTATCTTTTTAATAAAATCTTAAAATTAGTTTAAAATTTATAAAAAAGACAATTTTAGTATTTGAAATCATTTATGGGTTCTGGAGTACGATTATGCGTAGGAAAGTATTAGAACCTTACAATGTTCATTTTAAAAATAGTATCAATTAATTATATATTATCCTTAGCCTTAATGGAAAATTGACCCTATTTTAACATTTAAAATAATTCCATTAATTTTACTTATTTTTGCAAAATCTTTTTTTAAAATTCTTTTATTGGGGAACAAAATGAAAACTTTTAGTTTCGAAACATTTTCTGAATTCTCCAATATTAAGATAGAATTTCAAAAAGCATTTCTTCACTTGGAATTTTCATAATATCTTTTAAAATTTGACATAATATTCTTTTATAAAGAATATTTATTGAGAAACTCTCCAATATGTAGGTAAGGCTTTAAAATTATCTTTATTTAGAAATACTAATTTTTATTTCTAAAATTCATTTTTTCAAAATTTTTTTTTTTTTCATTTCACATTTATTACCAACTATTATGCATGTAATGCAATATATCACATAAATTATGCAAATAAAAATCACAAAATGCATTTAATTAATTTTATTTTTTAAAATATTTTATTTTTATTCTTCTTACCATTATTTCTTTGATAAAAAATCTTTAATGATATAAAATTTCCTTAATTCCCCAATATTTAGTGGAATTTAGGAAAATTGATCATTCTTAAAAAAACTTATAATAATCTTTAAAATAAAGATATAATTTCTTGGTAAAAATAAACATTTGAATTTTTTTCAAATATCTAGATAAGATTTTTAGAGTTATTTTTACTTATAAATATTATCTTATTTTGTCCTAAAAGTATCTCTCCCTTTTTCAAAAAATAAATTATTTTTCATTTCACTTTTATTAGCAAGCTGATGCAAGTAAAAATAAAATGATACAAAAAATCAATTTTATTTCTCATCTTACAAAATTATTTTTATCATCTTTTTATTTTTTCTTTCAAAGAATATTTAATTATAAAAATAAAAATCTTTGGCATCGAAATTTTTTTTTAATTCTCCAATACATAGGTGAAATTTAAGAAACATTCTTCTATTTAAAAGAAAATCCCATAGCAATTTCCCAAAATAAAGATAATGTTCCTTGGTAAAATAACTACTTGAAACCTCCAATATTAAGTAAGGTCTCCAAAATCATATTTTACTTCGAAATATTATCTTTTATTTTACTTTCCTTAAAATCACTTTTTCGATACTTCTCTAAAAATAATCAATTTCTTATTTTTAGATTTATTCATTATTTTTTTATATATGAAAACATTTATTTTGTTTATTATTTATTAATTTTTTTTAACACTAAAAATCTCAACTATCCACATCAAATTTATTTTCAAAAATATTTAGTAATAAAAAATATTAAAACAAGAATAAATAATTAAGTAATATATATATATATATATATATATATTTCTAGATTGACGGACGCTAATGCATCAAAATATGGGATAGAAAATACACCCAACAAATTTATGAGCCTCAAACCCAAAATGCTTGGATTGGGCTACTAATGGAATAGGCTTGAATTGGGTCCATCAACCCGCTTGGCATCCTATGAGCTTTTTTTTCCCTCGATGAGCAATTCCCAGATTCAAAATTTTTAGCCTTCCCCTTTGACTTTAATGCCTTTTCCGTTCACCGTCTATTTCCTCCTTTGCTAAAACAGTCGTGTCTTTCCTCTCCTAAAACAATTTGCGTAAATGGCAGTGTCTTTCCTCTCCTAAAACAATTTGCTTAATGCTGGTTCTTCCTGAAGTGTAGAGAAATGGTTAAAAGTAAATTGGGTGAAAAATGTCAGGTGGAAAAAGATAGCCAAAAATGGTGTAGCAACTTAGGGAAGAGAAACTGAAGGTAGGTTGGCATGGCTACGACCTTTTTTTTTTTTTTTTTTGCAAATTTTGTACATTTTAAATTAATCAGATTTAATTAACTTGGCCCTAAAATTAGATTTTCAAATTTTAAGCATTAAAATTTGATCTTAAGCTTGATCTAATTTTAAATTAATCTAAATCAAATTGGATCAGATTTTAACATATATAAAAAATAATTTAAAATAACAAAACCCAAATGGATCCAACAGGATGCATTCAATTAAAGAACTCAAATAGGTCCAAATTGATGTATCCAAATCGAGCATAAAAATCAAGTAAATTCTATCTTCCCTTTCGTGGCCTAGTGGCCACAGAAGCCTTTAGGAAAGCATAAAGGCTTGGTTTCGAACTAAACTTCCTCCTCTCTCCTCCCTTGTAATAGGGTTTTGCTTTCCCTTGTAACAAAAATTTTTTTTTTGAGTAAATTCGAATAGTCTCTGACAAAATTAAATGTTTACACTTTGAACATGGTGATGGGGTGTTTTGATAGAAGTTGGTCTAATAGTTGATACGGAGATTGGAGTGATCCACGTATACGTCTCATTTCATTCAAGAAAATTTTTTGGAAGCAAAATGGGCCTTGATTGAAAGGCTTCGAGCCCAAAAGGATGAAAGCTCAAAATTTTAATTTTAATTGATTTAAATTTAAATTTAAATTTTGGTTTCTAGCTTTATTTTGAACTATAATTTTAATGGTGATTTTTGGTCAACAATCATAGGATAAAATTAAAAATTAAAAAAATAAAAATGAACAAATAAAAAAAGGAAAAAGAATTAGGAAATTTTTTATCCTATTCATGGAATTCAATTCCATAAACTAGATTTGAATATAAGAAGAAACTAACTTACAAAATCAAAGGAAGTTTTAATAGAAATCAAACCAAGCTTTAAAAGCAAAAATCGAGTCATGAACAGGATAAAATCTGTTTGTGATAGATCTAATCTCAGCCATTCAATGAAAATCTCTAAAATCAATATTAAAAAGTCCTACATAAACCCTATTCCAACACATGGTAAAGACATAGAGATTATAAAGGAATTATAAAAGCAAGATCTAGCAATTAGAGTGTTTAAAAAAAAATTTTGGGTTTTATTTTAGTTCTTAAATTTGATTTTGTTTCTGGGGTTTAATTTAATCTTGTGTTTTGGAAGACATTTTGGATCTTTTGGTTTTTAGGATTTTAGGATTTTTGGGGATTTTATAGTTTTGTTTTTTTTTTTTTTGCTTAGATTCAAAATTTTGGTTTTTTTTTTTTTTTTTTTGGGTTTTGATTAAATTTCTTGGCATAGTTTGAAATTCTCATCGGTTTTTGGAATTTATGGTTTCTAGGTTTATTTGAAGTTGTCGATTGAATTTTAAAGAGAGAGACAAAGAAAAAACAGGGTAGAGATAAAAAAGGTAGGTGAATTTTAAAACAAAAACAAAAATTTTAGCCCTTTTATACTGGTGCTAAATGGCATCATTTTGGATCCAAAGTTCATTATGATCCGCATGTTTTTTCCCATATCCAAATCTGATTTGTTGCGTGACCCTGTTTGCAACCCGATTCCAATAGCCACTTCTCGAGCCAAGCCAAGCCAAGCGCCTAACCTTTCTAGTCAACTTTTGTTCTTGTAGCCGAGCCGCTTTTTAGCTGAGCCAAGCCCAATAACTTAGTTTGATAAATTATTTTATTTATTTTATTTATATTTGATTTGTTTTAATTAATATTTTCTTTTAAAAAAATATTTTCAAAATAATTCATGATTTTTACCAAACTATTAGAAGAATTTCATATGTTTATTTTTTTTATTTTATTATTTTTATTATGAATTCTACCAACCTATTGAAAAATTTCATAATTTTTTAAAATAAAATAATAATTTTTTTCAAAATCTTATTAAATTATTAAAAGATTTGAATCTTGAATTAAATCTTACTAAACTATTGGAAGACTTAATGAATTTTAAAAAATAATAATAATAAAATCATACCAAACTATTGGAGGATTAAAATTTTGAATTAGTAAACTTTCTTAAAATGATTTTTCAAATAAAATCTCACAAAACTATTGGGAGATCTGCATTGAATTAAAATCTTACCAAATTATGAGAGATTTTACTGATTATTTTTTAAATAAAATATATTAATGAATCTGATAACAAAATCGTTTCATAGTGAGACATTAGTCATAGTGAATACTCATGAGGTAAAGAAAATTATTTTAAATTATTACCAAATATTAGAATAATTTTAAGATCAATTTCCAGTAATTCAATTATTAAGTAAAATTATAAAGTTGTTTTAAGGCTTAGATAACTTGAAATTAAATTTGTACCATCATTTAAATGGGAGCTGTAAGGATGCTATAACCTTTTTCACACATAACCGCACTTCGAACCTAAATCTAGTTTCGTAAACTAGAATCTACCGTTTAAGGACACCTAAGTCAAGCTTGAGATTTCCCTTTAAATTGGTATAGATTCAATTAGGTGGCCATGGATCTATACGTTATGATAGTTTGGTGACTCTGTTGGAGACAAATGGAGAGTCAGACCAGTAAATGATTTCTTATTATCCAAACCTAACTTAATAAAATTAAGAATTTTTCTTGTTGTTTGTATTTTATTTATTTATCCTTTTAAATCATATATGTCATTCACTTGCATATGCATAACATGAGCTTTACATTCGAGTTTTGTCTCTTAAGAAAGAGAAAAATACCTACACCTTTATGAGATTTCATATCTCCACATGGGCTAGTGAAATACTCTCACTCAAATTGAACCTATTTTGTGGCTTAATGGGCGAGGAATGGTATCATTCTTCTCTTTTGGTTGTCTTGAATTCTTTCCATCTCTCATCCATTAACCTCATATCTCAAGCCCAATCTCTTATTGTTGTTTGCTATCATTGGAAGCTCCTTTATTCCTTACAGATTTTTACCTAACCTAGCTTCAAGATGCCAATCTTTATTGGATTTGATTAACCACGATCTTAGTGAAATCTGGTTGGTATAATCTAGATACCTCGCCTACAGTATTAACAAGCTTGAAGGATTGGTGAAAACCTCTAATAATTCTTTTATAGCTTTTACATAAGAGGTATTTACAGGCTGAGTCACTAGTAAATCTTTTTCTCCAGTGACAACCACAAGTTAACCCTTTATATTGAACTTAACTTTCTAGTGTAAAGAAGAAAGAATAACACATGCCATTGGGATCCATGGCTTGTCTAACAAATAACTATAAGATGGAAAGATATACATCACTTGAAACTTTACATTGAAAGTACACGACCCAATCTATAAAGACATCTTGATATCTTTCAACATTTCATGTCGAGTCCCATTAAAAGCTTGGACAATAATATTGTTGCTCTTTATGTAAGACAAATCAATAGGCCACCTTGCAAAAGTGGGCATAAGCATGATGTTAATGATAGAGTCATTATCAATAAAGACCTTGGCTATGGTGTGACTCTTACAATTTGACAGTGATATGTAGAGTCTTGGTACTTTTTTTTCCTCATGAAGGATCTCATTATTGCTGAAGCTATGTAGTGTGGCACCATCAAATTTCCTGTCAAATGACTCACATACTCTATCGATACATTATGTGCCATATAAGCTTGGTTAAACACCTTTAATAAGGCATTATGATGTGGTTCATAATTTAATAAAAGTGATAACAACAAGATTCTAGCCAGCATTTTGTTTAACCGCTCCACAATAAAATAATTACTATGTTTTACTAAATTCAAAAATTTGTAAGCCTTTTTCTTACACACTAGTTAGCAATTAATTTTGACTCACTTTATTTTTCCATCATTATTGCTTTCACCTTTCTTGCTTTCTCTAACAGCTTTAGAGTATAATATATTTCACTTTGAGTTATGCCACCCATAGTAATTACATTGACAGCATCTAACTTGGGTATGGTCTTTTTTAGTCTTTGGATTGTGACCTCACAATCGTATCTCTATGGCATAACCTTTTCATCTTTATAAGGGAAAAGGCTTAAGACTTTGAAAGTTACTGATTTGGGAATGAGCTTGTCTTTGATCGACTTTAGCTTTTTACCATAATAGATTGTTACCAGTTTTGGCACTCACTTCGATGGTTTATCGTCGTAGACACCTCAACACTTTTCAAAGTTTTCCTCTCCTTATAAGGCTTAATTTGATAAAAATTCATCAACTTTTGTACTTTTTCATAAAATTGCTTGTAGGTCCTTAATAGAATGATCTAAGCCTCATTATGGTACTTACACCTTTGATTTGGAACACATCTCTCACGATAAGTGCGTGGGTCCACTGGTTGTACCATACCAACCTTATATAAGGCATTAAATAGTTGACTGAATAGAGTTTTGATTTCTTCTACCCTCTTCTTTATACGACTTTCCTTGTCTTTATTCAAAGCATTCATTACATGATTAGGCAATGGATTGCAACTGACATTAGGTGTTATTCTCCCACTAGTATCGAAATTAATCAACCCATTTGTTATTAAACCTTGCACCTTATGTTTTCAAGACAATGCAATTCTCAGTGGAATAGTCAACAATTTTAAAGTGGTCATTGCAATAAGTAGTAAGATTATACCACTTGGGATAAGGGGTTTAAGTGACTTTATACGAACAAGAGTGATTAAATGATTTTTGTAAAGTTTTTGGTACAACTTAAAATAGATCATGGGAATGGGATCCAAGGTGGGCTTTTCTTGGTTGTTTTGTTGTTCTCGCGGACTATTTATTTAGTTAATTAGGCCCGTTAGGGGTCTTGCAGTAGGTGAGTGTTGAGATGGTACATATTGGTAAGCGATCTAAATGTTGGTTGGTAAGTGGGTGGATAAGAGGGTTATGACACTAGTTGATATGAGAAAGATGTAGGGTAGATAGGTTGTGGATAATGGGTATAGTTCTTGAATTGTTGCCATTCAAAACTATAGCTTGACTTTTATTCTTTTTTTTCTTAGACATTTTTTTAGCAGTAGAGACTTTCTTCTTTTAAGCTTGCAATTCTTGATAGATTTTTTAATGATTTTGCCTAAGATCACCATGTTAGCAAAATTTTTATCTCATTTTCTATCATTTTCTCATAATAGGGTGACTTCAGGTGTGCTTACGAGCAAGGTAGTTGTTTTTTTCTTAGTCAAAAGTAATTAAACTTAAGTAGCTACGTCCTTTCCACCTTTGGGCATGCTCTTTAAATGATTCTGTCACTTTTTTTCTCCATATTCTATAAAAAAAGGTGATCAAAAAAAAATCTATGATGTAACGGTATTGATTGATGAAAGCATGGGCTAACTCTTTCCTTGAATAGATGTAGGTTCTATCTAACTAGATATACTACTTTGTAGTAGAATCAAAAAAGCTATCTTGAAACACATAGATAAGTAGTTTCTCATTACTAGTGTAAGATATTATCTTTTAACAATACATTGTAACATGTGCGATGGGATATTTCGTATCATCATATTTTTTAGGCTTTGACATCTTGAATTTTGGAAGAATAACCACATTTGGAACTAAACACAATCTAGCTGCATCTATGGAACTATAGAAATCTATTCCCTCTATAGCTTATAATCTCTCTTCTAGCATGTTCATATTTTGATTAGCTTTTGAATCTTCTAAAGACTCAACTACTTTTAGTTTCAATGTTTCTTTTAGATCATCTAAATTGGAAACTTAGACTGACTCTACTACCTTTTTAGTGAAGATAGGATTGATATAGCTTTGAACATTCTCTTGATTTGGTGCAAATGGCATTCCTGAGTAAGTATACCCTACAAAGAATGTAAACTTTTGTGGTGGAATGCCTTGGGTAGATTGGATCTGATATGGGCTATAGCTAAGAGGATATACAGGGTTAATAACATTCTATGATGGATGGTCTTTATCGCTAACATCTTTTTTTACTACATTTTTTTTTCAACTTGCCTAGTGCTTTGAGAAGTTTATTTAGCTCTCTTTTGAGCTCTTCTTAGCTTTTTTCTATTTTTTCAAATCGGTTCATGTTCTCTTACTCCATTCTTATGACTTGAGTTAGGGTGCTGTACTGGTGATAAGTTGGTTGATCTATCCTTAAACCTTATGTACCACAATCTTAAATTAATGGACTTATTTATGAACTAACATGATCTAAAATTAATTATGAATTGATGTAATGCATGAAAAAAGAAAAATATTTGGCCTTTAAAGATTTTCAATAAAAATGAACTTTCATTTATTCCATAAAAGTTTATTTTACATTAAGTCTATTATTCTCCACTTGTAAAGATGTTTAATTTACTCATTGTGATCTTTGACTTCCTCAATAAAGTTTAACAGTCGCTGCCTATACTCTCTTGTTAGTGTGACCAATGTTCTTAATATCTTAGCCTCTTTAACCATTTCTTTTACCTTGATCACTATCTTGCTTATATGAGTCACAAGATGCTCTATGCACTTTTGCTTTTCTAAATTTTCTCTTTTGCCATACCATACTTGGTAGGATAATTCCCTATGCTTTCTTATGAGTGTGACAATGTGATTTCTTTGTTCATTCAACTTTTGTTTTGATACTTGAATATGCTTTTTAAATATCTTATTCTCTTTTTGGGCTTCAACACATTCATCCTCCATTTAGGAATATTCTCTCTTTAACTTTTCATTCTCACAAGTCAAATCAATGATATTTATTTTTTTAGCCTTCACTTGGATATGTAGCCTTTTATGCCTTTGGCGTAACTCCATCAACTCTTTAAGGATAATGTCATGTTCCCTTAGCAATCTTTTAAGCCTTACTCTCAATCTTTAAATTCTTATGTTGTTTATGTAATTCAACCAAATCATTAACCATTATATCATGCTCTTTGAAAATCTTCTGAGTTCTAATTTCTAGCTTTTCTACATTGTCTTTCTACTATACCCTCTCTTCTTGAAGCCTTTGAATCTCTTGCTTCATATTGTTTTTCTTAGTTTCAAATTCTTTCCTTTCAAATCCTAACTCTAAAGGTATTTTATCCAACTATTGGTTCATTGACTGGCAATGGTCTTTGAGAGTAAACACAACTTTCTTGCCTTTTTGGGCTTTCCATGCCAAATATCTATGAGTTATTTTATCGAAAAATGATCCATGACTCACTCTCTTAGGGTTCTTCTAGGCCTTGATTATGCTATCAATTTTTTAAAATGTTTTAGGTTCCCAATATAGGCAGTTGAATTGGTTAAGGTTGTGTGTTATAAAAACAAATTGTTTAGCTCTATACTACCTTCTCACCATAAACGGTGCATAGCTTGTTGACCCTCATAAGCCTAAAAATGAGACCCTAGTTTCATTTCCACATCGTTATAGCATGGGTTCTTGATTCATCCATAGGACTAAGTATTTCACTTGACAAGTTATAAGTTTCTATAGCAAATATTCCCATTCTTTCTTGGACTTCATATATGGCTATTCACTTTCATAGAATTACTTCATTTGATTTCGATTACAAAGATAGAGTTTGGAGAAAGCATTTTTTTTACATTTTAAATGGCTCTTCATCCTTAGGTACAATAATGGTGTGTAACCCATAAATCATGTTTTACCATTTTGTCTATAATAGTTTAGCGACTTGATGGTTTTTACCTATATTTTCGATTAAAGATTACATCATTTTTCAATTTGCTCAAACAAATCTATCACTTTTATCTCAATATGGCCGAAGACTTTAAAGAAGATCCTCATTCCATATATTGCTAATGCAAACACATTAATTCCTTGGTAATCGTCTAAATGCTTGGTAATGAAATCTTGGTAAAACTCCCAAGGAATACCTTTATGCCCTATTTTTTTCTTAAAGATGTTAATCTATAAGCTCCTTGTTTACTCCTAAAATATGGGCTAACTTTTTGTGATACCCTGGCATTTGCTTCTTTACATAAACTTTGTCTGGATATTAGAGATGCATACTTACCAAAATTGAATACTCTTTTATGGTTAGCATTATATAAACTTCATTAAAGATAAAGCAACGGTAAGAAAGGTCCCAAAACTGCACCATTACTTAATGAGTGAATTCTGAACCTTCATTGACAAGAGATATGTAATATGGCCAAACTTCTAACAAAAGGCTTGTTGTCTTTAAGGAATCATGTTATTCCATATGTTTGACAAGTTTTTCAAATCATTTTGTTTGAAGAGCAAACAAATCTCTTTAGGTAAGGTAGAGATATAGCCAAATGGTAGACAATCCCTTTCTTCTTATTGCCTTTTTTTTTATTCAATCCTTAATTCATTGGGTGATTCATACTTAAAGAACATAGATGAGGCGCATACTAGACATTCAGTTGGTTTTCACTTTTATTGAAAGTATCTTTAGTGTAGGTATCTATGCAATCTGTATGCATGTTTTATGAATATATAAGATAAGAAAAAAATAAACAAAGAAATTGGTTAATTATTTCAATAAAAAAATAAGCATATTAGCAAAACAAGTAGAATACAATAACAACATAATTCTAAACTCAGAGTCAATTCTAAAAGATAAAAGGAATATAGCTTTATCTAAGGTTAGGTTTATAAGGTTAACTATATGTAGTTTGAGTTACTTCTAAAGGTTCTTAAATTGTTCTTTATATTATTGTCTATCACATAATAATAAGGCACCGAGAACTGTGGCTATAGTCATCCCGTACTTGTATAGCACTTTTAGACCAGAAAGGGTACATGTATCTGAGTTTGAAGAAACTATTAATGATGAATTGAGAATGGAAGAAGCTTTCATCAAGTTATCCATCCAAGTGATAGGTGAAGAAGATAAAAGTGGCCAAGAGGAAAAAATGTTTGTTCCATGTCCGTCAAGCTATGAGCTGAAGAATTGAAGTGTCATCAAGATGTCTGTTGCCCTTGATACCTATCCAATGTAATTATAACCCCTAATTGCTTATGCCCAAAAGCATTGGGATAGTCTTTCATGTATGTGCCATTTATCATTTATTATTCCAATACAAGATTAGGAATATGCATTTTCATTCATTTCTTCTATTGTTTTCAATTTTCATTTTCTTTAAGCTAAAGCATTTCACCAATACTTCCCATTTCATTTAATTTTAGGCCCTCCGATGAATATGAAGATAATCATGATAACAATTAAGGATTTAATTTTAAAAATTCAATTAATGCTAATGAACTTGACATGGAAGATGACTCTGAAGAATACACTTTGCCTCCAAGCCTAATGAGATTAATTAAACAAGAAAATAAATCTATTAAGCCTCATCAAAAAGTCACTAAATTGTTAAATTTAGGGGATAACGAAAATAAAAAAGAAGTTAAGAATGGCATAATGTTTTTATTAGCTAACAGAGATTTATTTTGAAAAATTTATCGATATGTTTGCTTTGTCCTATCAAGATATGCTTAGACTTAGCACTGAGATAATGGAGCATAGGTTACCCTTGAGGCCAAGATGTAGGCTAGTCTAACAAAAGTTGAGACAAATGAAGCCAGAAATACTATTAAGATTGAAAAAGAGGGAAATAAACAGTTTCATTCAGGCTTCCTATAAGTCACCAAATATCTAGAATGGATAGTTAACATAGTACCTATTCCTAAAAAAAAATGAGAAGGTATGAATGCAAGTTGATTATTGTAATTTGAATAGAGCTAGCCCAAAGGATAATTTTCCTTTGCCTCACATCGACACATTGGTAGATAACATGGCTGGTCATTTTGTGTTTTCTCTCATGGATGGATTCTCAGGATATAATCAAATAAACATGGCCTAATATGATATGGAAAAAACCACTTTCTTAACCATGTGGGATGTTTTTTGTTACAAAGTTATGCCCTTTGGATTAAAAAATGCCAAGGCAACTTATCAAAAGACTATGGTAGCGCTCTTCTATGACATGATGCATAAAAAGATTAAAGTGTATATGGATGATATGATTACAAAATCTCGTAAAGGAAAAGATCATGTAGCCAACCTCAGAAAATTGCTTGAGAGGTTAAGGAAATTCCAACTCAAGTTAAATTTATCCAAATGTACTTTTAAAGCTAAGTTAGGGAAGTTCTAGGCTTCATGGTTAGTGAAAGAGAGATTGAAATTAATCTAGATAAAATATGTGCTATCCAAAATTTATCTCTTCCAAGGATGTCAAAAGGAGTTTGAGATTTTTCGGGCAGATTAAACTACATTTCTTGTTTTATTTCCCAACTTACATCTAAATGTGATCCTTTCTTTAAGCTTTTACAAAAGAATAATCCCAGTGAGTGGAATGAAGAATGTCAAAAGCTTTTTGATAAGCTTAAGTAGTACTTGTCAATTTTTTTAGTGTTATTATCGCCTATTTTGAAAAGATCGTTAATTCTATATTTGACTTACTTGAGAAATCAATGGAATATATGTTGAGGCAACAAGATAAATCCAATAGAAAAGAAAGAGCTATCTACTACCTGAGCAAGAAGTTCATAGAATACAAATCCAAGTATTCATTATTGGAGAAAATTTGTTGTTCTTTAACTTGAACAGCCAAAAAACTCTAGCAATATATACTTTACCATACCACTTGGCTTATAGTGAAATTAGACCCAATCAAGTATATCTTTGAGAAGTCTTCATTATCTAGAAGGATTGTGAGATGTCAAGTTATGCTTTCAGAGTACGATATTGTACATGTAAGCTAGAAGGTGATCAAAGAAAGTGTCATAGTAAAATTTATCATAGATTGTGCTACTAAAAGCTATGAGCCAATGAAGCTTGAATTTTTAGATGAAGATTTAATGACCATCTTTGAATTGGAAGAGAAAAATGATAATAAGAAGTCTTGAAAAATGTACTTCGATGGAGCTGTTAATGCCTTAGGGTATGGAATCAGGGTAATTCTAACATCTCCTGAAAGACATTATTATCCCATTATGGCAAGGTTAAACTTTAATTGCACTAACAATATGGCAGAATATGAAGCTCATGTCATGGGTTTACAAGCTGCTATGGATAAAAAGATTAAGGTATTAAAGGTGTTTGGGGATTCAGCCTTAGTTATTTATCAATTGAAGGGAGAATGAGAGACAAGAGATTTGAAACTTATCCATATCATAAGTATATCTCAGAGTTGATAAAATAGTTCAAAGCAATCCAATTTAAACATTTACCTCATGAAAAGAATCAGATTGTGGATGCTTTGGCTACTCTGGCTGCGATGATTTAAGTTGATAATAATGTTGAGATTCAGTCCATTAAATTAGATGTCAAAGATATGCCGATACATTGCACTAATGTGAAAAAGAAATAAGACGGAAAGCCATCGTATCATGATATCTTACAGTATATACGAAATCAGTAATATCCAGATAAGTAATAAAGAATGATAAAAGAGTCCTAAGGAGATTGGCTATGGGATTCTTCCTAGATGGTGATGTTCTCTATAAGAGAAGTCGAGATCATGTGCTATTATGATGTGTGAATGCAACTAAGGCAAAGAAAATTATTGAGGATATGCATGAAGGGGTATGTGGGACACATGCGAATGGATATATGATGGCAAGGTAAATCATGAGAACTGGGTAATATTGGCTGACAATGAAGAGTGACTGCATTGTTTAGGCTTGAAAGTGCCATAAATGTCAAATCTATGCCTACAAAATCAATACTTTACCTATTACTCTACCTATTACTTTACATGTTTTGGCACCACCCTAGTTGCTTCCTATTTGGGGCATTGATGTTATTGGGCCAATTACTCTAAAGGCAACAAATAGGAATAGATTCATTTTTGTGATGATTGATACTCACAAAATAGGTTGAGGCAACTTTATACGCAAATGTGACATAATCGGTGGTTTGTAAGTTTATAAAAAGAAAAATAATTTATAGATATGGACTTCTAAAAAGATCATCTTGGACAATACCAAAATTTAAATAGTAAAATAATGAAGGAAATATGTGCCCAATTTAAGATTAAGCACCATAACTCAGTACCATACCTTTAAAAAATTAATAAGTAGTAGAAGTTACAAACAAGAATATCAAAAAGATTCTTGAGAAGATTACTAAGACTTATAAAGACTAGTATGAAAAGTTATCTTTTGCCTTACATGTTTATCAAAAGTTAGTACATAACTCTACTGGGGTAACCCTATTTTCCTTAGTTTATGGGATGAAAGCCTTATTATCGATAAAAGTGAAAAACTCATCTTTGAGAGTCTTAAAGGAAACTGGATTGAAAGAAGCTGAATGGATCCAAAAGCACTACAAGAAATTAAACTTCATTGAAAAGAAGAGATTGATAGCTTTGTGCCATGGTCAATGATATCAAAAAAAATATGATGAAAGCTTATGATAAGAAGGTCTGACCTTGATGTTTTTGAAGAGGGAGTTGGTGTTGAAAAGAATTCTCCCAAATCAGCATGGTAAAAGAGAAAAGTGGACTCCAAATTGGGAAGGGCCATATGTCATGAAAAAAGCTTTTTTGGATAGAACATTAATCTTAACAGAGATGAATAGAGATGATTTACCTAACCTTATAAATTTTGATGCTGTAAAAATGTGCTTTACTTAAAAAAAAAAAGACAACAAAATGAAGGTTCAAATTGAAAACCTAAAAGGATAGTTTGAATCAAAAGGAAGTTTATCTAAATTGAAAACCTATAAAGGCGACCTAGATAAACAGAGTATAGCATTATTTGATGAGTTCACCAATATGAAAGCTAGCATATTTTGAAGAGCTCTATGGTGTCAAAGGCATTGTGTGGTTGAGTTTTGAGAAGAATCCAAGATATATTGTCATGAGTATCTAATTGTTCATTTTAAGGCATTTTTGTGCCAAATAGCCATCTTTGTAATTCTTGTCTAGTTCTCAAATAGCCCAAATAACCATTCTTATAATTTTACCTTTTTACAAAATAAAAAGATATTCATTTCATTGTCTACATATCATTTTTAGTCTTTTCCCTTTCCTTTTAAATGCCTTGTGGTGAATAGAAGAAATGTATGATTTGCATTTTCTATATCTTGAAATTGGGATAATAATTGATAAATGAATAACATCATAAAAGATTGTTATATTACCTTGGGGAAGTCAAAAGCGACAAAGGCAAAGATGAAATATTTAAGGCCAAGTAAATACATTGATTTTGAAGAAAAAGAAAAAAAACAGAATATTTTCCCTAAACTGAAGGTGCGTGCCCACTTTTAATGGTAAAGAACAAAATTGATTTGGTTCTTATTGCATAAGACTTGAAGAATTTGGAATTCAAAGTAAAATGTTTTGAGAACCTATGTACCACAATTGAAAATCCATTTGCATTACATACATTGCAAATAGGAATATCTAGTCCATGTACTTAGAACAAGAATGTCGTAAGATCTAACATGGAGAATGCAAGTGTAAAGACTTTTCAATGAAAAACTTTAAATTCTCGATGAAGAAGAAACTTCTAAGGTAAGATTTTTAATCTTTGAAGAAAAAGACATTTTAAGAAAATCAGTTATATTTAAATTTTTTGTAAAGTTGTTGAACCTCTATTTAAAGAAACCAATTTCTTAATTCAAATTTAAAGTTATTGAGCCTTTGTTTAAATTAACCCATTTCCTAATTCAAATTTAACATTTTTTAAGTTGTTGAGCCTTTACTTAGAGGAGCAATTTAAAGTTTTAAAGCTGTTGAGCCTTTGTTCAGAAGAGTTTTTTAATTTTCCCAAAGTTGCTTGCCTCTATTTAAAGGAGTTCTTTAAAATTTCCTAAAGTTGTATGCTTCTGTTTAGAAGAATTCTTTAAAATTTTCCAAAAGTTGCATGTCTCTATTTAGAAGACATTTTTTCAAAATTGCATGAGTTGAACCGAATGTAATGTTTTTCTATATCTTTGCATCATTACTGTTTCATAAGAATGTACAAAAAATGGCAACTGTAGACACCCTATTGCATCCAAAAAAATTTTTCGAAAGCAAAATGGGCCTTTGATTGTAAATTGAGCCTTAATTGGGAAGCTTCAGGCCCAAAAAGATAAAAGCCCACAATTTTAATTGTAATGTGATGTTAATTTAAATTTTAACTTTGATTTTAATTTTAATTTTAATTTTGGTTTTCAGCTTTATTTTGGACTGTAATTTTAATGATGTTTTTTGGTAAACAATTAAAGGGTAAAATTAAAATTTAAAAATTAAAAAAAATAAAAAATAAAAAACAAGGAAAGAGAATCAATAAATTTTTTGATCTTGTTAGTGGAATTCAATCCTAGAAACCAAATTTGAATAAAAAGGGAAACTAAATCACAAAATCAAAAAAAGTTTTGATTGAAATCAAACCAAACTTTAAAAGTAAAAATCGAGTCATGAACAGGATCGGATCTGTTGAACAAGATCAAATCTGTTTGTGACAGATCCAATCTCTGCCATTTAATGAAAATCCCTAAAAGCACTATTAAAAAGTCCTATATAAACCCTATTCTAACACATAGTAAAGACATAGAGATTATAGAGAAATTATTAAAGCAAGTTCTAGCACTCATAATGTTTAAAATTTTTATTTTGGGGTTTTATTTTAGTTATGGAATTTGATTTTGTTTCTAGGTTTGATTTAGTCTAGTGTTTTGGAAGACAATTTGGATTTTTGGGTTTTTGGGATTTTATAGTTTTTTTTTTGTTTCAATTCAAATTTTTGGGTTTTTTTTTTTGTTTTAATTGAATTTCCCTATATCATTTAAACTTTTTGGTTGAATATCTCGGTGTCCAGAGGATTTCACGATGGCCAAAATCTAGAATTTTCACTGATTTATGAAATTTCTTACCAGTTTCTGAGTTTATTTGAAGTTGCTAGTTGAATTTTATAAAGAGAGAAAAAGAGAAAGAAAGAGAAAAAGTAGGGTAAAGAAAAAAGAGACAGGTAAATTCTGAAACAAAAACAAAAATTTTGGCCTTTTATACTGGTGCTAAACGGGACCGTTTGGATCCAAAATTCATTAAAATTCGTGTGTTTTCCCATATCCAAATCTGATTTGCTGCATGACCTAGTTCGCCACCTGGTTCTAGTAGCCATTTCTTGAGCCGAGCCGAGCCAAGCTAAATGCCTAACCATTCCAATTAGCTTTCATTTATGTAGTCGAGTTGCTTTTTAGTCGAGCTAAGCTGAATAATTTATTTTGCTAAATTTTGTTATTTATTTGATTTATATTTTATTTGTTTTAATTAATGTTTCCTTTTAAAAAAATGTTTTCAAAATAAACTCATAATTCCTACCTAACTATTGGAGGAATTTTATGGGTTTACTTTTATTTTTATTTTATTATTTTTATTATAAATTCTACCAAATTATTGTAAAATTTCATAATATTTTTTTAAAAAAATAATAATTTTTTTAAAAATTTTACTATATTATTAGAGGATCTAAATCTTAAATTAAGTCTTACCAAACTATTAGAGGACTTAACGAATTTTTAAAAATAATAATAATAAAATCTTACTAAACTATTGAAGAATTTAAATTTTGAATCAGTAAACTTTCTTAAAATGTTTTTCAAATAAAATCTTATCAAACTATTAAAAGTTTTACTGATTGTTCCCTAAATAAAATATATTAATGAATCCGATAACAGAATCTCTTTAAAGTGGGACACTAGTTTTTATGAATATTCTTGAGGCAAAAAAATTAGTTTAAATTATTATCAAACTATTAGAGTAATTTTAAAATCATTTTTCAATAATTAAATTATTTGGTAAAATTATAAAATTATTTTAAGGTTTAGATAACTTGAAATTAAACTAATATCATTTTTTAGATGGTTGCAGTGATAATGCTATAATTTTTTTCATACATAATCGCACGCCCGAATTTAAGTATGGTTTCGTATACTAGAATATGTTATTTAAAGATATTTAAGTTAAGCTTGAAATTTTTTTTTTTAAATAAGACACATTCAATTAGGTGATTAATCGTACCTAAATAAAAAATAATAATGATAATTCTTTTAATTTATATCTAGCGATAGATTTACAAATATATACGTTATAATAATTCATAAAAAAATGATTAGGAAGGCATTGGAGATAAGATTTAGGAAATATTTAAATCAACAAATTATAATTCGTAAGAGCAAGTAAAGAAAAGAAGTAAAAGATAAAAAATATGTGATAGTAGATACAATAAATAAAAGTAATGGATACAAATGAGATATATCTATGTTGCAATCTTATCTTTTATAAAGTGAATTTATGTTGACCTGATCAATTGATAATTAATTTGATTTGTGCTTACATAACCAGTTAATTTATTTAATATTTGTCAAGTATCAAACTAGTATTGATCACCAGTCTAACAATCGAACAGATGCTGACTTCTGACTTTCGATAAAGACGTTAATTGAAGGACCAAGATATATCAAGTTCTAATGTAAAAGAAACGGTCGACGACACATTTGACGCACTTAACTTTGCAAACCTGTAACATGCAAGGACATATCGAACCCCTGAAACTTGCCCAAAGTAGTAGCTGGCCCTAAAATCGTTGATGAATAAACTGAACAAATTTAATACCGAAAATTAAGTATTGAATTTACAAATAATAATATTAAGTACAATACTCAATTTAATCAAGGTTTTCTTTTCATCCACCTATCAATCTTTATTATTTTTTGCTTTTCAGGTTTATATCTCGCAGCTCTGGCTTATGTTTTTATTCGTCCGCATTTTCTTTTCGTCGCCCATTAATGATATTGATGCTGAACATGAAGCCCCCGGCCTGCCTGATCTTGCATAAATCCATGACTACCAATAAAAAAGTTAAAAATCGCCGAATTTACACATTTTGTCAGTCAAAGCCTAGTCGGTAGACACAGTCTTCGGGGATCCTCCAGCCCAATTGATTATACGACTCAAAGTAAGCCCAAAACAAACAAAGCCTTGGAAACTACCGCATTTCCCCTTTCGCGTTTGAAAAGTGTGCTTTTCACATGTGATCCATGTGACTCAGAGAAAAAGGAATAATATCTAACATAATATTATTTTTATATGTAGATTGCTGCCTGATTGACATGTGTTCTTTTTAGTCAATTTTCTTTTACGTGATTTTTTAATCATCAAAACTCTTTTTTAATTGCTCAGAAACAATGAATGAAACGGTATGTCTTAAATATAATTAATTAAAGTTACTTTTAGATAAAATATTCATATCAGGTGAAAGAACGGTCATCTAACTGAAAAAAATCTATAAGAGATAGATAAGTAGTGACTATTTTTTAGCATCGTTTTATTAATAGACGTACTTAAATTTTATTAATAAATATATTTAAGTTTCATATTTTTATAAAATTAAAAGTCTTTTTATTGTAAATGTCATTAAATATTTATAGAGTGATATTTGTAACGTAAAATATCACTAAATAATAAGAATTAGTGACATTTGTAATAAAAAAATTATTAATTAATAATAATTAGTGACATTTATAAAAATAAATATAGTAAATAAATTATTAAGAATAATTTAGTGATATTTATTTATAAAAATGTCATTAAATTTCCCTCAATTTCAACTCATGGAGCCCTTGTCGTGATTTCCTTCTATTTCATTTTCCCCATTTTCCCTCCATTGTTCCTAAATAAACACTTTGGTTTTTCTCTACTAAAGTAAACGGCAAGCTTCACGATTTCTAGCTCAGACTTCACGGTTCCTTCGCAGTGTTCTTCACAGGCGAGTGGCACCATTTTTCCAAAGTGAGCTTCTTGACCCTATCTATGCCATCTTTTTTTATAACGGACCTTGGGTTTTGCTATTGATAATATATATATATATATATATATATATATATTTGCAAAAATGAGTATGAATGTTTTCACCCATTTATTACGTGATTGAAAATGCAAAGACAACAAATTGAACTGAAGAATTTGACCAGATCCACACCTTTACTGCGTGATTAAAAATCTACCCTTTTTGAAAATGATGATTGTCATAACATATAAATTCGTAAATCTATAACTAAACTTAACTTAAGAAGTCACCACCAAGTTTTTTAATTAAGTGTGATTGATCACCTAATGAATCTATCATTTTAAAAAAATTTTCAGCTTGACTAAAAGTCCTTAAAAGAATAGGTTCTGATCTATTAATCAAAACAAGATTCAAAAGTTCGATTGCGTATAAAGAAGGTTATAATACCCTCACATGCCTATCCAAAAGATGGTACTATTTTATTTTAAATTATCTTAGGATCTTGATTCTAATAGTTTTAACTTTTAATGTTTAAATTTTGGAAATAATTTTTAAGATTCTCCATTAGTCTGATAAAATTCTTAAAAATATTTTCTCACTTCAAGAGTATTCAAGAATTCTATTTGTTTTCATAAAGAAGCTTCGTCATCGAAAAAAAGTTTAGTCATTTTTTATTTTTTGGTTTTTTATTGAAAATATATATAATTATTCTACCATTTGGGCCAAATTAGAAATATCTTCTTATCTAAAAATTTCTTAGATAATCAATTATTTGTGATTACTAAGAATTTCATCTT
This sequence comes from Durio zibethinus, assembly GCF_002303985.1. Next base: position 26,065,877 of record NW_019168048.1, on the reverse strand, counting down.
TAGAATTTATTTTTATTTTTAAATTTTACACAATTTGGGTCAATTTAGAATTTTCTTTTTTTGATTTGTAAATTTTTCATTATTTGGGTTTATTTAGAAATCTTTTTTTGTTTTTTATTTTTTGAAAGAAAATAATATGACAATTATTTTTTGAAGTTTCATTTAAATTCTTCCACCATTTGGGATAAATTTAAAGAAATTTCTCACCTTAAAAAATTTATCATTTAAAATTTCTAAAATCCTCATTCTTGAATAATTATCAAATATTTTCGATCAATATTTTTTATTTGGAAAAGATATAATTACTTTTATTAAAATTTCATCTAAATTATTTTATTATTTAGGATAAATTTAGAGAGAATTTTCACCTAGAGATTTTTTAAAAAATTTACTATTTAAAATTTCTAAGAATCTCATTTTCGGGTGTTGTAACAGTTTTGTGTCCACCCGACGAATTTGAAAACGAAAATAAAAAAATAACGGAGTCGCCACCAATCTTTTTTGACTAGATGCAATTGGCCACCTATTAAAATATATCATTTTAATGAAATCTTAAAATTTATTAAAAGGATAATTTTAGGGTCTGCACAATAGTTTAGATTCGTGAGTTGGTTACGTCTAGGGAAGGATTAGCACTCCTACAGCATCCATTTAAAAAACGGTACCAATTAACTATATATTATCCTTTGATTTTGATAGAAAATAGTCTTAATTTCCGTGTTTATAAAGTAATTTCCTTGATTTCTTTTTGTTTATTGCATTTTTTGGTTTTTCCTTTAATTTTATTTCATATTTATTATTCAAGTTTAATTTGAGAAGAATAAATTTGAATCCTTTTATTGAAATAATTCTTAAAATGTTCTAGTACATTAGTAACATTAGAAGAACATTTTCTCACCTAGAGATTTTTGAGGCATCGCTTTTTGGAATACCTTAGAATCTCATCTTCGGAGGTCCGAATTTACTTTTCATAAAAATTAACTATACCATGCATGTAATGCAGAATGTTATCATGTTGATGCACACATTTTATTCTCTCTTTTTAAAAATTTTATTAATGTTTTATTAATTTTTTTATTTTTAATTTAAATTTTTGAAGAAAAAAAATTTTTATTATATTGAATTTTTTTTTAATAAATATTTTAATATACTGGTAATATTTTAAAAAATCTTCTCACCTAAGGATTTCGTAAAGTATCACTACTCTGAATACTTTTAGAATCTCATCATTGGATAAAATTTCTTTTTTCTTATTTGTATTGGTATTTTTTAATAAATTAATAATTTTTTATTTTTTATTAATAAAAAAAATTTATTGTATTGAAAACATTTTATAAATACTATAATACACTGGTAGTATTTAAAAAAAAAATCTTCTCACCTAGAGATTTCGTAGGTATCACTACTCGGAGTACCTTTGAATCTCATCATTGGATAAAAATTTTTTTTCTTACATTTTTATTTAATTTATACTATTAGAAAGTTCATTTTATTTTTTTATTTTTTCATTATTTATTTATTATTAATAAAGTTTATCTTAAAATTAACATAATTATAAAAATTTTAACTACATAAAAAACTTATTCTAACAAATTTAAATATTTTAATATGCATAAATATTATAAAGATAATATATAAAAAAGGAAAAATTAAAAAAAAAAATTTTACCTGAACCAGACCAGTCAATTGTTCGGTCAACGCTGGGTCTGATCAATTCGGTGGCTAGGTTCGATCAGGGTGGGTCAACGGTTCAATGCTCGTTTGGTTCGATCTAGGCTGGTTTATCTGCACCGATCTGGGTCAAAAGGTGAGTTGGGTAGGCTGATTGATGCACGAATCCTGGGCTTAAAATAGCGTCGTTTTGATGTTTAAATGAAACAACGTCGTTTTGGCTATTGGCAGCTTATATAAAAGCCAAAATTTTGTTCACTTTATTTCTCCCCCTCTCTGAAAAAAAAATGCTCTCTTCTCTTCTTTTTTTTTTTTAGGTCGATCAGGGCCCAGTGATCGTTCATCGTGATGGCCTCCGTGGTCTTCGCTAGCGGTGAGCTCCAACCATCGTTGCTAGTGTCGAAAAATTTTAAAATCTCTCAAAAAGCTCCCTTCGACCCCTTAAACCCAAATCTAGCCTCTCTTTTACCCAAAAAGGTCCCAAATCCCCTAGATCTGCCTTTTAACTTTCGACCAAACTTTTTTTTTACTGACTTTGCTTCCTCTTTTGCAGGGGATCTCAACGTCGGGTTCCTCGTTCCAGGGGACTGAGTTGATTATTTTTTTTTTTTTTGTTATTTTTCTGACAGAAAGCTTTTCTCTTTATTTTTTGGCAGGGTATCCTCTTTTTTCTTTTTTAGGTTTGACTAGGAGCTCTATTTATAGAGCTCCAGCTATGCCCTGTGCCTGAGTAAGTGGCACAAGGCTCAACATGAGGGTGCAAGCACGAGCTCTCCTACCCCTTTTATTTTTTCTATCTTATCCGATAGTGGTAGGGCATGATGGCTAGGATAAGGTTTGCAGGGTATGGGTGACCAGAGGGATGGGTGATCAGAGTGGTGGGTGGCCAGTGGTGCCGTGCAAGGCACCACTGCCATCAACCCCCCCTTTTTTGTTTTTCTATTTTTTTGTATTTTTTGTATTTTATATTTTTGTATTAATTAATAAATTAATAAAATAAAAAGTAAACAGGCTTTGAACTTAAAAACGAAATTAGACTTCAAGCCTAATCAAAATCGAGCCTAAAGCCCAATGGAAATGAAATTGGGCCTCGACTTGATTGAATTACAATCAAAACTTAGTTCGAGAACCCGATATCCGATAAATATTCAATCGAGACACGATTAACATTCGGACAAATTTGGTGTCTACATTGGGTAATTAATATTTAATTCTAAAATTTTTATTAATTTTTTTTTTTAAATTGAAAATAAATATTAATTATTATTATTGAAATTTTTTAAAATCATTCTATCATTTGGGATAAATTTAGAAAAAAAATTTCTCACATAAAAATTTTATAGAAATTTACCATTTGAAATTTCTAAAAATTTCATTATTGGATAATTATTATTTATTCTCAAAAAAATATTTATTTTATTTTATACTTTTATTTTTCCTAAAATTTAACCATGCAAAAAAATTATAAAATAAATATAATAAATAAATAAATAAATAAAATACTAAAAAATTGGCTCGGCTTGGCGACTGAAACGGCTCAGTTGGAAACATAAATTGTGACTTCAAATACACAACTTGGAGGCTCAGCTCGGCTCGACTGAAGGTTTTGGCTAAAACGTGGGTCAGCAGAATGGGTTGCGCTCAGGTCGGGTCTCACGAATGGAAATACGCGGATCCTAGGGGTTGCTTAAAACAAAAACTACATCATTTTGGTAAGGTATTAATAGGCTGAAAATCCCCTTTCATTCAAATTTCCTCTGATCCCTCTTTTTTCTTCCATTTTCTCTCTTCTCTCTCTAGAACCCCCAAGAACATCGATTGATTCTTCACCAGATTTTGGAATTTTTGTTGGAATCTAGGTTGATTCATCGAAAGTTGGCCAGAAGTTCACTAGTTTTTGGAAATCTATCACTGAAAACTAAAAACCTCATCAGAAACTAGGAATCTTATCGAAAATTCATTGAAAAATTCAATTGAATTTTGAAAATTTTTTAGAAAATTTTCAGAAAAAATCTAATTTTTAACCCAAAAAAAAATCTCTAAAATTTTTTGACTGCTTTCTAGCTTCCCTTGTGTGATTTCCTTTTTACTTTTCTCTCCGTGTACTTTCTTTGATTTTTTGTGTGTTTAAGGCTTGATTAGGGTCTGTATTTATAGGGTTCTAATCCAAAAACCCTAATCTAGAAAGGATTTTGATTCCCTTTAAACCTCTTTTTTAGATTTCAAATCCAACTCAACCTTTTCAATCCAATCAAACAATTTCACACAAATTCAACCACATTTTTTTTTCGTTTTTTCATTTATTTCATTTATTTTAATTTTTGTTAACAAAATCAAACCCAAGTAGAACCCTAGATAGATTGGAGTGTCTACAACTACCCCTCTTTGCACATTTTTTGTGAAACAAAAATTGCATAAAGACGTAGATAACCCAATCAGGAATCAACAAATATTTTTTTATTTTTTATTTTTTTTTATTTTTTTTATTTTTTTAAGCATACTCAGACTTCTTGAATAACATGAAAACTTTTCTAAACAGAGGCTCCATGACTTTTGAAAAATAAATAAAACTCTTCTAAATAGAGACTTAACAATTTTAAAAACTAAATAAGGTTCTTCTAAGCAAAGGCTTAACGATTTTGACAAATAAATAAGGCTCCTCTAAGCTTAACAACTTTTGAAAAATAAATAAAAACCCCTCTAAGTAGAGGCTCATTGACTTTGAAAAAGTAAATAAGGCTCCTCTAAGCAGAGGCTCAATGACTTTTGTAAAATAAATAAAACTCATATAAGCAAAGGCTCAACAACTTTAAAAAATAAATAAAGCTCATCTAAATAGAGGCTTAACGACTTTTGCAAAATAAATAAAGCTTTTCTAAGTAAAGGCTCAACAACTTTGGAAAATAAATAAGGCTCATTTAAGTAAAGACTTAATAACTTTTGAAAATTAAATAAAACTCCTCTAAATAGAAGCTCAACAACTTTTGAAAAATAAATAAAGCTCCTTGACAATCTTGTCTAGAGGTCTTATAAATCATCAAAAGAAATTATATGAGATTATGGCCAAAGATCTTACAAATCATACCTAAATTAGAAGAATGCTCCTTTGAGCAAAGGCTTCACAACTTTTAAAACTATTTTTTTTAAACATCCTTTTTCAAGGATCAAAATTTTACCTCAGAGATCTTTTTTTTTCAAATGAGAATTTGAAATTCTTTCATTGAAAAGTCCCCATATCTATCTTCTTCAGGTGGGATCTTGAAATATTATTGCTTCCTAAATTCATGCACTAGACATTCTCAAATGCAATGCATGTTATGCACTAGACCTTAAAAAATGCAATGCATACAATGTAAATGTCAAGCTTTCCTCCAAATGTTCAAAATTTCTTATCATGAAAATTCACAATCTTTTATTAAAGTCAAAACTTTATAAAGAATATTATGATAATGGTGCAAATGCTTTCTTAATGATGCAAACGCAATAGTCTAGATTCTCACAATACTACAGATGCCATAGCATGATTTAAATGTTCATTGTATAATAAATTTTAGAATAAATTTTATCCATTGACCCACATTATTTCCATCATTTGATCACAACTCACAAGTTATATCGATCAATCCATCACTATATTCATCACTTGGTCACACCATGTGTCCTTCCAAATCATTTATTTTAGGTTTCTGCCTTCTCTTTATTTTTTTTGGCCCCTATCACCCTAGATTTCTTTTCAAAGGAATATAGGAATCTTTTATGAACATTATCATTCATTCATTATCATTTCAAATCATGACAAGTATAATGCAATCATACATTTTCTCGATTTATTCTGGAGATGCAAAAATACGAGAATACAAGGTGAATTGGGAGAAAGATAATAATAAGGAGTGAGTCTAGTACAAAAATAAATGGACAAAGGAACAAATTCAAATCATTAAAGATGGTATTGAATGGTGTAACAATGTCTAAACAATGAATATTTAGACAATTCTTAACATTTATCCAAAATTCTTTTTCAAAAACTCATTCCATTGACTTTCAAAATCATTTTGAGCTCATTGAACTTTGTCTCAGCTTTGAAAAATCTTTAGATATCTTTGATATTCAAATATTTAAACTATCTATCCAACTCTCAATTCAGAGATTTTTTTATCCAAATCACCCTTTTCAGGTTTTAAATTTGAGTCATCATTTTCTTATTTTTTTTTAAATTTTAAATTTTAAAATTTAAATTTTTCTCATTTTTTATTTTTTTTATTTTTTTATCCATTATTGATATCTCTCACACATAAATTTCTAAAACAACATAGCAGGATTCCATTGGTCCATCAAAAGTATGCCTTAGCTCAACATATGATCATTCAATTTGAGCATTCACACTTGATCAAAATGGACTTTTAAATGTTGTAATGTAGGCTATAGTAAGGGGTCATGAAAGATATTGATAAAATAGGCTTAAAACATATGTTTAAAGGGTTCAAAACCAAAGAATCATTTCTCATCATTTGATGCAACTTGGCATTTTGCCCTATTTCACATCATTTCACTACTTTTTTTTTTCTATTCATTTTATTCCTCACAAAAGTATTCTCATTACTTTGCCCCAACTTATTTGTGGCATTCATTTTTCCTTTTCTCTTTTTTTTGTAAAAGGTTTTTCATTTTCATTTTTTTTTTATCTTTGAAACCTTTTGCAATCTTTTGTCTCTTTTCTTTTTCAAGCGTGTTCTTCTCAAAATTTTCCCTCCATATGGAGGTTGATCCTTGGTTGGGGTTCTTTAGAAAAAAAATTATAATAGGCTCAAAAGGGTAGCAATTGATGGTTTTAAGAATGATAAAAGAAAGTCGGCCATTTTTCATTTCAAACATAAATATATATTTTAAATAATCTATTAAACAAAGATAAAATCGGAGATCTTTATAAAGGATTGCATATCTTCAAACATATCTATTTCACATTTATCAATAGTTTGTTTCTTTTGCTCAAATAGTCTTCATAGATTAAACTTTATCAATGTGAATGAGTTTCCAAAATTAAATCCCAAAGTTATTGTTATCATTGTCTAAGCATTCATCATTTGAAATTTGATAATAGGAATAAAAAATATGAAAAATAATAAAGCATGGAATAATGGCTTAGATGAAAGACAAAATGAAATGAAATGCATCAACTTGCGTTTGATTAAAGTGATAACAAATGAAATCCTATTGCATAAAAAAAATCCTAACATTACTCTGAAAGAAATCTCAAAATGATAACTCTCAACCAACCTTAACATCTTTCTCAAGATTATGCCCATGTGTGATTAGGTGAAAGATTTTTATTAACATCTAGCCCCCCTGATTCGTTGAAGCTCACCAAGCCTTTTCAAATCAAACTCATTCTTGATCTTCACTCAAAGCATTAACATTGTAATTGGGTAATGGATTGATACTAACATTAGGTGTTGTTATCCCTTCTATATCAAAGTTTATCATTCCATATTTAATCAATCATTGTACTTTATGCTTTACGGTAGTGTAATTTTTAGTGGAATGACCAACAATTTTATAGTAGTAATCACAGTGAGCTGTAAGATCATACCACTTAGGATAGGGTGACTTAAATAGCTCTAGACAGCTGGAAGCAATCAAGTGGCTATTATATAGCTCTTGATATAATTTCATATAAGTCATAGGGATTGGATAAATATGAGTTTTTCTCAAGTAGTTCATAGCTTTCGCGAACTACTTGTTAGAGTAACAAGATGAATCTGAGGTCTTGTAGAAAGTTAAGTGTTAAAGCTGTATATGAGAGCTTGAGGTCTAAAAATGAGATGATATGTTGGTGGGTAAAATGACTATGGAGTAAGTTGATATGGATAGGGTGAAGCATTATTCATTGCAGGGTAATATAAGGAGTAAGCTTGTGGTGGGTAAGGTTGATAACTTGATAATCCTTGAACTGTTGTTTGTTAAAGCTCACAACTTGAGCTTCAGTCCTTTTCTTCTTTGGGGCTTTCTTAGTGGAAACTTCTCTTATTTCTAACTTGCCATTCTTAATGGCATTCTCAATGATTTCACTTGAGATCACCATGTTAACAAAATTTTTTATTACATTTTCTATCATTTTTTTATAATAGGGAGATTTTAAAATGCTAACAAACAACACTACGGTCTTTTTCTCAGTTAGAAAAGGCTATAAGTAGCTATATCCCTTCACCTTTGGGCATATTCCTTAAATGATTCGGTTACCTTTTTTTATATTATGTAAAGACAAATGATTAGGTATGATATATTGATACTGACTGATGAAGTCATAGGCCATATTACTCTAGGACTGAATGTGGGTCTTATCCAGCTAGATATACCACCTAGTAATAGAGCCAGTAAGGCTATCTTGGAATACATACATTAGCATCTTCTCATTATTAGTATAGGTAGCTATCTTCTGACAGTACATGGTGATGTGGCTTTTTAAAAACTTTATACCATCATATTTTTCAAAACTTCGAAACCTTAAATTTTTTAGGAATAACAACATCTGAGACTAAAAAGAGCGCAGCATTTTCTATGAAACCATAAAAACCAATGCGTTCCATTGTTCACAACCTCTATTTTAACAAGCTTCATCTTTGTTTAGTTTTTGACCCTTCTAAAGTCTATTTCTCCTTGAGCCTCAGCTTTTCTTTTTCTTCTAAATTATCCAAGTTTGAGATTGGTATTGGTTCTACTATTTTTTCAAAAAAGACAAGATTTACATAACTCTAGTGCTACATTGGATTCAAAGCTGATGGCATTCTAAGGTATGTGTACCTTACAGGATATATGAATTGCTATGGTAATACATCTTATGTGGATTGGGCTTGATGTGGCCCAAAACTAAGAGGATATAAAAGGGTCAGTTATCTCTTGTGATAGATGGTCTTGCTAGCTAGTATTTTACTCTATCCCATTCCCTTTATTTAACTTATTCAAAGCATCCAGAACCTTACTTATCTCCCTTTCAAACTTTTCTTGAGCTTTCTTTATCCTCTCAAGACGATTGAAATTTTCTTATTCCATTTACCTGACTTGAGCTCTTGTATTGTATTAGTGAGTTGATTGTGTAGGGTTATTGCTTGGTGGAGCTATCCTTGAACCTTAAGTACCATAATTACATTATCAAAAATGTTATGCTTTATGTTTGATATTTGAATGCATAAATGGAATGTACTAATATTTGTCATATAACTATCATTGATAAAAGAAATCTCAATTCAAAACTTTTTTAATAAAATTTAACAAAGCCAAAAGAATATTCTAAAGTCCTAAACATCAATTTTTATACTCTAATGCCTCCTTATAAATTTTCTAGCTTACTGGTAATAATCTTATGCCTCATCTAGGAAGTCAAGCAATCATCACCTATGAGCTCCTATTGGTTGCACCATAACCTTCAAATCTTCCATTTCTTCTTTCATGTCTGATGCCTTATCTACAACAGTGCATAGTTGATCGAACACGTGCCTTAGATGTTTTTATTTTTCTATACACGTGCCTTTCCATAGCTCACTCTATTTAGCATGTTTCTTGCATTCATTAGTCAAAGCTTTTACCTGTGCAGTGCGTCGATCCACTATCCCTTGTAGCATCTGCCTATGCCTATGTACCCTAATAGTGGCCTTTTGTCCTTCTTTCATCTTTATTTTCAATAATTCATTTTCTTTTATGAGTCGAGCAAGCTTGGGTGTAACTAATGAATATGTCTTGTCCAAATTATTGAATAAGGCTTTCCATTGATCTTTTTGCTCAGTGAGGCTCTAGATTTTCTGTTCTTGTAGCTTTAAACTTTCTCTTATTTTTACCTTCAATCATTTGTTTTCTTACTCCAGCTCATACTTTTCAGTTTGGAGTTTCTTTTTAGCAATTTCTACCTTTAGTAGAGGATCTTGAGGAATCGACTTTAAGGAATGGTCAACTGTTTGTTCTCGAGGGAGCATAATGTCCTTACCCTTCCTTATATGCCATAAAATATATTATGGGATGACATCATAAGTAAGCCTCCCTTGGTTAACCCTAATGGTTTGTTTTCATGCCTTTTTTATCATTTAGATCATTTAATATGTCCCTTTTTTAATGAAAGAATATTCCCACTAGTTAAGTCTATAGGTTTCTAGAATAAATTACTCACATCCGGATTGTCTTCTTACCAAAGTTGTGGCATAAGTAAAAGCACCCCATAGGCCTAATAAGAACACCCAAGGTTGATTCCCATAACTATATAATATTGTATCATGTCGCATCCAATGTGCTTTTCAAAGTATCTTTTGGCTATAAAGCACACAAAAATATGAAGCCCATTCTTTTTTTAACTTTGGTTTAGGCTATTTATTGCAACAAAACTCTTTGATTGGAATACTGAAATAAAGGTATAGTTTAAGAAACTAACTTTCTTCACGCTCAATATGACTCTTCATTCATACATAAAGTAGTTGTAAACACCCATTAAATTGACCTTTACCATTTCTTTGACAATAATTCAAGGAACGAATGGTTTTTGCTAAAATGGTTGGTGTTACATTGACTTTGTATGCTAACTGATCAACAAAGTCTATTACTGTGACATCAACATGTCCAATGACTTTTAAGAAGATCACCAATTTATATAGAGCTATAGCCATTGCCACTATCCCCTGATCATCATCCAAATGTCCTTGGATAAAGTCTTGCAAAAAACTCTATGGAATAGCCTTACTTTCACCTTTTATCTTGACACATGTATCAACTTAAGGCAAGCTAAGTCCAAGCATTTGTACAAGCTTCTTATGATAAACCACCTTATTTGACCAATAAATCTTGTCTGGGTTTGGTAAATCAAAGTGAAGTAGGACCATGTATTTTTCAATTGTGGGTACCATATCTGTTTCATTGAAAATGAAACACTTATAAGAAAGATCCCAAACTGAAAGATGTCTCTAATCATATTATTGTCCATATCCACTTGAAGCAGTGAAGCTATGTCTCTATATTTATTTTCAAATACCTCCTACCTTATTCTACTCATGCATCCCCAAACATTACTTAGGTCAGCTAGGTCATTTTGTTGGAAATTAAGATGAACTCTCTCAGGTAATGATAAGATAAAACTTTCAGGTAAGCAATTATCCTATTTTCTTTGACTTTCTTCTGACTTGATTTTCAATTAATGAGCAGATTCATAACGAATTGATGTAGACTTTGATTACATTTGGCTTTCCATAGATGTAGGTATAAGATTTGGTTTATCAATAACTGATATGTGATAAATATTCCCTATATGAGAATGAAACAAATGACAATGTTAAACATGACCATGAAAATGATGGTAGAATGATATTGAAATGATGCAAAATACACAAAGTCAAACAAACAAAATGGTTAGATAATCAATATATTAGGCAAATTGTTCCTTCTTGTGTCTTAATTTCGGGTTACATTTATTAATGGGTAGGAAGGGCTCTATTTTAAGGCTGACCTCTTAAGTATAGATTATATGCTGGGTTAAGTGATTTTGACTACTAAATGTTCCTAGATTGTTCCTTATATCATTATCCATCATATACTAGTAAGACATTCCAATATTCACCCATCACAGGCTACCAATGGAAAGGATTCAATTTGAGTGGGAGTATTTCACTAGCCATTACGGAGATTATTATCCCATGAGAGCATAGGTACTTTACTCCTTCCTAAGAGGGACGGAGCTAGGGTATAAAACTCATGTAATACAAATGCAAGTAATAGTGTGTATGAAGGAACATATAATTTTCAACCCTAATAAATCAAATAAAAGACAAAAAAGGAAAACACATTAGTAAACAAATAACATAATCATTACACTTTAAAATCATTAGACTAAAGATAGGATAAATTAAAATGCTATGGCCTAACTCTCTATAGTATCCCCAGTGAAGTCGTCAAACTATCAGAACATATAGATCCGTAAATCTATTACTAGACTTAACCTAAGGAGTCACCACCAATTTTTTTTAACTAGGTGTGATTAGCCACCTAATGAATCTGTCTTTTTAGGGAGCTCCTAAACTTGACTAAGAGTTCTTAAAAGAATAGGTTCTGATCTACTAATTAAAATAGGGTTTGAGAGTTTGGTTACTTATAGGAAAGGTTGTAGACACCCAATTTGGTCTAGGCCCGGATCAATTGGGCCTGGTCCAAATAGATAAGTCTATTTTCTTTTTTTTATTATTTTATTTTATTTTATTTTTATTTCTATTATTATTATTATTGTTTTTATATATGTTTTTTCTTTTATTTTTCTTTTATGTATTTATTTATTCATATATATATATCTTTATTATTATTATTATATTTTTTTTCTGTTAATATTTATAGGTATATAAGATTATATGTTATAATTTATCTGTTATTTAATTTTAATTTATCTGTAAATTTTTTTGATTTATCTGATTTATTTTCATTTAATTTAATTTATTTTATTTTTTTTTATTTATCCGACTGGAAATTAGATTGGGATTCAATCAGAAGAGTCCATGTTTGATTCAATGATTGAATCCCGATCCAAAGAGGAATTGAGATTGATCAGAAACTCTTTTGATCAATCCCTATAAAAGGGATCCTCAGGAACAAAAAAAGATATACAGAAAACAGTGAGAAAAACAGCTACTGGTTGAGGGAAAAAGGTATATAAAAGAGATTTGAAGGCTAAAAAGGGTTTAGAAGTGTTAGAACAGCTTTAAGAATTGGAAAAAAAATTTTGGAGATTTTTCAGTGATTTTTTTTCTGGAAAATTTCTAGATTTCGGTGAATTTTTTGATGGACATTGAATTTTCTGACGAAGATTTCGACCAAGTTTGAAGCTTTCGACCAACTTTCCAGTTTTCGACGACATTTCCAGAAATCGATCAGTTTTTCGATGAACTTCCGACGAAAAACTCAGATTTCGACCAAAAATTTTAAAATCCGGTGAATATTCAACCTGAGTTCTTCGGGCGTTTTAAAGAGAAAGAAGAGAGAAAGAGAATAGGCTCGGTCTGCTGAAAAAACAAAGGATTCAGCCTTATATACTCTTCCAAAATGACGTTATTTTTGAGTTAAATAACCTAAAAGATCCGCGTGTTTTGCCAAGATCTGACCTGACCCGAGCGTCGACCTGCTTTTCGACCTGCGTGTGATCTGTCTCTCCGAGCCAAGCCTACCTTTTGAGCTGCGTTCTCCGAGCTATTTTTTTTTCCTTAAGCCGAGCCGAGTCGAGCCGTCTCCGAGCCGCTCCAAGTTTTTTTTTTCTTTTCTTAAATTTATTTGTTTATTTTTTTTATTAGATTAGGTTTATTTAATATTCTTTTATCTTTATTTTATTTTTATTTTGTTTTACTTTTCTATTTTTTTATTTTCACTTTTATTTTGTTTTATTATTTTATTTTCTTTAAATAAAATAAAAAAATATTTTTTGGAAAAGTTAAAAGTATCAATTTTCCTTAAAAATAAATTTTCAAAACGGGTTTTTGAGGAAAAGTTGAAAGTATCAATTTTCTTTAAAAATAAATTTTCAAAAAGGGTTTTTGAGGAAAAGTTGAAAGTATCAATTTTTCTTAAAAATAAATTTTCAAAAAAAAGTTTTTGAGGGAAAGTTGAAAGTATCAATTTTCCTTTAAAATAAATTTAAAAAAAAGAGGTTTTTGAAGGAAAGTTGAAAGTATCAATTTCCTTCGAAATTAATGTTTTCAAAAAATATTTTTGGAAAAAGGTTGAAAGTATCAATTTTTCTTAAAAATAAATTTTCAAAAAAGGTTTTTTTGAGGGAAAGTTAAAAGTATCAATTTCCCTCGAAATTAAAGTTTTCCAAAAGATATTTTTGGAGAAAAGTTGAAAGTATCAATTTTCCTCGAAATTAAAGTTTCAAAAAAATATTTTGGGGAAAAGTTGAAAGTATCAATTTTCTCTGCACAAAAACAATCATTCTTTTATTCTTTTTTATTTTTTTATGTTAAATAATCCGACGATGGAGCCTCTGCAAGTGAAACAGTAGTTTTCTTGCATACTCCTGAGGTGAGGGAATTTTTTCAATTTTCTGTTAAAAGTATTAGAGTCAATTTAGAATAATTTCTAATAATTAATTATTTGGTAAAATTTTAAGGTTCATTGGATAACACAAATTTAAGCTGGTACCATCTTTTGATGGGCGTTGTGAGGGTGCTATAACCTTCCTCACATGTAACCGAACTCCCAAATCCTGTTCTGGTTTGTAGACCTGAACCTATTCTTTTAGGGACCCTTAAACTTAGGTATTCCCTGAAAGGACAGATTCCTTAGGTGGCCAATCGCATCTAGATAAAAAAAGATTGGTAGTGACTCCTAAAAGTCAATGTCTAGCGATAGATCCCCAGATCTAGACGTTATGATAGCTTGGCGACTCCACAGGGGACATTGAGAGTCAGGCCAACAAATAATTTGGGTTATCCAAAAGCCTAATAAAATTGAACCTTTTTGTATATATGTGTTATTATTCATTGATGTTTATTTACCTTGTTAATTATGTCATTCACATGCATGTGCATAACATGAGCTCTACACCCGAGCTCCGTCCCTCTAGGAGGGAGTAAAGGACCTATTGCTTTCATGAGGTCTAATGCCTTCGCAGTGGCTAACGAAATACTCTCACTCAAATTAAACCTTTTTCGCTTGTAGCCTGTAATGGGTGAGGATTAGGGTGCCTTACTAGTCTGTGATTGACAAGGATGTAAGGAGTAATTTGAGGACCTTTAGACTTTGACCTTAAAATCGCATATAGTGAACCTTAAGAGCACCTAACCTATAGATAGAGCCATCACTCTTCCCTTATAGAATTGACCAAAAGCATAGGATTCATTCCTTTTACTCTGTGTGATGTTTAAATTTACTTAGCTATTTATTTATTCTTTTTTTGAGTATACTAACCTTTTTCTTATTCTTTTGCATTGGTTCATATGCATATCATAAAGTTGCATAAAGAACATTTGCTTGAAAAACGGTCTTCAACAAATTTTTTCATGGACTTCACTGAACGACTAGTTTGTTCTTTATCCGTATTAGCACCTTGTGGGACACCCAATGAAGTAAAGGCCCAGTCAAAAAAGATTCAACTAAAGATGGGAGATTGTTTGCCAATCGGGTATGATTCTACTCTATCTCAAGAAATGTCTATCCTCCTCAAACAGAACAATCTAGAGGATTTGGTTGATATTTGGAAGAAGATGAGTCCGTCAAGACAAGAGTAGTTTTATCAGAGACACGGGCATATAGCACACGTTCTAGCAGTAGTTGTTGATGATCAACTAATCAGAGCTGTAGCACAATTCTGAGATCCTGCATACAAGTGTTTCATCTTTAATGAAACTGATATGACTCTCACCATCGAAGAATATTCGGTCTTATTGGGTCTGCACCTCAAGGCTCCTGATAAGATATATGTCAAAAAACACAAGTCAAGATTTCGTAAAGGTCTGGCTCAACTCATGGGGATAGACAAAGAAATTATGGATTCTCATATGAAGAAGAAACAAGAACAGGTTTGCCTACCTTGGAAGTTCTTTCATGAGTTTCGATGCAACATGCCAATGAAGAACGGGGGTTAGATATATTTGCCTTGGCCATATACAGACTGGTGATCTTTCCAAAAGTTTTGAGATATATTGAGATAGCAAAGGTTGACTTCTTCGAGAGTGTGATCAATGGCTATAATCCTTCAATGGTAATATTAGCAGAGACTATCAGATCTTTGAGTTATTGTCATCGGAATGGAGGACGCTCCATAGGTTGCATACAATTATTGTACTTATGGATGAAAAGCCATTTTAAACAGGGAAATGGTGCTTTCTCGAAGCTTTATATTCGTGATCGTGTTTCAATCAAGGAATTCTGTGAAAGTGGGTGGTCAAAACGAAAGTCTAAACAAGAATGGATAACTTTCCTACAAAAGTTAAAAAGCACCAGGGTGAGATGGTTGGCCCCATGGATAAATCGTGAGCCTATGTTGTATCAATATGGGGATAGTACAGTGGTCCCACTTTTGGGTTTATGAGGAGTGACAAATTATGCACCACTCTTAGTGAGAATGTAATTTGAGGGAAAATAGTTCATTTTTATGACTTATAGGCTTCATCAGTTGGATTTCTCTTACAGTGAGCCTAAAGCATTTCAAAGGATGAATGGGATGATTAAAGCATGGAAAAATCTCCGAAGAGTAACTCCTGGATCATTTACTGATAAAGTCACCCCAGGGTACTTGGTTTGGAGAACAAAAAGAAGACAAGAAATGGTATTCACTTATGAAATCTCTCAACCACCAACAGAAGAAAAACTCGAAGAGACACCATCAGAATTAGAGTTGGCAACAAAAGAATTTGAGTCTGAAAAAAGCAAGCTAAAGCAAGAAATCCAAAAGCTTGAAAAAGAAAAAGCCCAGTGAAAAGATAGAGCCGAAAGTCATGAAGTTAAAGTTCACAAGATTGCTAGAGAACGTGATACAACTGTTGAAGATCTAGCAAAGTTACACCAAGAGTACAAAAGGGTATGTGTGAGAGAAAGGGCCAAAGAGATAACTATTGTCGAGCTGACTGAGGAAAATACAAGATTGAAGCAAGAGTATGCTGAATTAGAAGAAGAAAGTACCGAAGCACAGGTAAAAATTAACATGCTAAATAGTTATTTGAGTAGGCTAAGTCAAAAGTTAGATGAACAAGGAGACCACATCGCTGCATTGGTTAGAGAACATAGAGAATTATCATACCAAGTCTGGTGTGGTAAAAGAGAGAACTTAGGAAGGCAGAAATACATTGAGCACTTAATGACCCAAATCTGTAAAGGGGTATGTAAGGCAAGAGAGATGGTGGAAGAGGTAGAGGCAGTGAGACAAATGGTGACCCTAGTAGGAGAACATGGACAGCGTCTGTTAAACTTCATCGAAGAAGCCAAGGCCCAGTATGAACAGATCAAACAATTTTATGGCTATAATTCTAGGATGATAAACTCAATGTAGATAAAAGTTTTTTTTTGGAATAAATGAAATCTTTTAGTTGAATACCATTTTTAAGGCAAATGTTCTTTACATCCATGCATTTTTCATTCATTGCATTATCATTCTTTACACTTAACAAAGTAACCATGTGATAGTCATTCAAATTTACTAATTCTAAAATATGGTACTCAAGGTTCCAGGATAGCTCCATCTAGCGAGAACCCTACCTATCGATACAACATAAGATCCAGAGCAAGGTAAATGGAGCAGAAAAATTCTCATAGATTTGAAAAGATAGAAAAAGCACAGGAGAAGATTGAAAGTGAGTTGAGCAAGATTTTGGATGCTCTTAATAACATCAATAAAGGAAAAAGAGTTGAAAAAAATGCAAGCCAACAAGTTCCCCCATTGCAAAAAGTGGCTGACCCTTTATATCCTCCAGGTTTTAGCCCACCTCAAGCCCAGTCTGCTCAAGAGGTTTCACCACAACACTTCACATATCCAACATATCTTGGAATACCGTCAGCTTCCAACCCAGGGCATTATAATAGCTATGTAAATCCTGTCTTTACTGAAAAGACAACAGAACCAATTCCTGATCTAGATGATTTAAAAGAGAAGGAGAAAAAAAAGATAAAAATGGAAACTCAGGAAAGCTTCAAGATTAGTATGCTAGAGTAAAGGCTACGGGCTGTGAAAGGATTTAGTTTTTATGGGTCAGTTGATGCTGCTGGACTCTGCCTAGTCCCTGATGTGATCATTCCTCATAAGTTCAAAGTACCAAAATTTAAAAAATATGATGGTACGAAGTGCCCCAGAACTCACATCACAATGTATTGCTGGAAGATGACAGCTCATGCTCATGATGAAAAACTCTTAATGCATGTTTTTCAGGATAGCCTTATAGGCTCTGCTGCCAGGTGGTATGTTCAGCTAGACAGAACCCGCATTCGCTCTTGGAGCGATATGGCACATGACTTTATCGGTCAATATCGACATATTATCGATTTGGTCCTTGATCGTTTGTCTTTACAGAATTTGGAAAAAAAGGCAAATAAGTCTTTTAAAGAGTATGCTCAGAGGTGGAGGGATATTGCTTCTTAAGTACAATCTCCTTTGATTGAAAAGGAGACTACATTGCTATTTGTTAGCACTTTAAAACCTCCCTATTATGAAAAGATGATAGGGAATGCAACAAAAAACTTTACTGATATGGTAATTTTAAGAGAAATTATTGAGAGTGCCATCAAGAATGACAAGCTAGAAGGAAATAAAGCATCTAGCAAGAGAGTTCCGAAGAAGAAAAAAATTGAAACTCAGGCTGTGAGCTTTGATAGACAGTAATTTGGAGACTATCAACCTTACTCACCACCAGAATATCTGCCATATTATCCTACTGTAAATAACACTTCCCTTCACCCATACCAACCATTTGAACAATCACCATACCCCCAAACATATCAAACCCCTCATAGGCCTCAAAATACCATGTACAGTCCTAACACTCAGCCTACTCCAAGACCTCAAAATCGCCTAACTAACCCTATTGGTGGTTAGCGGGAGCAACGAACTACCCGTGAGAAACTTGTGTTTGACCCAATTCCAATGACCTATACAGAATTATATAAGGAGCTTTACAACAGTCATTTGATTGCTCCAAGTAAATTGGAACCCCTTAAGCCACCTTACCCCAAGTGGTACGATCTCACAGCCCACTGTGACTATCATTATAGGATTGCTGGTCATTCCACCGAAAATTACACCACCCTAAAACACAAAGTGCAACGGTTGATCAAGGATGGAATGATTTGCTTTGATATGGGAGGGGTGACTGCACCGAATGTAAGTGGTAATCTTTTGTCAAATCTTAATGTGAATGCTATAAGTGAAGATGAGTTGGGACTTAATCAAGAGGAGTGGGTTCACCTTTGTCCGCCAGATTATGAGCTGAATAATTAGAGTGCCATCGAGATGCCTGTGACTTTTGATACTAATACAATATAATTGTAACATCTCAATAGTTATTGCCCAAGGCATTGGGGTGATCTTTTTTGTTTGGGCCATTTGTCTTTTATTATTTTTAATAAAAAATAGGAAGGATGCATTTTCATTTATTTTTTCTTATGTCTTCATTATTTCTATCTTTCCAAGCACATCTTGCCAATATATCCCATTTCATTCAATTTCAGGTCTTTAAATGAACATGAAGATAATCATGATAACAATCAAGAGGTTAGCTTTGAGAATTCAATTAACACTGATGAACTTGACAATGAAGAGAATTTTGAAGAATATGTTATGCCTCCAGACCTAATGAGATTGATTGAACAAGAAAATAAGCCAATTGAGCCTTATCAGGAGGTAGTGGACTTAGTGAATCTGGGAAATAAAGAGAATAAGAAAGAGGTTAGAATGAACACTTCACTTTCATCTGGAGATAGGCAATGATCGGCAGACCTACTTTAAAAATTTATAGATATATTTGCTTGGTCTTACTAGGATATACCAGGGCTGAGCACAAAGATAATGGAGCACAGATTGCCCTTAAAGCCAGAATGTAAGTCAGTTCAGTAGAAACTGAGACGGATGAAGCCCAAAATGCTACTAAAGATTAAAAAAGAGGTGAAAAAACAATTTGATGCAGGTTTTCTGCATGTGGCTAAGTATCCAGAGTGGGTAGCCAATATAGTCCCAATTTTTAAGAAGGATAAAAAGGTATGAATGTGTGTAGATTATCAGACTTGAATAAGGCTAGCCCAAAGGATAACTTTTTTTTACCTCATATCGACACACTAGTAGATAACACGGCTAAGCATTCAATTTTCTCTTTTATGAATGGTTTCTCAGGGTATAATCAGATAAAAATAACTACAGATGATATGAAAAATACTACTTTCGTGACCATATAAGGAACATTTTGCTACAAAGTCATGCCTTTTGAGTTAAAGAATGCTAAGGCAACATATCAAAAGGTCATGGTAACACTCTTTCATGACATGATGCACAAAGAGATCAAGGTGTATGTAGACGATATGATTGTAAAGTCATGTGAGGATGAAGATCATGTCACCAGCCTTAGAAAGTTATTTGAGAGGTTGAGAAGGTTCCAACTCAAATTAAACCCAGCCAAGTGCACCTTTGGGGTAAAGTCAAGGAAGTTGCTAAGCTTTATGGTCAGTGAAAGAGGAATTGAAGTCGATCCCGATAAGATACGGGCCATTCAAAATCTGTCACCTCTCAGCACACCAAAGGAAGTTCAAGGTTTTCTAGGAAGATTGAACTACATTTCTCGATTTATCTCTCAGCTTACTTACAAATGTGATCCCATATTTAAGCTTATCCGTAAGAATAATCCTGAGAAATGAATTAAAGAATGTCAAGAGGCGTTTGATAAAATTAAGCAATACTTATCGAACCCTCTAGTATTAGTGCCACTTGTTTCAGGAAAACCATTAATTTTATACTTAACTGTATGTAGAAATTCAATGAGATGTGTGTTAGGACAGCAAGATAAGGCTAGTCGAAAGGAGAAAGCTATTTACTTTCTGAGTAAAAAATTTACGGAATATGAATCAAAGTATTCTTCATTAGAGAAAATGTGTTGTGTATTAGCGTGGATTGCCAAAAGACTCAGTAGTATATGCTCTATCATACTACATGGCTCATAGCGAAATTGGATCCCATTAAGTATATTTTCGAGAAGCTTTTTTTGTCTGAGAGAATCATTAGATGGCAAGTAATGCTCTCGAAATATGATATTATATACGTGAGCCAAAAAGCAATAAAAGGAGGCGCTATAACAGAATTTCTTGTAGATCGTGCTACTGAAGAGTATGAGCCAATGAAGTTGAAATTCCCTGATGAAGACCTAATGACTATTTCCCAACTAAAAGAAGGGGAGCATGGAGAAAAATGTTGGAAAATGTACTTTGATGGAGCTGTCAATGCCTTGGGGCATGGAATTGGGGTAATTTTGATCTCTTCAGAAGAACAATACTACCCTGTAACAGCAAGGTTAAATTTCAATTGCACAAATAATATTACTGAATATGAGGCATGTGTCATGGGCTTACAAGCTGCTATAGATAGAAAAGTGAAAGTACTGAAAGTGTTTGGAGACTCAGTTCTAGTTATATATCAGTTAAAAAGAGAATGGGAGACGAGAGATTCAAAACTTATTCTATATCATAAGTATATTCTAGAGTTGACGAAATAATTTGAAGATATCTAGTTTGACCACTTACCTCGAGAAGAGAATTTGATTGTTGATGCATTGGCTACTCTAGCTGTAATGATTCGAATTAATGACAATACTGATATTCAACCTATCAAGCTAGATGTTAAGGATATACCAGCTTATTGCTCTAATGTAGAAGAAAAAAGATGATGGAAAGCCCTGGTGTTATGACATCCTACAGTATATTAAGGATCAACAGTACCCAGTTTAAGCAACCAAAAATGATAAAAGGGTCATTCGAATATTGGCTATGAGCTTTTTCCTGGATGGAGATGTCCTGTACAAAAAAAAAACAGGGATCAAGTATTATTGAGATGCGTAAGTAAGATTGAAGCGAGAAAAATCATTAAAGAGGTGCATAATGGAATATGTGGGGCACATACCAGTAGACATATGATGACGAGATAGATCATGAAAGTAGGATATTACTGGTTGACGATGGAGAATGATTGCATTGACTATGCTCGCAAATGTCATAAATGCCAGATATATACTGATAAGATCATGCTCCACCATCTGTTTTACATGTTATGGCATCATCATGGCCATTCTCAATGTGGGGCATGGATGTCATTGGTCCAATCACCCCAAAGGCTTCTAACGGGCATAAATTCATTTTTATGATGATAGATTACTTCACAAAATGGGTAGAGGCAGCATTATATGCAAACGTGACATGATCTGTGGTTTGTAAATTCATAAAGAGAGAGATCATCTGTAGATATGGGCTTTCAGAGAGAATTATTTTAGACAATGTCAAGAATCTAAATAGTAAGATAATGCAAGAAATATGTACTCAATACAAGATCAAGCATCATAACTCGGCACCATACCGTCCAAAAATGAATGGGGTAGTTGAGACAGCTAATAAAAACATAAAAAAGATTTTAGAGAAGATGATCGAGACTTACAAAGATTGGTATGAGAAGTTACCATTTGCATTACATGCATATCGAACGTCAATTCGTATCTCTACTGGGGCAACCCCATTTTTTTTTGTTTATGGGATGGAAGCTGTACTACCAGTAGAAGTAAAGATCCCCTTCTTAAGAGTTCTAAAAAAAAGTTGAGTTGAAAGAAGCTAAATGGATTTGAGAACATTATGAGCAGTTAAATTTCATAAAAAAAAAAGATTGACTGCACTGTGCCATGGGCGGCTATATCAAAGAAGAATGATGAGGGCTCATGATAAGAAGATTTGACCCTGTTGCTTTCGAGAAGGAAAGTTGGTCTTGAAAAGAATTTTCCCAATCCAGCACGATAGTAGAAGAAAATGGACTCCGAATTGAGAAGGGTCGTATGTGGTGAAACGAGCTTTTTCTGGTGGAGCACTGATATTGACTGAGATGGATGAAAATGATTTACCCCATCCTATAAATTCTGATGCTATGAAAAAATACTATGCTTGAAAAAAATGAAAAAAAATAAAAAAAAAATAAAAAAAAATGAATGAAAAATGAGGACTCAAGGTAAAAACCCTAAAAGGGCGGTTTGAGAAATATGGGGGTTTCTCTAAGTTGAAAACCTGAAAATGAAGCTTATATAAGGAGAATACAGCATCGAATTTAAAAATCTGTTGATATGGAGGCTAGCAAATTCGAAAGAGTTTCAAGTTGTTAAATACATCAAAAGGTTGGGTTTTCAGAAAAAACTTTGAGATGTGTTATCATGATTATCTGATTATTCATTTTGAGCTTTGTCCTCATACTTATCCGTTTAATTCTTCCTTGGCTGAAATTAGCCAACATTTTACTAATAAGAGACATTTTATTTCATTCTTTGTGTCTTTTTCTGATGACTGTTTCTCAATCATTCATATTCCCTTCTTCTTAGTACCCAGCCATGGAAGAAATGTGCAAATGCATTCTTACTTTTTGAGTTTGAAATAATGATTGATGAATGAATAACAACATGAAAAGATTTTTACGTTACATTGAATAAGTTAAGAGTGATAAAGGCAGAATCGAGATGTTCAGTTCCTGATTAGGACATTGAATTTGGGAAGAGATTTCTTACAGAAAGAATGTGAGTGGAAAAGACAATTGAGAGCTACACTGGTTTGATCTTAGAAGAGCAATGTAATTGGATATTTGAAGAATCAAAAAGCTTGATGCCCAAGGGAAAAGCTTGAGAAACTTGAGTACCACACATTGAATAGGAATTAATTGGCCAACATTTGCATAGCATGCATTGAAAATACACTACTTTCAGGAAAGTATAGTGTATAAATTCAAGAAGCAGGGGTGTTCCAAGATCCCACATAGAGAAGATAAATGTGAAAACATTTTCAAAATTGAAAAAAAAACTTGTCAGGTAAGTTCCTAATCCTTAAAATAGGATGTCTTTTGGTATCAGGGTTGATTTATAAGACCTTTGGGCATAATCTCTTGAAATTCCTTCAAACACAACTTTCAACTCCTTTGGACATGATTGTCAAGGAGCAATTTACTTTCCAAAGTTGTGGTGCCTCTGTTTAGTGGAACATGTTTAGAGGAGCAATTTACTTTCCAAAGTCGTGGTGCCTCTGTATAGAGGAGTAATTTACTTTCAAAGTCGTGGTGCCTCTGATTAGAGGAGCCATTTATTTTTCAATTTTTCAAAGTCGTTGAGCCTCTGATTAGAAGAGCCATTTATGTTTCTCAAAGTCGTTGAGCCTCTACTTAGAGTAGCTTTAGTCAAAAATAAAAAAATAATAAAAAAATAATAATAATAAAAAAAATAAAAAAAGAATGAAAATGTCGAGTTGAGTCTTGATTGGGTGTCTACGTCTTTGCGTAATTTCTGTTTCACAGAAAATGTGCAAAGAAGGGTAGCTGTAGACACCCAATTTGGTCCAGGCCCGGATCAATTGGGCCCGGTCCAAATAGGTAAGTCTATTTTCTTTTTTTTTATTATTTTTTTATATTTTACATTTATATTTTATTTTATTTCCATTATTATTATTATTATTATATATGTTTTTTCTTTTATTTTTATTTTATGTATTTATTTATTTATATATATATCTTTATTATTATTATTATTATTATTATTATTATATTTTTTTCTTTTTTCTGTTAATATTTATAGGTATATTAAATTATATGTTATAATTTATCTGTTATTTAATTTTAATTTATCTGTTAATTTTTTTGATTTATTTGATTTATTTTTATTTGATTTTTTGATTTATGCGGTTGGAAATTAGATTGGGATTCAATCAGAAAAGTCCATGTTGGATTCAATGATTAAATCCCGATCCAAAGAGGAATTGAGATTGATCAGAAACTCTTCTGATCAATCCCTATAAAAGGGATCCTTAGGAACAAAAAAAGATATACAGAAAACAATGAGAAAAACAGCTACTGGTTGAGGAAAAAAGGTATATAGAAGAGATTTGAAGGCTAAGAATGGTTTAGAAGCGTTAGAACAGCTTTAGAAATCGAAAAAAAAATTTTGGAGATTTTTCGGTGATATTTTTTTTCTGGAAATTTTTAGAAAATTTTCAGATTCCAGTGAATTTTTCGGTGGACATTGAATTTTTCGACAAAGATTCCGACCAAGTTTGAAATTTTCGGCCAACTTCCTAGTTTCCGACGATATTTTCAGAAACCGATCAGTTTTTCGATGAACTTTCGGTGAAAAACCCAGATTTCGGCCAAAAATTCTAAAATCTGGTGAATATTTAACTGGAGTTCTTCGAGCGTTTTAGGGAGAAGGGAGAGAAAAGAAAGGAAGAGAGAAAGGCAGTAGGCTCGATTTGCTGAAAAAACGAAGGATTCAACCTTATACACCCTCCCAAAATGACGTCATTTTTGCGTTAAATAACTCAGAGAATCCGTGCGTTTTGTCAAGATCCGACCCGACCCGAGCGTCGATCCATTTTTTGACCCGCACGTGATCTGCCTCTTCGAGCCGAGCTGACCTTTCGAGCCACGTTCTCCAAGCCGTTTTTCTTTCTTAAGCCGAGCCGAGCCGTTCTCCGAGTCGCTCCAGGTTTTTTTTTCTTTTTTTAAATTTATTTGTTTATTTATTTTTATTAGATTAGGTTTATTTAATATTCTTTTATCTTTATTTTATTTTTATTTTTGTTTTATTTTTATTTTTTTATTTTCACTTTTATTTTGTTTTATTATTTTATTTTCTTTAAATAAAATAAAAAAAAATATTTTTGGGAAAAAGTTGAAAGTATCAATTTTCCTTAAAAATAAATTTTCAAAAAAGATTTTTGAGGAAAAGTTGAAAGTATCAATTTTCCTTAAAAATAAATTTAAAAAAAAAAAAAGGTTTTTGAAGGAAAGTTGAAAGTATCAATTTCTTTCGAAATTAAAGTTTTCAAAAAATATTTTTGGGGAAAAGTTGAAAGTATCAATTTTCCTTAAAAATAAATTTTCAAAAAAGGTTTTTTTGAGGTAAAGTTGAAAGTATCAATTTCTCTCGAAATTAAAGTTTTCCAAAAAATATTTTTGGAGAAAAGTTGAAAGTATCAATTTTTCTTAAAAATAAATTTTCAAAAATGAATTTTTAAGGAAAAGTTGAAAGTATCAATTTTCCTCGAAATTAAAGTTTCAAAAAAATATTTTGGGGAAAAGTTGAAAGTATTAATTTTCCCTGCACAAAAACAATTATTCTTTTATTCCTTTTTTTTATGTTAAATAATCCGACGATGGAGCCTCTGCAAATGAAACAGTAGTTTTCTTGCATACTCCTGAGGTGAGGGAATTTTCTCAATTTTTTGCTAAAAGTATTAGAGTCAATTGAGAATAATTTCCAATAATTAATTATTTGGTAAAATTTTAAGGCTCATTGGATAACACAAATTTAAGTTGGTACCATCTTTTGATGGGCGTTGTGAGGGTGCTATAACCTTCCTCACACGTAACCGAACTCTCGAATCCTATTCTGGTTAATAGACCTGAACCTATTCTTTTAGAGACCCTTAAACTTAGGTGGTCCCTGAAAGGACAGATTCCTTAGGTGGCCAATCGCACCTAGATAAAAAAAAATTGGTGGCGACTCCTAAAAGTCAATGTCTAACGATAGATCCCTGGATCTAGACGTTATGACAAAGGTTATAGCACCCCCATATGCCCATCCAAAGGATGGTACCATTTTATTTTAAATTATCCTAAGGTCGTGATGCTAATGGTCTTAAGTTTTAATGTTTAAATATTGAAAATAATTCTTAAGATTCTCCATCAATCTAGTAGAATTCCTAAAAATATTTTCTCACCTCAAGAATATTTAAGAATCCCATTTGTTTTCTTAAAGAGGCTCTGTCATCGAAAAAAAGTTTAGTCATTTTTTATTTTTTTGTTTTTTATTGAAAATATATCTAACTATTCCACCATTTGGGCTAAATTAGAAATATTTTCTCACCTAGAAATTTCTCAGATAATCAACCATTTAGCGATTACTAAGAATTTCATCATTAAACTTTATTTTTATTTTTTATTTTTATTTCTAAATTTTTCACCAATTGGGTCAATTTAGAAATTTTTTATTTCTAAAATTTTCATCATTTTAGTCTATTTAGAAATCTTTTTCTTTATTTTTTGAAAGAAAGTAATAGGATAATTATTTTTTGAAGTTTCATTTAAATTTCTTCTACTATTTTGGGACAAATTTAAAGATAATTTCTCAGCTTAGAAATTTCTTAGGAAATTTCTACCACTTGAAATTCTAAGATTCTCAATCTTTGGATATACAAACAAATTTTTATTAAAATATAATTTATTAAATTTCATCTAAATTATTCCACCAATTGGACGATTAAAAATTTTCCCTAAGATTTCTTAGGAACATTTACCATTTTAAAATTTCTAAGAATTCTTATCTTGTATATTAATCTAAAACTTTTTATAAAATATGTTTTTTTTTTGAAATTGAAAATAAATATAATTATTATTATTGAAACTTTTTCTAAATCATTCCATCATTGGGAAAAATTGGGAAAAAAAATTTCTCACCTAGGAATTTTATAGAAATTTACCATTTGAAATTTTTAAAAATTTCATCATTGGATAATTATTATTTATTCTAAAAAAATATTGTATTTTTGCCTTTAATATTTTTTAGTTTTTCCTAAAATTTAATCATGCCAAAAGAATTATTAAAATAAAATGATAATTAACTAAATAAATAAATAAATAAAATACCAAAAAATTGGCTCAGCTTGGCGGCTAAAACAACTCAGTTAGAGACATAAATTGCGGTTTCAGAGACATGGCTCGGAAGCTCAGCTTAGCTGAAGAATTTGGCTGAAATGCGGGTCAACAGAATGGGCCGCACTCAGGTCGAGTCACCTAAATGGAAACGCACGGATCCTGAGGTTGCTTAAGGTGAAAATGAAGTCATTTTGGTAAGGTATAAATAGGCTAAAAATCCTCTTTTCATTCAAATTTTCTTTGTTATTTCTCTCTCTTCTTCTCTTTTCTCTCATTCTCTCTCTAAAACCCTAAGAACACTAGCTTAATCTTCATCGAATTTTAGGAATTTTTATCGAAATCTAAGTTGGTTCATCGAAAATTGATTGGAAATTCATCAGTTTCTAAAAATTTGTCGTAAAAAACTATAAACCTCATCAAAAAATTGAGAATCCCACTAGAAATTCATTGAAAAATTCAAAAGTCGCCAAAAAATTGAACTGGATTCTATAAATTTTCAAAAAATTTCCAAAAAAAAAATACTTTTTAACCTAAAAAAATCTCTAAAATATTTTGACTGCTTTTCTAGCTTCCCTTGCGTGATTTTTTTTTTGCTTTTCTCTCCATGTACTTTCTTTGATTTTTGGTGTCTGTTGAAGCTTGATTAAGGTCTGTATTTATAGAGTTCTGATCCAAAAACACTAATCCAAAAAAGGACATTGATTCCTTTAAACCTTCTTTTCATATTTCAAATCCAACTCAACCTTTCCAATTCAATCAAATAATTTCACAAATTCAACCACCTTTTTTTTTTTGTTTTCATTTTTTTATTTTTCATTATTTTAATTAACAAAATCAAACCCAAGTATAACCCCAAACAAGTTAGGGTGTCTACAATGACTAGTAAAATGCTGTGCCTATGAGCTGACATTCATGATTTGGTCCTTTTTCTTAGAACTATTATTATTACATCTTAATGTGATTAATTAAAACAAATTTTATTTTTTTGTCTTGTTCTTTTAATTAATCCAGCTTATTCCTTCATAAATAAGATAAGATTACAATGAATTTGTCCTTTTTTTCCCTTTTATTAACACCCACTTTTCCCTTTTAATATTTTCTTTACACTATGTTCGGATTGAATTTAACAAAAAAAAAAGTAAAAAATTATTAAAGATGCAAATTCTATTTGCATAAAGCAAAACTAAAACATGTCCAAAATTTTTCATTGTTTATTCTTTGATTATATAAGTGGTAGAACCTAAATATACTTTTCATTCCCAAAGCTTGAATACAATAATAAAATTAACCCAATATACTTTTTAAAATCTTTTAGAATAAATTTTGATTGTTTGTTAATTATTATAATGTAATGAACCTAGCTCTTGAATGAGTTAGGTAGGGACAAGTCGACCTCTAAAGGAAAAAATATCAAATATTTTGAATGGGTTAGGTAGGAACTAATTATTTAGTTAATCTAGAATTTTAGGTTTTTTTATTCATTGAATGATAATGTTAATTTGCAGTTTTGTCAAAAACTAGAAGTTAGGTAAAAATGGTGCATTGAGTTGAATACAACTATAGTCCCCTTTATTTATTAATATTTTGCAATTTTTTAGTTGACTGTGACAAATAGTCAAGAACTGGCTAAGTCTTTTGTGTGCACTTGCATACTTTTACATGATTGAAAATGCAAAAAGCATGTCTCTAAAAAAATATGTTCTTTTAGTATAAGGAATTTCATTACACTATATTCCATGGATTGTTTCATATATGGAATCATGTTTCATTGAGCTCTTAATTGAACTAAACCAACTATAAAGTACACATGTTTTAAAATCAAACAAGCAAATTTCATACAAAAAATTAATTAAATTACATAAATTTAGTAATTTAATTATTTTGTATTTAAAAGAAGAAAAAAATTAAAAATAGCTTTATTTTATTTCTTTTCTATATTTTATAATATTACAACAAACATGACATACATGATACACTAGGATTCAACATGCAACTAAAATCTCATATTGTCATTTGTTTTGTTTGGTTTTTCAGTTTATGTTGTTTGATGAAACAACTTAATCTTGCTTGAAATATTTTGTTATGCATGAAAATCATCAATAACAGAAGACAGAGAACCAAAAAAAAAAAATTCTATACTCTTTTTGTGAATACTGCAAGGTAAAGTGCTTGTCACATTCTTAAACTTAGTCTATTACATTTAGTTTTTTAGTTATATGAATTTTCGATGAAAAAATTTGAATGAATTTTTTATTGATGTCTTGAGTTAATATTCTATTTGTCTCTATCCTTCTTTTGCATTCTTTAAGAAACATGATATCATGAAGTTGAATTACATCATGAGCTTGATTAAAGGATTCTAACAGTTGGAAAACTATTATGCCATTTGACAATCACAGCTACTTTTAACTATAGCTTGAAAAATGTTATAGTTCTTTATATTATATTAACAACTGATATTTATAGTTTTTATCCTTTAAAATGAAACCAATGCATGAAATGTAATAGGTTCTTTTTGTTTATAGTTAATCATAATTTCTCGGTCAGATTCTAGTATTAAGCATGTAGGTAGTTGAATTTGAAACTGATCTTTGAGTTTAGTTAGTGTTTTTGTAATTGGGCTACAATGTAAAGTAGTTTTATGGACTTCTGGGAAAGAGAATAAAGGTTTTAATCTTAATAGTTTCCAATTTCCATACTTGGTCAATTTAAACATATACTTTCTTTCAAAGATTTATGAGTAATCTTTTTGCTTCCATTTTATAATTTGCCATGTTTCATACATAATATAGATGCATCAACTCATTTCTTTATATGTTATAGAATATACAAAAAGTTAAATAACTTGTTTAGTGATATCGACTCGTAATTATTTTTTATTTTAGGGTTAGTCTAATTAAATATGGTAGAGTTTATTTTCATTTAATCAATTATATACTTTGGTCTAATAATGTAGTAAGTACTAAATTCATAAGAGTTGAATGTAAAAGTCAAGATTAAGTCAAAAGTATCAAGATGGAGTGAAAATTTTTTAAAATTTTACATTTGAAAATGCAAGTGAAAATAATATGATATTATGCGATTGTTTGAGATATGCTAATATTGATTGACAAATTTGTGAAGTTGTTTTGGAAGATTTAATGTATATTGAATTTCTTTTAGGATATGTTAATTGGTATTTTTATAAAGAATCTATACCATCAAGGTCATCGACTAGAGTTCTTTCAATTTCAAGGGCTCTCAAATATTAACATGATCTTATTAGACAAGATGACATGGAGGCATGTTGCAGGATGCTTTCAACATTCATAACCAACATTTGCATAATCCGTCTTCTCAAAATGATGAATTTAACAAGTCAAATGTTGAAATGAATGATTTTTATGAACATGAGATAGGTGTAGGTGACTAACAACCTAGTAAAAAAGTATCAAAGTTTTATAGGTTGCTAGAGGATATGAATGAAAAACTTTATGGAGGATCTAAGCATTCAAGGTTATCTTTCTGTTTGTGTCTTTTTCACTTAAAATGCTTATATGGATGAACAAGAAACTCTTTGACTTTATTAGTGGAGTTTATGAAAGAAATATTTTCTTTCGCAAAAATTCTTGAATCTTATAAAGATTCAAAGAAAATGATCAAGAAGTTGGGTCTTAGATATGAGAAAACTAATAGTGTCCCAATGATTGCATGTTATATTAGGGTGATAGAAAAAAATCAACAATCTTGTCATGTGTGTGGTAATTTTCATTGGTTGGAATAAAATCTTAAAAAACACTTGTATAAGGAAGATGAAGAAGTTCATGTCAACAATAAGCCTATAAAGGTTTTATGGTATTTTTCATTAATACCGAGACTTCAATGACTCTTCATGTCTTCCAAGACTACGAATTTTATGAGGTGGCATCATAACGAGCAAACGAATTATGGATCATTGAGGCATCCTGCTAATTCTTTGGCATGAAAATCATTTTACACTAGGTTTTTGGACTTTGTTTCTGATCCTTAAAATGTTATGCTTACTAGCATCTGACGAATTCAATCGATTCAAAGTGATGAGTACTTCTTATAGTACTTGGCCAGTTGTATTGGTTCCGTACAAGTTGCCACAATAGATTGCCATGAAGCAATAGTCATTTATCTCATCTATGATAATTCCTAAGGAAAACAAGATCTAGGAAATGATATAGACATTTACTTGCAAGCTTTGATTGAAGAGTTAAAGTAGTTATAGGAAGGAGTTGAGACCTATAATGCTTAAAAAAAAAAAAAGAAAACTTCAAAATACATGCTGCTTTATTATTGACTATCAACGAGTTTTTTACTTACGCAAATTTATTTGGTTAGAATACTAAAAGTTGTCATGCTTGTCCATGTTATGCTACATAGACATGTTCGAAGTGGTTACATAATGGTAAGAAATTCAATTATATGACACATCATCAATGGTTAGATGTTAATCATTAATTTAGATTCTAAAAACATCGCTTTGATGAAATTGAAGAGTTGAGGAAAATGCCCTTACCAATTATTGGGTCTAATATCTTGTCAAAGTTAAAATATATTAATTTCATTTATGAAAAAATGACTTAATCAAAGAAAAGAGTGAGGGAGATTTTTTAAGCTGTTCAACCTCTTATTCTTCAAGTTGGTGATGCTGATACTCAAGTTGGTGATATTGATATTCAAAGTGATGAAGAAAAGGATGAAGAAGATAACCATAATGAGTTTAAGTTGTAAAAAAAAAAGAAGTATTTTTTTTAGTTACCCTGTTGGGAATATAATTTATTATGTCATAACCTTATTGTAATGCACATACAAAAAAATATTTGCAAAAATTTTGTCTAGACAATTTTCAATGTGAATAAAAGATCAAATGATGACTTAATGAGTCAACTTGACCTAGTTGACATGGTGATTCACCTTGACCAAAATGTTTGCGAAAATTTTATCAAGACAATTCTCAATGTGAATAAAAGATGAAAGGATGACTAAATGAGTTGGCTTGACCTAGTTGACATGGCGATTCACCCTGACCTTCATCCAAAGTTACTTTCTAATGGCAAATCCTAATTGCTTCCTATGTGTTTTAGGACGTCTAAAGGTGCAAAGATGTGTTTTGCAAGGTGTTGAAAAATGTAAACGTCTTGGATGATTATGTGTCAAATTTATTGAGATGTGTAAATATGAATGAGCCAAAACTTTCTTCATTAAAGTCACATGATTACCACATCTTGATGTAAGACTTACTTCCCTTTGCTTTACATTCATCAATGTCAAAACAAGTCACTTTAGTGGTAATTAAGTTGAGTAACATATTTAAAGCTCTCTATGGGTAAGTTCTAATTATGGAAGAGTTTGACAAACTTCAATATCGAGCTATGTTACTTTATGCCATTTAGAAAATATTTTCCCCTGAACTTTTTCATTATTATGATGCCTTTGGTTATCTACCTTTTATATGAAACAAAAGTTGATGGAGCTATTTATTATCGATGGATGTATCCTATCGAAAGGTGTTATTTGTTAATAGCTTGATTAAGTTGTTATGTTAATTATACCATTCTAGTTAAAAGGTATATGACAAATGTTTTATGCCTTAGGTTTTTAGAGAGATTAAAATCTTATTGTTGCAATAAACGCTATCTGGAATGTTCCATTGCTGAAGGATATTAAGTAAAGGAGTGTATAACATTTTGTTCTTGTTATTTGGAAGATACTGAAATAAGATTTAATACACCATCAAGAAATCTTGGTATGCAACATATTGACTTTGCCTACACTTATCTCTTTGAAAGTTTTGGACAATCAATCGATAAAACTGAAGTGATGGAGTTAGATTATAAATTTTGTGCACAGACACATTGATATGTTCTTTTTCATCATAACTCAATTGAATCATTTCACACATAAGTGTTCATGTGAGGAAATTATTCATTCTATTAAGCATAATTTATTATGTTTTTCTTATTTTCAATACTTTATACTAATTCATGTAATGAGTATAAAAACAATTTGAGAGCTTGCGCACATTATCGATGATCAAACCCTTAAGAGCTTGATAATTTGTTCATTGAAAATTTTCATGAATGGTTAGGAAAAACTGTAAATAATGCCATACTTCCCATTATGAAAATTTTACATAGAATGCTTAGGGTATAAATAAAATGAATAACATATATTTTATTCCACCTTTATAAGTTTGGAGTGGAAGGTTTATTAGTGAAGAGATGAAGTGTCTTTCACAAAGTTCAAACAGGATTGTGAAATGATACAAAGGTTTTATAATCAATGGATTTAGATTTCACACTAAATCTCATGAGAGATTTAAAAGAACACAAAATTCAGGACTTGTTGTTACTTCATCAACTACTAGCTATGCTAATGCTAGAGACATAATCCTTTTAGAAGGAAATGTTGACTATTATGGCATGATTAATGACGACATTAAGTTAGATTATTGTGGCCAGTGGAGGTTGTTTTATTTCGGTGTGATTGAATTGATGTGAATAGTACAAGGGGTATTAATAAATATCTATTTGGATTTACAATTGTAAATTTTTCTCGATTAATTCATACTGGATAATAACTCATCAATGAACCTTATTTTTTTTCCTTTTAAGTCAAACAAGTTTTTATTCTGAAGACCCCAAAGAATCGAATTAGTTTATTGTTTTTCATAACACACTTTGAGACTTATTTGACATAGGGTCAGATACCAAAGATGATATTGAACATGAAATTGAATATTTCCCTTTTGTTGAATAAAACTTGGATGAAAATATCTCTAGTACCTCTGTTCAGTGGATCCGTGAAGATATTGATGAAAGCATTTATGAAACATGATGGATCATCTATATTTTGTAATTAGAATGTTCAAAACATATTGTAATAAATGCTTTTATGTAATTTATGTAACCTTTGCTTTTTATATTTATTGTGTTGTAAATCATACATGATCTATTAATTTAATTAAATCGATATATTCTTTATATATCGTAGTTATGATTTATTAACTTCTCAATGTCTTTAGATATGTTCTTTATATATCGTTTGTTATATTTATATTGTCTTAACTTCTCAACTTTTAACTAATTCGCTTTTACGATACAGCTAAATTACAATGCTGAGGAATATATTTAAGGGAATACATATAGGAGATATTAGTTTAGAACCCTTTTATGGCACCTGTTGATCTTAGCCATACATTGAATCTTTTGAAAGGAAATGTGTCTACTGTCAATTCTATTTAGTCACTTCTAACCCTTCAACTGATATTAGATCTAACAATATGGGAGGTCCAGGTTCAGATAGTATCATACCAATTGATTCTACTTCTAATTTGAATGTAGGTATCGTAAATCTCATATTTAGATTTTGATTATAATCATTAAATTATTGGTAATTTACTAATTGAGTTTTAATTTTTTTACAATTGAAAATAGTAGTCAATTGAGGACTAGAGCCGAACAACTTTGAAGGAATTGTTTGCATTACTTCTGAACAAACATATTGTAATGTTTACAAATTCTAATAAGCAATCAATTGGTGAAGAGTCTCAACTGTTAGCTAGATTTTTAGGAAAATGGAATGAAATTACCTATTCATTACGAAACATGACATAAAGTTCCAACAGAAGTTAAGACTGACACTGTAAACTTTATTGAGGTATTAGTATAATTAATTATATATCAAAAATATTAATTATTTTAAAGTTGGTTTATTGATTGTAACTTTTTGTATTGTTGCAGTCAAGATTTTTACTTTAAATACTTGCTTCATTTGTGCTTAAGTCATTAGGAAAGAAATAAAAAGACTATAAGCATAATTTGAAGCAAATTATTTCGATCAAAATAGTACTACAAAGACTGCAATGGAAAAGCTACCTCATTGTGTGATTAAGTGGTAATAATAAAAGTTGGTTAGATTTTGGTTCCCAATGAAAAGAAAGGTACTAATTTATGGCTTTTAATATTATTTTTAATAATAAAGGTGTCTTCTGTTTTTAGTTAGTAATATTTGTATTTCTGCTATATACATTTGTTTTTTTATGACAAGAAAAAGAAAAGATTGGAATTGCTAGCGGAAAGCAATAGAAGTATAACCACACAAATGGATCAAAACGTTTTGCAAGAAAACAAAAAGAAAAGATAAGTTAAGCATTAAATGAGTTATTTGTAGTTTATGTCTCTTTAGAACTTTTTATGTTATTAAAGGAAAAAAATGAAAATTTTACAATTATTTTTTTGTTTTAACAATTTAGATAACTTCAATACATGATATTAAACTGATCAGAATAATTAAACTTGGTTTAATAACTATATATGTCTGAAAAAGTTGTCATTTATGTTTGTTTAAGACTATTTATGCTGTTAAAAGGAAAAAAATGCAAATTTGCAAGTGTTATTCTATTTTAACAGTTTAGATAGCTTCAATACATGATATTAAACTGGTTTGAATGATTGAACTTGGTTTTCACAATTGATATGCATGAAAAAGTTACTATTTATCTATTTTTAGGACATTGTTATGCTATTAAGGGCAAAAATGTAATTTTACAATTATATTTATATTTTAACATTTTAGATAGCTTAAATACATGGTATTAAACTTGTCCAAATTATTGAACTTGGTTTCCATGATTGATATATATGATAAAGTTGCCATTTTATGTTTGTTAAACACTTTTTGTGTCGTTAAAAGGTAAAAATGTAAATTTGCATTTAATATTTTGTTTTAACAGTTTAGATAACTTCAATACATAATATTAAACTTATCGTAATGATTGAACTTAGTTTTCACAGTTGATATGTGTGAAAAAGTTATCATTTATGTTTGTTTATGATTTTTGTGCCATTAAAAGTCAAAAATGCAATTTTACATTTATTATTCTATTTTAACAGTTTAGATAGCTTCAATATATGATATTAAACTTATTTAAATGATTAAACTTGGTTTTTACAATTGTTATATGTGAAAAAATTACCGTTTATGTCTTTTTAAGACTTTGTTGTGTTGTTAAAGGGCAAAAATATAATTTTACAGTTATATTTATGTTTTAACAGTTTAGATAGCTTAAATACATAATATTAAACTTATCTGAATTATTAAACTTGGTTTCCACAATTGTTATGTATGAAAAAGTTACTGCTTGTGTCTGTTTATAACTTTTTGTCATTAAAAGGTAAAAATACAAAATTGCATTTATTCTTCTATTTTAACTGTTTAGATAGCTTCAATACATGATATTAAATTTGTAAAAATGATTGATCTTGGTTTTAAAGGCTGATATGTATGAAAAAGTAATCGTTTATGTCTTTTTAAGACTTTGTTATGCTGTTAAAAGATAAAAATATAATTTTGTAGTTATATATATGTTTTAACAGTTTAGATAGCTTACATATATGATATTAAACTTGTCAAATGATTGAACTTGGTTTTCATGACTGATATGTGTGAAAATTTACCATTTATATCTGTTTAGCACTTTTTCTTCTATTCCTTTTATTAAAAGACAAAAATATAAATTTTTATTTATTATTTTATTTTAACAGTTTAGATAGCTTCAATATATGATATTAAACTTGTTTGGATTATTGAACTTGATTTTTACAGTTGATATGTGTGAAAATGTTATCGTTTATCTTTGTTTAGTACTTTTTGTGCCGTTAAAAGACAAAAATGTAATTTTTTTTAGTTATATTTATGTTTTAACAATTTAGATAGCTTCAATACATGATATTAAACTTATCACAATGATTGAACTTGGTTTTCACGATTGATATGTATGAAAAAGTTATCATTTTATATCTATTTAGCACTTTTTGTGCCTTAAAAGGCAAAAAGATAAATTTGTATTTATTATTCTATTTTAATAGTTTAGATAGCTTTAATACATTATATTAAACTTGTCCGAATGATTGAATTTGGGTTTCACAGTTGATATGTATGAAAAAGTTACCATTTATGTCTCTTTAAGACTTTATTGTGACATTAAAGGGTAAAAATGTAATTTTATAGTTATATTTATATTTTAACAGTTTATATCTTAAATACATTATATTAAACTTGTCCAAATGAATGAATTTGGTTACCATGATTTGATATGTATGAATAAGTTGTGATTGATGTCTATTTAAGACTTTTTGCAATGTTAAAAGGCAAAAATGTAAATTTACAATTATTGTTCTATTTTAATAATTTAGATATTTTCAATACATGATATTAAATTTGTCCGAATGTTTAAACATCATTATTGCTACACTTGATAAGTATGAATAATTTACGGTTGATGTATGTTTAACAATAATAGTTTTTTTTTATATATAAGAGATTAGGTTAGGTAAAAAAATTGGACATGTGAAACTTTTTCAATTAATCGACATAAAAAAAAATGGATCTTACATGAATGTCAAAACAAAAGAAATTGTGATAATTTCTTGGATTTGTTTTAGATAGAAAGTAAATATTTACTATTTCAAACATATTATTAATTAATTATTAAACTTATATTTTTATTTGATTAATTTATAGAAGAAAACGAAAAAGAAAATGACTATTGAGATTGAAACAACATCCAATTATTCTGTCAACATGCAAGAATTGAGAGATTGGATTTTCACAAAAGTTGCCAGAAAAGAAAGACACAGACGGATCCAAGGCCTTAGATTGGGTCCAACACTATCTAGCTACTATGGATATAGTTCTCAGCAATTTGCATTCTCATCAAGTTAGTTTTTGCAAGAAATCTTAATATTGAGAGAAGAGTTGCAAACTATGCAACAATGTATCCAATAAATGGAAGCAGAAAGAGTTGAGGAGCGTGCTAGAATAGATTAGGAGCTTAAGCAATTGCATGGTTGATTCAACACTTTTATGAATTTTATGCAACAACAATTTTCAAGAACCAATTTAGGTGATCCACCAACACAGGTATTACATTTAGTATTATATTTAGTAATATTTATATTTTTTTAATATCATAAATAGCTTATTATTAAGTGTAAAAACTTATTTATTTAATTTAGTAAGTTCCTAAGCATACTAGTGATCATGGTGGAAAAAAGCATTCATCAAATAGCAATGCTCCAAGTCTAAACGTTCATCAATTTTATACATTTTAAATTTCTAATTAATGTACTGAAATAATTTTAATGTTATTGAATTAAACTTTGTTTTACATGCATACTGAAACAAATTATATATTTAGATTTTTAAATATTTATAATATTTAGTTTATGAATTAAAATTATTTTTTTATTTATTTAATAATTTTTTATTTAAATATAGTAGTCAAAATTTAAAAAAATAAAAAAAATAAAATTCATACTTTAGCGACGTTTATATGTAAAAAGAGTCGCTAAAAGTGTACAAAAACGCCTCTATATTACAAAAATTAATGATATTTGTACGCTCAAACACTGCTAAATTAATGATATTTTTTCTTTAAACATCATTATTTTTCACGATACAAGTATAACCAATACTTTTAACAATATTTTTGGTAAACGTCGCTAATCATTTAACAGTATTTATAAATGCTACTAAACGTAAAAAAAAAAACAAAAACAAAAAAGTCATTATTTTCCTATTCCCTTATAGTGTATCCTTTTGCATTCCTCCTTTTCTTTTTTATTTTGCAAATGTGTTTTTGAATTACTAAAAAAAGCCAATGATGAACATTTATTCCCGCAATAAGGGAGGTTAATTTTCAAATTCCAAAAAAGAAAAAATTCTTTTACCTTCCCCTAATTACAAGAGTTAACAAAATGTGCATCTAAAAACTGAAGTACGTTATTATAAATTTTTTGTTCAAAATATTAAATCGATAATTTAGATATGGAATATATGTAAATGTAATTAACCTTGCTCTCTCGACTAGTACTGGATTATCTATGCAGTAGAGAAAAAAGAAGATAGCGTAAGTTGGCATGTGGTTTGCAGCAATTCATATCCGAAGGTACGATTGATTACAAAGGGGAAGGGGCCTTGGGATGAGGTGATTAGGTCATTGACATTGCTTAGCAGGTAACGTCTACAATTAGGAGACAAAGAGCCACCACAGCATTTAGAACCAAACGTACAAAACTGTTTTGATTGCTGATATTAACATTACGCAACAACCTAACCTAGTAGACAATGCGCCACCTTCCCATTTATTAAGTTTTGGAAGCTTATCATTGTGGCTTTAACATTTTTCCCTCCTCTCTTTCTCTCTCTCTCGGATTCCATGTGACTGTGTGCAGTCTGCGGAGGTTCCACTTCCACAGGCACAGACATAGCAGCAAGGGAACAACAGATTCCAAGAACCTTCTTCACCCACACCTCCAAACCACAAGCACCTTCCCCTTTGATCCTTTTCACTACTTATTTCATGTAATCCTTTTTGGTTGGCAGGAAATGGCAATGGGACATATCATAAGAAATCAGACCTCTTATTAATTCTTTGTCTTTGCTAAAAAAACATTTTTTTATTTTAGAAAAAACTAAAATGTCCCATTATATCACTATCTTATCACTCTTAAAAATTAAATGTTCATAAAATTATTATTTTATATCATTTCCAGGTAATCAAACAATCAAAATGGAATGAAATAACATTACTCTTTTATTTTCTTTTGTTACAACACAAACGGAAAACTCTGTATTTTCTAGTATAATTCTTTTTCTTTTTCTTCTTTTTTTCTTTTTTTGTTGAAATACAAGTTCCATCGTGCTCGGACTAGAACAGATTGTGTGGTGGTCCTCTCATTAACATTTTCTTTTAATCAAACAATTTTGCTGTTTATGCATAAAAATTACAAATACCTTTGATTCAGCTTGGAGAAGGGCTAATTAATTTGATATTTCCCTTCTTGGATTTCGGATTTTTCTAAATTTAAGTGAAAAAAGCAGAGAGGAAATTGAAGGTAGTGCAAATATATATTATAGAAATAAAAATTAACACGAGGAGTAGCACGTCCAACTTTATTTCTACGTTGAAAAGATATCATCAACATTTACTGAAGCCATTGGTGAGCTACATTGATTCCTTGAACTTCCTAACATTCAATACCAAGACTGCTGCAGATAGCAACGTAACTCTGTCATGAAAAGCAAAAGGACAATAATGGCTTCAGCCTTATCTCTGAATTCTGATCTCTATAATAATAATAATAATAATAATAATAATAATAATAATAATAATAATAATAATAATATTATTATTATTATTATTATTATTATTAAGTTTTTTATGGAATAATATAAAGTTAATTAATCTATTGTTCATAAAAGCAGTTTTTAATAAACATGATAATTCACTTTTGATATAATAATAATATTATTATTATTATTATTGTTATGAATTTGGTCAAATTACCTAATTTGTGCACGTACTCTTATTAAAATATGGATTTAGTCTATGTAAGATAATTTAATCAAATCAAATTCTTTTATATTTTGCTATTTGAAATTTCAATATAAATGTTACCTTTGATAAAATTTCACCATTTGTTTGCCGACGTGAACATTGATGAGTCGCGTGGCGTTGATCATGCTTATGTGATATAGATGGTTTATGCTTGATGGAGATGTTGTGGCATTGGATTTAGGTCTGCTTATTTTGGGCATTGGATGTTGATGATGATTTTCTAAATGGTTAACTTTGAAGTTTATGAAATTCGTTATATTGCAGGTTAAAGCTTTGTAATTCAGTTGCTGAAGTTTGGTTCCATCAACTTGACTCCTGAAGAGAGCAGAATAATGTGGAGATGATGAGTACTTCGTCTGGTGGATCCCTGCTTGTGTAACAAAAACAATGGTTAATAGAACTTATAGTCCATAAACTTTGATCCAAATTTATTTTGATTTATAATTTTTAAAAAAGTTTAATTGGATTTTTAATTATTCAAAGTTATCTTATTTTTATTCTTTTGTCTATGAAATTGTTTAAATTTAGTATACATGTGACAAGGAGAAACCAAAATGTAATTCTCTCAAAATTTAAAAACTAATGATGAAATTATTCCAAAATTTTATATATTTCATACATATCTTATAAAATATGAAATTTAAAATTATATTTTTAAATTTTTTTGTTCTAGTATAATTTACTATTAGATTTTTGTTTAAAATAGAAAATAGATATTCAAAACTTAAAATTAAATTTAAAATTGAATACATTTTAAAAACAAAAAGAAATATTACTTTATAAAATATATTTTGAAATATATAAAAATCAAAATTTATTTAATTATTTTATTTTTTATAAAATATATTTGGAAAAGGAAAATAAAAGATATTTACTATTTTAAAAATATATATTTTTGGATAGAAAATAATATTTTTTATTATGATTTATGAGTAAGATAATGTTTTTAGTAGAAAATAAATTATTTTGTTTTTAAAATTATAATAAATTTTTAAAAAAAGAATTTTAATTTTTAACTTAATTTTAATTTTTAAAAATCTATTTTCTATTAAAAACAAAAAAATATAACTAATAAATTATATTACAACAAAAAATATAAAAATATAATTTTAAATTTATATATAAAATTTTGAGATAGTTTTATTTTTTATTTCTAAACTTTGAGAAAATTATATTTTGGTCCCTCTTTGTCACGTGAGATGACAACTAATATCATCACGTGATGCTAAATGATATTTACTGTCAATTTAAATAATTTCATAAATGGAATGATCAAAATAAAATAATTTTTAGCAATTAGGGACTCAATTCAAACTTTTTAAAACTTAAGGACTAAAATAAATTTAAATCAAAGTTTAGAAATTGCAAGTATTATTAACCCCCAAAACAATTTCAAAGATAGTTAGATGTGAACTGAGTTTGAGATGTTGAAATCTTAGTATGACTCAGTGTAAACATCTCATTTTTTTATAAAAAAAAATTTTGAAATCAAAACAAGTTTCGATCATAAATTAAGTCTTAATACCAAAAAGAAAAAAGGATTTTGTGCTCAAGGGTTAAAAGCCCAAAAAATTTTATTTTTGATTGTAATGTTTGATTTTAATGTTAAACTTAATTTTGACTTTGATTTTGATTTTAATGTTAATTTTGATTTTAATTTTAATTTTAATTTTGGTCAAAATCAAAGGTCAAATGTCAAAAAAATATAACATAAAAAAAGAGCCAAAAAAGCCAAATAGAAAAAACGTGGGAATTTGAATATTTTGTTCTAGATCTTGTTTAGATTCTGCAAATTAAGAATCCAATTGCCTAAGAAAATTCTTGGATCCCAATCTTCATGAAAAAGGAAAAATTACAGAAAAGTGAATCTGAGAAAATTTTTCTTAAATTCAGTAGGACTAGAAAATTTTCCAAAGTAAAAAAGATTGATTCCCTATATAAGAAAATCCCAATTTGATCATAAAACAAAGAAAGAACAAGCAATCTAGCAAATTTAAGTGAACAATAAGCATGAAATAATCAAGCAAAATTCCAGCAATCAATCACAAAATTATTTTTAGTCCCGGTCTTAGGTTTTGGAAGTCCAATTTTTGAGTTTTCATCTTTGGATTTTTTAATGTTTCTAGGATTGAAAAATTTTATGGAAATTTTAATTTTGAGATATTGGTTTGATTTGGTGGAAAGTTGTTTGATTTTGGGTTATGTTTAATTTAGGATTGGAATTGTTGAATTTCTAGGCTTATGCTTTGAATTTCTAGGGACTTTTGAAATTTTAGTTTTTTTTTAGAATTTTTGAAATTTTGGTTGAATTTTGGAAATTTTCTACGTTTGGGGCTTGAATTCTCTAGTAAAGTTTGAAGTTTCCAGTGGTTTTCATGGTGGCTAGAGTAATTCACGATGGTCAAAATCTAAGTTTGGGTTAGCTAGTTGAATTTTTTGATCGAGACCTTTTAGAAAGAAAGGAGAGAAAACTAACCTCGAGAAAGAGATGAGAAGTTTGATTTGAAGAAAAAGTTTGGATTTAGGCTTTTATAGCCAAGCCTAAATGCTACCTTTTTTGCAAAGCTTTGACCTGCATGAAAACCCAAGGAGACCCGCGTGTTGACCAGCTCAAACCCAATCCAATCAAAGATCTTTATTTTTTATTTCTATTTTCTATTTTTATTTATTTTCCATTTTTCTGGTTTTATTTTCTAGTTTTTTTTTTAATTTTGTTTCTATTTTTCTTATATTTTCCTTTTTATATTTTCTTATGAAGAAAAGAAAAAGAAAAAAACTTGGTATGAATTTTTATGTTTTTGCATGATTAATTATTATTTTCTCGATTATTAATATATTTGCATGATTTATTATCTATTTGCATTATTTGTTATTTGTATGATTTTAATATTTTTGCATGATTAATAGTTGTATGGCTTATTAAATATTTATTTGCATGATATTTTAAAATGTTGGTATTTAAGTGATTTATTGCATGATATCCTTCCATGATTTTTAGTATGATTTTTATATTGATATGATTGCCTGATAATCTTAATAAAAATTGTGTATGATAAAGATGTGTAAATAAATAAAAAGAATGGAATTGATTTATTTGCATAATAAAATACCATCTTTGATTACGGCTTAGGTAAGATAATATATGATTAATTTGTTACCAATTTTTAGTTTAATAGGGTGTTAAAATCTTATTTGAACGTAACCAATTTCAAACTTATTTCTAATTATGTAGATCAGAAGCTATTTTATTTTAAAGACCCTTGTTTACACTTAGGACAACATTAAAAAGGATAGATTCACATAAAATAGTCAATCATAATTAGATAAAAAATATTGATGGTGACTCTATGATTTTTGTATCTAATAAGCAGGTTCTCGAACTTGAACATTATGACAACAACATATATATATATAACATTTTTTTTTTCTAAAATAATTTTCAATAGTCTTCTTAAAAAAACCTGCAAAAAGCTTTAAAAAATGTAAAACCTCAACCACCCTTTGTTTCCAAAAACTAATGTCATTTGCCAAAAACCATCATGCCAGCCACTGACTGCCAGTTACCGACCGTCACTCATTAGTGCCATACTTTTCCCAAAATTCATCCCTTAGCTTTTTATTTTTCATCTTTTTCACCATTCTCCAACCAGTTTTTCCTAAAAACTCTCAAATTTTGCTAGATTTAGACAAAAAATCTCAACTTCAACATGAAAAAAGACTATTTTCATCTCACCAAATCCCACTATTTTTAACTATGCTGCTCTTCTTCCTTTAACCTTCATTTCCTCCAAGTCTCAAACTCTAAAAACCCTAGAATCCCCCAAATCAAAAACTTTCTTCTTCTTTCTTTTTTTTTTCTTGCTTGTGTTAATTTTTTTCTTTTTTTGCTTTTTG
Source organism: Durio zibethinus (assembly GCF_002303985.1). The sequence continues at coordinate 26,021,541 of NW_019168048.1, read as the reverse complement.
GCATTATAGTTCCCCGTTTCAAGGGATGAGTTTTTTGTGTTTTTTTTTAATGTTTGCTGGGTTTTTTTTGTATTTTTTGTGTTTTTTTTTTTTGTGGGGTTTTAGTTACGATGGAAAAGGTTGGCTAGTAGCATAGGTGAAGGCATAATAGGATTAAAAGGGGCTTTCATAGTGGCTTGAGTGGTAGTGTTCAATGACGAGATTGGCAAGTTTTCTAGGTAGTTTGATCGGTTGGTGTTGGCAACTTGGAAAGTCGATGATAGGCTATTTTGTGGGAGATTTTGGGTTTAGTTTATGGTAATTTGGGACTGTGAAAATGGTGAGTTGTGGATGATTACGGATGCTCCACTAGGGCTGAATGGATTAGGGCTGCTTTTGGTGGTAGTTTGGGTGGTCAATTTTTTTCTTTTTTAGCTTCTAACTCCTTCCCTTCTCCCCAATGTGAATTTTGTTTTCAATCCTTCTAGAGTTAGCTTTATAATAAAAGATGCCAAAGAACTAGATTTTTTAGATTATTGCTAACATGGGGCAGAGGAGCTTGATGAATTTGGGAGATTGAAATGTTTTAAGAATTGGTGTTAGGAAACCAGGGGCTAAAAAGGGAGTGAAAAAAGGAAAGATAAGAATAGGGCTAGTAATTTGAGAGCAAGAGGTTCTAGGAGCTTGGAAAAGCTAAATAATGATAGACATTTTTTAAAAAAATTCATTTCATCATTTTTTTAATATTTCAATTAATTAAATTAATTAATCCTAATAAAATGAAATTAGCTCTTAAAATTGAATTTGGATTTGCAACTAGGCTTTTTAATGATCTTAGACTTCTATTGGGCTTTCAAAATTAGATTTGGCTTAGACTTTGGGCTTGGATCAAGCCTACATGACTTGATCTTAAATCTAACCAAGTTAAATTGAACAAGGCTCGATTTGTGCAAAATGATCTTACAAAATTGATTGATTCAAAATAAATCCCAAACGAACTTGATCAAATAATCCAATTAAAATGCTTAAATTAGCCCAAATTGAAATTTTAAGATCAGCAAAAAAATCGACTAAACTTGAATTGACCTAGACAAAATTAGTTGTCTACAAATATGATTAAAATAAACTACATATTTTAATTATCATGGTTATATTCATATACATATGATTTAGAATAAATTATATAATCTCTTATAATTAATATGGGTATCATATAATGTGATTTAGATTTTAGAATAAAGTATATAAAACAAGTTATTAAGATGAGTATATACATTACATTATAATAATACCTTATCATGTCATATAGAAATATAAATTTTATAATATCTTATCATTATAAAATGTTATTTAAAAGAAATATGTTATGTTTAATTTCAAATATATAATTTCTTATCATGTGATTTAGAATAAAATATTTAAAATAGGTTATTGAGATATGTATTTACATTAATAATTTATAAGTTACGTTTCAATAATATCGTATTATGTAATATAAAATAAATTATATAATTTTTATCATTATACATATTATTTAAAATATGTATTATTTTTAATTTCAAATGTATAATCTCTTATTTTAACTCTTATGATTTAAAATAATCACATATTATGATTCATGTTGTTAAGATGATCATATAGTTTTTTATCATTACAAATATTATTTAGTATTATTATAATATATTATTGTTTATTCATGTGATTTAGATTTGCGTTGCTTGATTAATGACCATAATGCTGGATCTTACTTGTTATTAACAATTAAGTATACATTGTCCTTTTCAATTTTTTTTAATATATTTTTAATAAAAAAAATACTTGCATATTAAAAAGTATAAAAAAAAAATTTGATCACCATTTAATATGCATTTAATATATATATATACTTAAATTTTTATATATACATTACTATTGTAACAATCATAAATGTATACATAACTATATTGGTTTTTAGTACCAAACCTAAAATGACAAATTACTAAAGATTAAAGAATTAAATAATGATGTATTGTACTAATATTGTTATTTATATTGTATTTATATTATTAATATAAAAATTATTTTATAATAATTATTAAATGAATATTATAATTAAAAGTTTAAAATAATTTTTTATGGTGTTGAGTAGCTAGATAGGTATCATAATTAAAAGATTAAAAATTAAAATAATCTTTATATATTTATACTAAATTAAAATAAATATAATAAATGTGTTAAACATATTAGATATGTTAAATGTGTACCCGTGTGACGCGATTAAATTAAATATATTTTTCATTAAATGTATATCTATGTAACACGTTTTATTTACACGTAATTTTCATATCTTATACGTGTTTAGACATATCAACATATATAAAACACAAATTAAGTCATATTGAAATTCATGTTGACACGAATAAACATGGTACACATTTTTTAAAACATATATATGATTTTTTTTATTTAGTTTTATGATATCTCTGAAGTTGATAAATTTACTTAATAATCAATTAATAAACTATAATTTTAACTAAAAATCAAATTTATATACATAATGAGACTTGAATCTAAAATTTTAAGTCATGCAATACTTACAAATAAGATTTAGCTAAAAAAAGTGAATTTTAATACTACTCTTTTACCTATGAAATGCAGAAAAAGTGAAATTTTGGACGAGTGAGTAATCAAAAGACAAATAGTGCATAAAATATTATGTGTCACGACTTTTGTGCATAATACTTCATTAACTTCTGTTGCTCAAATTGATTATACTATATAGAAAATACCTGTAAATAATATTCATTATTCACCCATTGCTACCATGTCAAAATTTTAAATTTGATTTTAAAAAGAAGTTTCAGTCTACAGTTTGGTATAAAATGTTTAAAAAAAAAAAACAATTTAAAGTTCAAATTGTAGCCTGTGTTGATCCAGCAGTCAAGTATTAAAACAAGAAGTGAAAAAATTTTTCCATTTTCGTTTACCAAGAATATATTATTTATATTGGTGTATTAGTACTGTCACTATTATTCTTTTGCCAGAAAATAAGAGACACAACCACGGTTACACCAAACAGACATACAAAAATCCAACCCTACAATTCAAAGTTAACGTTTTGTCTTTGTTTGGTACCTAAAGGAAAAGAAAAGAACAACAGGAAACAAAATTCTCTTCGGGTTTCCTGTCTTCAGCTCTAGCAAAGAAAGAGATCGGTGGATTGGCCATAACAAGTCACGAAATAGCCTAGCAGTGATTGGGCTAGCTATGTACGAAACATCATCTCTGGCACCCATTTCTCATTTTCCTTTGTTTTTTTTTTTTTCTTTCTTTTGTTTCGTTATTGGAAAGAGAGGTGGACCGTTGATGAAAACTTGTGATCCACTGTCATCAACAGTGTTGGACCTGAGAAAGGTGGACCGTTTGATTTGTTCCGGTAATCATTACTTTTTCTTCTCTTGATGTCTCTCTCTGTTCTCAGAGTAATGGTGGTGGCGGTTGTAACGATGCCATTGGTTGTTTCACTTTCTGACCATGAAAATTTCTGGTCAAGCACGTTGACGGGCGTGTTGGAGCTCCTAAACATATCAAACATTGATTCATATCCCTCCTTCGCTGTCTCTTGCATCGAATTGTAGCATTTGAACATGTTTTCCTGCAGCCAAATTATTACCACATATAGCAAACACTAATAAATTAGATGTTCAATTGTACTGCCTTTATTTAAAAAATACGAAATTAAAATAATATGTTTGTTGGTTTTTAATGCGTGGTAAATGTTAAATGGAGAGAAAAAGTAAAGAACATCAGATTACCTTATTTACATATGAACAGCTGGAAATTGCTTTTCTAAAGCAGGGGAATTGCAAGGGAAAAAGTTCATGGGAGGCAGAGAGAAGTGCGGATGCAGCAATTATTGATGGCTTGAACTCTAAAAGCTTTATATGATCTGTTATTACAAGAAAAAAAAAGGGAAACTGTTTTTGTGAGTTTTGAGATAAGGAAATTAAAGTAAAGTGGTGGTAGATGCATGTAAGTATTCTTGGCATTTTCAGTGAAGTAGACCTACCCATTTGAGCTTTGAATATGATCTCAACAGCTCGAGTTTTGAGGGCATGCCTTAATGGAGGGTCTTTGAGCTCGAACGATGAAATGAAAAAGGAGATGAAAGAGAACGGAGTAATTGAACGCATTCGCCATTTCAGTGCTCCCAAGATTAGGTATTCCATTCGCTCTACTGTTTGTGCGTCAAATATGAAACCTCCATTGCTCTATACATATAATATTCCACAGAAAAAGATTTAAATAAGGCCTACTCTACCATATAAAATTTCTCTTTGGCAATGTTACAGCTGTCTACGTCTGTACGTCTATGCGAATTTTACCTGTAAGTCGGCAAGAGAGAACTCTGTTTTCTTCATCTTGGCAGCTAAAGAGACGCAAGAGATTGCAACAAGTCTCAAAACCCATGTCTTAGGTTGCTGCGGGATCAAAGATTGGCCATATCTTTGTTAGTTTTGCAGTTCTATGAACTGGATAAATGTTGTGAACGAGGCTAAGGAGTCATTACCGGTATTCCTTGGCTTGATAAGAATCGATCGAGATAATTGACAGCAAGATATGATAGAAAGGGATCGAATTTGCAAGAAAACTGAAGCATAAAAGCAAATTCAGCATCTATGCATAAGCATAACCGAAATTAACACAGTTTAACTCTTTCTTCTCAGGAAGTAAGTTCGTTAGTTACTTACCTGCGAGATTGAAGAGATAACTTCTCGTCTGAGGGAAATGTCAAGATCTCTAGCTTTGAGAGTCTTTATGTAATTCTCTGTGGGCATATGATCAGATTCAACTAGGAAGAGGGAAGGGATAGTAGTAGCAGGGCAGAAGTCATTGAAGTTTGTTAATGGGTTTTCTAGATCGAACTCCATCAATTGATGATAATGTGTTAAAAGGTCAGCTTAGTGGCGTTGAAGAGAGAGCGCAGCTATCTCTATGTACATTGTTAAAAGAGAAGTGCAATGATGATAAAACGAGCAAGGAGAGAGAGACAGAGAGAGAAATGGAGGGAGAGACTTTACTATTTCTTTTCTTTCTTTCTTTCTCAAAAGATCAAAGATGGGGGGTGAAGTCTTTGGAAATTCACTACTTTGCTGCTATATCTTATATAGTGTTTTTATTGACATCTGTTCTCTTCTCTCTCTCTTTTTAGAAGGTAAGCAAAAACTTCTTAAGTGGGGGAAAAAGGGGAGTGCTTAGATAAGGTCAGGAACTTTGTGTAAGGTTTGAGGGTAGATGTCAGTAGAAGATCATTCGGTGAATCAAAAAATGGCGGGTCCAAATTCGTCATTCACTCATTCTCAACTTTTTTTACTTTTGACCTTCCACGATTCAGGGTCTTATGGCAATCATCAATCACTGTATTTTCAATTCATTGCTAGTCTTTATGTTCTTTACAATATGATGGTTAGACTTTGATTATGTTCCCCGGAAGGTTTTACTCTTTTTAGTTTGTTTATTTACAAACTGCTTATAAATAGAGCATTAAAATGGTGTTACCTTATCTCTGCTAATAAGTATCCAGTTTTTTGTTATTTCATATTTAAGTTCTTTAAGATTTTAAATTAAATATTTAATATGATATTAAAATTTTAAATATGTGTAACATGATATTAAAATTTAAAATTTGTTTTGTTGTTTTTGTCCGTTATTTTTATCTATTACCTCTTTCAAATTTATCACATAATAAGTTTTTATTTTCACCTATAGTGATGACTTGTATTATCAATTGATTTTAGATTAAATGTTTGCTTTTATATGGCTAATTTGGCTATCAATTCCCCATTGTATTTTCCCGTTAGAAGTTACTACACCATTTATTTCATTGTTCACATGGAAACAACCCTGCTAAGTGATCAACAAACTTGTGGAAGAGTAATTACTATCCAAGAGATGGACAAATTTAAACCATTTTAACAATACTTGTTTTGAGAAATTAATACATTTCAAAAGATGCTAGCTTATTTTCTGCAAAAGAACAAATTTCCAAGACAATTAACTCCAGTTCCAACAAAATTTGGTGATGACACTTTCATAGTAAGGGAATTACATAAAATTAAAGAAGTATAAACTATATTCAGTGAAGTTAAACATAAAATACGCATATTTCTAGGCCTATATATATATATACTCGGAAGAGAAGACAGTGCAGAAAAAGTTTTAACAAATCATTGTTTTCCTTGTTAAGGAGGATGTTGTGGGATGGATTCATTAGTACTTTTCAGTGAACTTTGCATTATCTGTTTGATAGAAATCTTGCTGAGATACAATTAAATTAACTCTTTCTTTTAGGACAACGACCAAAGTAAATTGACAGATTCAAAAAGTTGTTTAGCTAAAGCCTTCAGAAAAATCATAAAAGTTCAGTGATTCTAAAGTAGAATGTGACTCCTTCAACTACTGTAGAATTTGGTTTAATTTCTTAAAATTCTAATTTGAACAAAAAGTAGTTCAGTGATTATTGATTTATATATCTTGAATGATTTTCTTAATTCATTAAACAAAACCGACTAGTATAATTTATTAATAAATTACAGTAACATATGGATGGTTTAAGGATTCCAAATGAAGGTTTGAAGAGCTATAAGAGTACTAAATAGAGTTAAAATTTTTACTTCAGCTAGTGAGATTAGTTGAATTGATAAGATTTGAATATTTCATTTATAAGATCTAAATTCAAATCTTACTGTCAAACGTCTTTTTTGGTGAATGATTTATAAATTTAATACAAATCTTCCACTAAAACTTATAGTCTACCTTAACTCTGAAATGGAAAAGCTCTTCTCTCAATCTAAACTTGCATGAACCAGAAAACATTTTACTTCAAAGTCGCTACCTGTTCAGGTATATTCTGCTGAAAATTAATATTGATGCAACTGCTCCAATTTTCTGTTTAAACTTTTTCACCTAATTAGGTAGAGGTTACCAGAAAAAAAGAGCAGATGGGAAAATGAATTCAGCTAGGCCAATTGCAGAAGATAGAAATCACCTACTTATAATTGAATGTCAAGAATGGATTAATCCAACAAAAAATAAGGAGAAAATTTATATGCATTCCTAATTAATTAAAAGATATTGAACCAATGGCATCTTTAATTTTCCAGGACAAAGGAAAAGACACAGTTCCATGATATATGTTCCATTGGTCTATAACCATTTCCATAAATATAATCTATATATCAAGCATCGGCAACCAGGTAGACCTCCAAATCTTCGCCCAAGCAATTTTTAAAATGGACGAACAGTGACAAGTTTTGGATTTTGTTTCCCTTCTTGCACCAAACCGGTAACAACTCCAGGTGAAATCTTCTAATATTTCACCTCCCACCATTCCTATATGCAATTAAACCAGCTCCAAACATTACCATGCAATAATTACTTTTGGTAATTACCATGGGAGCAACTTTTACCAGGCGACTTGTGACTCGTGGACAGCTTTGGTTAATTTTATGTCCTTGTGTTGAATGCACTTTGCCACTCTCTTTGCTAGTAGAAAAGAGTAAGAGACTGTCAAAGAAAATTTGTACGAGACACTCAGTGGGACAAAAAATGAAATTTTGTATGACTATGATTAGTACTCCAAAGTCTGCATAAAAGGTTTGTTAACGAGTTTACACTTCTGTTACTGATAATATGTACAAATTGGTATATGTAAATAATTTGTACCTTAAACTTTCAAATAATAAATTATATTAACTTAATTTATTTATATAATATCTAATCAGTGTAAATTATATCAAATGGATGTCATATGCTATTTAAACATTTTGTAAAAATTTCATATGAATACCATATAATTATGAATGCCGAGTGACCTCCAATAATTGATTAATTTTGGAAAATTTGAAAAAATATAATTTGTGTTAAAAATTATCATAATTTTGTGATGTATTATATTTGTTCAGTAGGTTAATCATAACGTTAAATTTGAATTAATGTTTTCACAAGTATTAGTTTAATTTAGTTGGTAAAATGAGAAGTTCACTTTACTTATCAACCAAAGTTCATCTTTGTGAAAATTTTCAGTAATAAAATCTTGAATGTACAAGATCAATGGAGAGGAGTGCAATCTTAAAATTGTTTGGAATAGGGATTAGACCCGATAAAAGCTAAGAATACCCATAATTGTATTAATTTTGTTTGGATTAATATGATACTTAATTTAAGAGTCAAATTATAAATTGGATATATTTTTCTCTAAATATCAATTTGTTAATTTCCCTCAAGTTTAGATGCGAGACGTCTAACTAACTCTTTTTTTAATCAATTAGAATTGTTGGAAGTCAAATAAGAGGATGTCATGTATTAAATTTTTCTAAACTGAACTCATATCATGTGCCTTAAATTCCTTTACATATGACGAGAGAAAGGGCGGGTAGGCATGGGATAGACCAGCTACAGGTATAACCCTTTTACGCTTAAAACTCAAAACTAGTTAAGGATTTATACGAAAACGTGCTCATGCTAAAATGTTTTCTAAGGACTAATGGTTACTAAAATTCATTAAATCATGTTTTCTTGATGTTTTATTGTGGGCCTACAGCTAAAATTGTCACTAATATCCATGTCATTGACTCATTAAGGTGAGGGCATAAATCAGGGCCACTTCCCTTTCAACAGGATACTTCTCTCTTTTATTGTTTCCCCAAAACTTATATCAGAGAATGGGACCATTTTTTTTTTTTAAGAAGAAGAACTTTAGAATAAAGTCCTTGGAATAAGTCATTCACATCTGAAATTTACAGTTTGTACGAATCTTATGGCTTGCCTATTACTAAAGCAATGATTTTCCTATGCTTCACTTATCAGGATGTAAAATAAACCTTGATTTTATAATTAGATTTTTTTTTTTTTGGTATATAAGAGGATACAACTTGAAATAAAAAAAAAATTATAAGTGTTAGGTATTTAAATTCTAAATTTTTTAAAAGTGACTATAAAAAGAGCTATATCCTAAATTAATTTAGTTAAGTTTCAAATTTATATAATTAAAAATTTAAAAGATTTAATTCTACATCTCTCCAATAGAGAAAAGTCCTAAAGAAATTTCTAAATAAAAAGCTTCTTATAACTGTTTTGTTCCTTATTATAAACAAAAACTATCGGTCCTTTTTTTTTTTTTTGTCCTGCTTCAATCTGGATGTCTCAACCCAAAGCTAATGGGAACACAGGACAAATAGTCTAACTCTACAGACCAAACAATGAAATATTATATGGTCATTTTTAAGTGAGATAAAGGGTTCCAACAAGACTCTCAAATGCACCTACTTTTGAAATTATATACCAATCTATTTAACTACTTTGACTCATGCTTTTAGTGCTTGAAACCCACATGGAGCTTGTTTCTTTTATCTACATTTTATTAAGGAGCTACTATTGGAGCAGATATATTAATACTGCCTGCAAATTAGTCACAACTGCAAAAGGAGCCATACCAGGGGAAAGATCTCAATTGTTCTTTGAAAACTTATATGGAATTGATGGTTGAGATCCTACCTTGGGGGCGGGGAGGGATAGAGAATATAAAGCAATTGTCTTTGGCAAATTGTCTTTGTAAATAGGTGTGTGCTAATTATTTGATAAGTAGGCCCCAAATTTTATTTGATAATTAGCCTGCAAATTTTAATAATTGGTTGACAATCCAATTATTAGGTATGATTTAACGCTCCATTATAGTTCCTATTAATTAAGCACGTTGGTTATACGGTTGTAAATGTATTCATGAAATTTAATTTTTTAAGCCAAGAAACAAAGAACATATGTGATGAGCGTATGATAATAAATATGTAGTTGGTCTTCAATTACTTTGGTCATTCTAATATGATAATAAATATGTAGTTGGTCTTCAATTTCTATAGTCATTTTCATAAAATCATCGGCTATATACCTTGTTCTTTTTTTTTTTTTTTTTTTGGAAAGGAACTATATACCTTCAATCTTGTGTATAATTAAAAATTTCAAATTATTATTTTGGAAATGTTTGTAGCAATGAATTTTGTTCAATTTAAGATTCAAATTTTAATATTTTTAATATATTTTAATTTTTAAAAATGCAATTTTTTTTTTTATAAAAAAGTGTATGTAGCAATGTTACAATCTCTAGTTTACTGGGCTCGGTTTGATAAATATATTTTTTTGTTTTTTACCTTTAGGTTTTTTTGTTGCAATTATACTTTTTTTTTTTTCTATTCATTTTTTAACAAAATGTAAAAAGCGATTACCAAAATAGAGTCTAATTAATTTATCAAATTTCTCCTTTTAATTTTGAATCAAGGACAATTCCAAATTAATAATAACATTATATAGTTTGATCTATTATGTTAAAAAAAAAAAAAAAGTACGTAATCGCACTTTTTATCTAATTGATTTTGTGTTAACAAACGAATTAGTAAACTATATACATACAACTAATTGTCACTTGGTACAATTAATTTAAAGAAGGTACAAATCTGGATAAATATCTTAAAATTTGAGCCATATATATAGAGTGTTTTATTATAGTAAACTATACACAGGCTACATATTAAACTACATGTTCATAAATTTAAATGTTTACTCCATCCTTTGGGCATTAACTTCAAAGTAACTCTAGATTTCATACTTAATTGTGAAACCCTAAATCTCTAAGGGAATCCAAAGCAGCGGTCATTATATACTCAAATGCCCGATTGATTTCTTGAATGCCCAAATTAACTAAGTTTATACTAACTTTTAAAAGGGTAGGTAGCATGAAATAATTACTTTGTCGCATCTTCTGCTTATGTTCCCTTGTTTTCTTATCCTTTCTCGCTGTAATTCATATATACCACAGTATTGCATAGGATTCTTCTTAAGAAATGAGTCTTCTTTTTCATTTTTCATTGCTAATTAAATGAGATCCTCTCTAATGCTAGATGTTAAAATAATCTAATTTGGGTAGTGTAAATGCAGGGTTTTGTTTCACAAATTAATAGATATGGTAATTTATATATCTTTTATCGTGTTGTCAAACACAAAAAATTATAATGTCAAATTTATGTTTATAAACTAAACACAAAATATAATTTTTAATTTTTATCAAATTCATTTATAATTTTTATTAAAATTTTAGTCTGAATATTTTTGTGTATGTTTAAAATTTACATGTCAATAAAAATGTATAGTGGCTGAGAGACAAAAAGCTACAGATATTGGAAGAAGCCAAATAACTTTTTTGAAAGTTCATAACTTCGAAATGCCTTTGAAGAACGTTCCATTTTCTTGAGGGTTGTTTCAAGATTGCTCCATCTCCTCTTATTCATTTATTTATATCATTTTTTTTTTTTTTACTTTTCTTCTTGAGTGTCTTCTTCTTCTTTGACGATAACAATGGATTATCCTTTCTCTACATCGGTGCGAGAGAAAGTCTAAAGAAAGACAAAAGAAAGACCAAAGAATCCCATTTCCACTCATTGGAAGACCAATACCCTTTTTTGCTTTTGCTTTCTCTCTCTCCATTATATATACATTGATTTAATTGATTATAATTATTCATTGTACATATAAAACTTTGGGAGTTTTTTTAAGTGAGGAATTGTAAAAGAGGATGAGAACTGCAGAAGAGGGATCAGAGGGGAAAATTTGCACGCTTGGAATGATAATGTATAGAGAAGAGAAGAGTGCAAAAAATGGGAAAGAAAAGACAGGGACACACACATGCAGTCACATGATGAGCGCATGTTTCACGCCGTACCACCATGCAGATAACACCATCATTGTATTCCTCAGTTTATAATACTAAAAATGCAGACAACGCCCCAAGTGGCCCTTTTTTCGACATTGCGACAAAATCAAAAACCTAAACCAATTAATTATACATTTTTGTTTCTTTGGAATACATTGCCAGTGCCAGCCCTCATTCCCTGCAACCAAACGAGGGGGGCGAGGCATTCATAGGAGTTAACCACTTACTGAGTGCAAAAGGTTTCACAATTCACAAAATTTTTTCCTAAAAAATATTTTGACGGTGGGAATTAATATTTAAGAGTATTTCAAGTTACGATGATTGATGAAGAGATCATGAAATTAAGCTGATGTATTAAGCAATTGAAGCATCATATTGGATGATCAAGATATGTATACATGTAGAAGTGAAATTAAGTGATCTTGAGCACTGAATCTTTTTAAATTGAGCTTAAATTTTGAATAGCTTGATATTTAAGCATAGAACTTTGGGTTTCAGCACCTTTATTGTGCTAATAATAGAAAGGAATCCAATGAATTTAATTTAATTGAGCTAATTACTAGGAGCTCAAGCTTACCCCACCTGGTATATTTTTTAAGAATGAAAGGAAAGGCATCCAATTCTTCTCTTGAATAAGCGAGGTGTGCGCTCTAAGGGGCATCCAATTCAAGCAGTATTTGAGCACAATAATACATTTTGGTTGGGAAGTGATCATTCTTCATTCCAGGTCTGAAAGACTGAAACAAGCCTGCCAAGAGTTGCTCCCAATATGCTGAACCACTCAAAATTTTCAAAATCTAAAATGGACCTTAAGTTTGATCAGGTTCGACTGTATAAAGCTTTCAAGATTTAGCCCAGTCTCAACTATATGGTCCACTTGGAAATTGTTATCAAGCCCAATCCTATCCATCAACTCCCACAACAACTACAAACCGTTTAATTATAATTTTTCTCTATCTAACAAGCTCTTGGCAAATAAAGCAGCCGAATTGGTTGCAGCCACACAGGTTGGATAAGACAACATCCTTCCTCTTTGGTTATGATTCTGAATAAGGATGACATGGCTGCTCCTCATGGTTTCTAATTCTTTTGTACAGACTTGAAGTTTTGAGCCACTAAGCTGTTGGTCTCGTTTGTATTCAGTCTTTTCTTTTTTTTTTTTAAGGATTTGTATGTTGTATCTGTGTTTGATGGGTTTAATGAAATTCGTTTTTTTTAAGATCATATTTATTATAATTAATTAATTATAAAATTATAATAAAAAATTTGTACGTGAAATATTCTTTTTTGAAAGTAAAAAAAAAAGATAAAAAAATATGAAAAATATAAAGATTAATGTATTCCTCTATTTAAGGAACGGGTTAAAACTAAAGAAAATTTACGCAAAATAATTATTAATATATTTTTACTCATTAATTGTATATAATATATTAAGTCATAAACTTGAATAAACTATTTTCCTTTCCTAAAAAAATCCCAACCAAAGAGAACAAGGAAAAAAAGATGTGGTGGCTCAAGTTTAGGTACATGAGTGTCGCATAATACATTGTTTCAAGAAACAAAATTAAACAGTACTGAAAAAATTCAGCACATATATGTACGACTAATGTGAACGTATCATCCTAAGGAGCAAACGGCCTGAAATTAATTGGAGTATTATATCGCATTAGACACAAACATTTGGCCTGAAATTCGTGCAGATCAGGATCATCCAGGAGGCAGCCCTTTTTTCCGTCCGTTATGTGGAACTGATTCTAAGCTCATAAACCCAGAAACGTAGCCATGATATACTAATCAGACTGCCCAGAAACAATTCTTCCTTATTTAAAGCGGTACCATTTTATAAAGTTATATGAGAGATTATCAAACACTGACAATAAAAATTTTCTACTCCATATATATACAGTTAAAAATTTGAGATATGTGTTCTTTTAATTTTGTTTATAAAATTAAAAATTTATATTGACAATATATTAGATAATTTTTTTAATTATAAATGACTAATTAATAAACAGATAAACTAAGCTGAAATTGAATGAAATCTAGGCGGTACAATGAAAGCACAACAAAGAAGGGGATCCGGAACATGTATGCTCGTTACTTGAGTTTTGAGCCACCTAAGATGGATTTCATATAAACAGAATATCGAGAAGCTTAAGCTACTTGTCCGGCCCATTTAGTTGGACGACGACCCTGATTGACGTTGGAGTGAGTAAACTCTTGAATCTTTGAGAGTTTGGACTACGCCCAAGACTTGGATGAGCCACTTGCAACGAAGAGAGAGAAGCATAATCCACAAACATGTGGCTTATGTGGCACCATAGCTCGCGACGTGCCTTATCTACTTGCTGTTGTGGTCGTTACAGCTTTGGTCAGTTCCATGATATCAGATGGAAACCACACGCCAACAGTCTCACAAGTACACCCATTTTCCTCTATGATGGCTTCCTCAAGTCTCTCCCCTTCATCTCCTTCGCAGGTATATCCCAACACTTGTTGGGTGGTTAAATTACTTTGCAAACTCCTTCGAAACTTTTTTAACTCAAATTTTGTGTGTTTTTAACAGCTATGCTTCAGCAAGAGTGTCATGTTCTGCCCATCACAAGCTTTTCTTTTGAAACCAACAAGGACCGAGATGGTTAAAAAGGACAAGGGTATGAGACTCACTTGCCAGGCCACTAGCATCCCCGCTGATAGAGTGCCAGACATGGGCAAGAGGGAGCTCATGAATCTGCTTCTATTGGGGGCTGTTTCACTCCCCACAGGTTTCATGTTGGTTCCTTATGCAGCCTTTTTTGTCCCACCTGGGTAAGTTCTCCTCCTCCTCTTTTTTTTGTTCAGTTCCTAATGAGGGTAGTAATTAATGCGGCCATAGATTATTCATCTGATTCTCATAGCTGATTTATTGAATTTTGTAGGAAAAATGACTTGTTAGTCAAATTTAAGTCACTATTATTGGTTTATAATTTTTGAAATGATAAATCTACTTAAGTTCCCTTGAAAATATGCTAAATTCAAGATAGTAGCATTGTAGCAACATGATTGTGCTATAGCTTGAGCGTAAACCAAAAAATTGGTTTCTTCCATAAGTTAACCGAGTGTGTTTCTCCTAATTGACCTCCCATAGTGGTTATGGCCCCCCGGTTTATTTGGACCAGATTCCCCATTATAGCTAGCTCCAATTTTCTGATAGTAAATTTAGAATTGACCCGTTGTTTTATCATTTGTGAGCATATTCTGAAACTTTGGAGAACTTAGCCATTCAACTGATTAGCATCAAATATGAAATTATAGACCATGTCACTGGCTTTTTTTTCCTAAATAAAAGAAGATTGCCTTGACTTGCTAGGCGATCTCACTATCTCTATTCGTATTAAACCTTTATTAAAATGCAATAACAGGGGCGGAGGTGCTGGTAGTGGTACCATTGCCAAGGATGCAATTGGAAATGATGTCATTGCTGCTGAATGGCTTAAGACTCATGGCCCTGGGGACCGAACCCTGACTCAAGGATTGAAGGTAATTATAGGATGTTAATTACAATTTGTTCTAATTGAATGTTGAAGACCATCTCAAGAGCATTCAACCTGAAAGCTCTAAGAGCTCTGATTTCTTCTTGGAAATTTTTTGTTATTTAAGCAGTTACAATGTAAGGTTTTGGTGGTGAATGGTGACTTTTGCAACGATGTGTTATGCTTGCAATTGATTGAGCTCAATCTTCTTTTCTGTTGAGGTTTTCTACGTATTGCTGATGTCTGGCATGATAAAACTTTAATGATTACTAATTGCATTAGTAATGTTGATTGCATATCCAATGTCATATGCTAAGATATTTTAAGAGGTATATGGTTCTCTTACAGAGGAAGCATATAAAAATGCAATGGCAAAATTATATTTTATCATTTTTCGTTATATAAAAGGGATCATTTTTCAGACAATCTAATATCAAGACATTGTGAAGAAGTATGTGATTTTTAAAGACATTTTGGTTATTTATGAATTTTCAGGGAGACCCCACCTACCTAGTGGTGGAGAAAGACAGAACTCTTGCAACATACGGTATAAATGCTGTCTGCACTCACCTTGGATGCGTTGTTCCATGGAATCAAGCTGAGAACAAGTTCATATGCCCCTGCCATGGATCTCAGTACAACGAACAAGGAAGAGTTGTGAGAGGACCTGCCCCCCTGGTGAGTAATATTAAGAGCGAAAAATATACATTTCATTTATTTCACTTTTCAACTTTAGGTAAATTTGGTTGTGACAATAATCACACGGAAATATCATGTGCCTGCTCTTTGATGCTTTTCTTTATTAAAAGAATCACAGAATAGGTAAATTCAACATGATGGACTTTAATGATTGTGCAGAACTCATTGGCAAAGAAAAGCAAATATGCACTTAGTCTAGTTGTCAAAAGTTTCCACATCCAAATTTTTGTTCTCGAAATATATTGTCTATCATTTTGTTTAGTTTTTATATCATTCTTTCCTCATAATGAGTTAATGACCAGCTTTATCGTCTTTGTTGGAACAGTCCTTGGCATTGGCTCATGCTGATGTTGATGACGGGAAGGTAGTCTTTGTTCCCTGGGTCGAAACAGATTTCAGAACCGGTGATGCTCCATGGTGGGCTTAAACATCTTCACAATTCATCAATGGTTTGGATATTTAAAATTTATTTATGTTTTGCAACGTTGCTAAACATCCTATACCATAGAGTTCCTTTGAATAATGCAGTTTGTAAGATACAAGAACCTAACTCGTTTGAAAATTAGATACGGCGTGGCACAAAATATTCTTGTGATATTCAAAATTTTCTTTTATATCTATTCATGAAGCTGTGGTTACTATGTAGACACTCCATTTGATCCGGAGATTTTTTTAAATTCATTAAATTTTGAATTTTGATTTTGATTATACAATTAAGTCTTAATTGGAAATATGAATTTTAAGCCCAAAGATTAAATCTTAAATTTTATTTATAATTTTTTTTAGTTTAATTTTTCGTTTTTTTGGCAAAATCAATTGGTATAAAAATTTTAAAAAGGGTAAAAATTTAAAAAAAATGTGTGATTTTGCATGGAAAGTTTGAATTCAATACAACTTTTGAATTTTATAACTTTACTAGTTGAATAATTTTGGAAAGACTTGAGATTCAATATATTAAAAAATAAAAGATTATATAAAAAATAAAATTTGAAGAGAAATTTTATATTCAATTGAATTAATTTTTTTTAAAATGAAAAGAATTCAAAAACCTTGAATCTAAGATCAAAACGAGGGCCTCAAAGCAATTCACTTAAAGATCAAATAGAAGTTAATGAAAAGAGAAAATTTGGACAAAGTTTTGAATCAACAAAGAAAAGGTAATCAAGCAAAAAATTTGTAAAAAAATTCAGTTGGAGTTTTTGGAAAGAAAGCTAAGATTTATAGTAAGAAGCATTAGCTTTTGAAAGGTGTAAAATTATTGGAACCCGTACTCCATTGAGGTAATGTTGGTTTTTATTTTTATTTTTATTTTTATTTTTATTTTTTGTGATTTTTGCATAATTTTTATAATGTTTAATTGCTTACTCTTGTTTTTATATTTATTGTATGGCATTTATTTTTACATGAATTTGCATAACTAATATTATACTTGCATGATAATTTATTTGCCTAATATATTTGTTTGCATGATTAATAGATTTATTTATGCAATTTATTAATATATTTGCATGATTATTAATATATTTATTTATATGTTATATTTAATTTGATTGCATGATTATTAATATATTTAATTGCTTGATTATTAATATATTTATTTGTATGATTATATATTTAATTACATATTTTGCATGGTTTATATATTATTATTTACATGATTGCATGATTTATATATTTTTATTTGCATGATTATATATTTAATTGCATGTTTATTTGCATGATTATTAATATTATTATTTGCATAATTATATATTTAATTGCATGTTTAATTGCATGATTATTAATTTATTTATTTGTGTGATCGCATGATTATATATTTAATTTTATATTTATTTGCATGGTTTATATATTTAATTGCATGTTTATTTACATGATTTACATTGTTAATTGCATGATTATTAATTTATTTATTTGTGTAATTATATGATTATTAACATATTTATTTGCATAGTTATTTATTATTATTGCATGATTTTATATTTATTGCATGATATGATATTATATGTTATTACATGATTAGTATTATATCTGAATGATATTTAATTGAATGTTTCTATATTTATTGTGTGCATAATTGCATGATTATACATCACTACTAATATATTTGTGTGATTATATTTGATTTTATGATTATATATTTGCATTACTAGTTATTAATATATTTGCTTAGTATTTTATATTATTGCATGATAATATGTTTGCATGATATTATATATTTATATGATTATTATTATTGCATAATAATTAATATATTTGCATGACATTCTTGCATGAGTATTTTAGAATGATAGGCATGATATTATTACATGATATTTTGTATGATTTGTAATATATTTGCATAATAATTTTTGCATCGTATGATTTAATATTTATTGCATAATTGCTTGATATTTTGATAGAATTTTTATATCACCATGTTTAGTAAATAAATAAAAAGATTGAAATTAATTTATTTGCATGATAAAACTATCTTTGATAAGGCTTAATTTAGATAACACATAATTAATTTGATACCAATTTTGGACGTAAAAGGATGCTATTACCTTCTCTGCACGTAACCAACTCCTGAGTTTTAGTTCTGTTAATGTAAACCATAACCTATTCCTTTTAGGGACCCTTAGCTTAGGCTTAGGATAACCTTAAAAAGGATAGACTCACGTAGGTGGCTAATCATACCTAACTAAAAAATATCGATGGCGACTCCATGATTTTTGTGTCTAATGGGTAGATTCTCTCAATCTAGATGTTATGACAATTTGGTGACTCCACTAGAGATATTAGAGAATGAAGCCATTAGTTATTTATGTGTTATCATAAGCCTTGCTTTGATAGTTTTTATTATATAATTATTTATGATTTTCATATGGACTAACCTATTTGTTTGTAATTTCTTATTTGTTTGTTTTGCAGATATTGTTTTTTATTCACACCTATCTATTTGATTACTCGATAGCTCTCTTTACACACACCACACTTATATTCACGCATAAGCTCTATATCCTAGTTTTATCCTTTATTAGGAGGGAGCAAGTACCTACACTCTTATGAGGTGATAACTTTCATGTGAGCTAATGAAAACTCTCACTCAAATTGAACCATTTTCATTTAAACCTTTAATGGTGGGTAAAGATTGAAATGCCTTACTAATCTATAATGGACGATGATGTAGAAAACAATTTGAGAGCCTTTAGATTGTTAAGCCTTTGAACCTAGAATGTACATAAACCCTAAGAATCCAAACCTAGGTTAGAGCTATGCATTCCCTTTAATTAGAAAAAACTTACATAGGGCATATGATGAGACAATTATTATTCTTGTAAATTTATGTTATTCCTTGTATATATTTTTGCATACTAACCTTTTATATTTTGTTATTCCTTGCATATATTATATTATGTCAACTAACCTTTTTTTATTCTACGTTATTGTGCATGCATGCATCATTAGATTTACATAAAGAATGATTGCTACAAAACAATCTTAACAAAAAGAATCTTAATTACATCTATGGAGAGTCCATCAAAATTTCCTATGTGTCTGAGAATGAAGTCCAAGAAAGTTCAGCTTAAAGGAGGTGATTGTTTGCCAGCTAATTATGTAACTACTCTACCTGTCAAAATCCATCTCAATCTCAAACAAAATGATCTTAGCGATTTGGTTAGTATTTGGAACCAATGAAGTGTCACTACTAAGAAGATTTTCCAAAAAAAGTTTGGGGACCTTGCATTACTTCTTTTAGTCCTTGTTGATGATCAGCTTATTAGGACCGTGGTTTAGTTTTGAGACCCTTTATATCGTTGCTTTGTGTTTAAGGAGGTTGACATGGTGCCAACTATTGAAGAATATTTAACTTTCCTCCGCTTAGATCTCTCAAATCCTACTAAGGTATATTAGAAATATAAAAAGACTAGCTATTGAAAAAAACTTGCTTAAATAATAGCCGTAGATGTCCAAATTGTTGATAATTGGGTAAAAGGAAAAGGTAAAAGTGTTGGTATTCCTTGGTCCATTGTTCATGACTTTATATACAAATATTTTTGCACTGAAAGAGGATTGGATTTGATGGCATTGTCTCTATATGGGATGATGCTATTTCCAAAAGTAATTGGCTATATTTATATTACAGTGGTGGATTTTTTTGATCAACTTGGTTACCAAATCAACCCTATTCCTGTAATTTTGGCTGAGACTATTAGAACTACAAATCATTGTCGTCAAAATAGAGAAACGTGTTTTACTGGATGCACTTAATTGTTAACAATTTGAATAAAAAGTCATATCGAAAATAATGGTGGTATATTTCGTAAGCCATATTTCACTACAAGCACTCCAAGCAAAGAATTTTGTAAAAATAAATGGCCTACACAAAAATCCAAAAAAACATAGATCTTATTTCTATGCAAGCTCACTAGTCAAGATGTGATATGGAGAGCTCTTTAGATACCTTACGGACCAGTGTTGTATGGTTGTGAAGATAAGCTTTGGGTTTCTTTCTTAGGCATTTGGCGTGCAATGAGTTATTCTCTCATCATGGTGCAAATATAATATGGCTATAAACAATTTATCCCAGCCACTTCTGAACTTAATAAAATAGAGTTCTCATATGTTGAAATTGATGCCTCCATAAAGATAGTCGAAACCCTGCAAGCTTGGAATTTATCTTAAAGGGAAAATAGAAAGAGACCGTCAAATTAAGTTACCATTGAGTACTTCGTGTTGTGCATTAGGTGAGGTAAAGACATTAAAATCCCTAAAGAAAAAACTCTAAATGGCCCAATGAAATCACCACATCTTGATCTCTTTTTAGTAATAAAATCCATTAAAAGAAAGCTCCAAGTTGAAGAAGATGAATTGAAACTTGAAAATAAAATGCTAAAAAAGGAGTTAAAGGGAAGAATGCACAAAAAGGTTAAAACACTCAAGCAAGAAAGGGATGAATGGAAGAGTCTTCTTTTTTTTTTTTATCTCAGCATCACACAATCATCCACCAATCGTGAGTTAGCCTAACTTTTCAAGGAAAATGGACAATTGCAAGGAATGATGCAAAAAAAAAAAAAAAACACTCACCAAAGCACAAAAACACATCCAAATGCTTAGTGGGGTAATGGTTGAAATTGAAACACAAATGGGTGTTGTGAATTAAGAATGTGAGCAAGCAAATGAGGTATATGTGAAAAAGTATAACCAGTTGGAGTGCTTGCTTGTTCACATTACCATGGCTACTTACAAAGTTAAGGACATGGTAAAAAAAGTTGAAGAATGAAAGACAAGGGTGCCACTAATGGGGGCACATGGTCAAGAGCTGCTAGTTTTCTTTAATGAAACGCAAGGCCAATATCAACAAATTAGAGATTCTTTCCACAATAAACTTTAGATTTCTTATGGATATAATATTGAATTTGGTTAGAAATAACTTTTAATTCAACGAAAATTTTCTTTGTTAACAATTATTATGTAGTAAATCCTCCTTATTACATTCATGCATTCATCATTCATGCATTCATACATTCATACATTCATACATAAATATTTTTTCAAAGTGCATGATAATAAATCATCCTAATTCTTAAAAATTATGAAAAATCAAGGTTCAAGAATAACTCAATCTTCAAATAATCTGAGGCGCTATAACACCAGATATCAAGCAAGGATCATGAAAGAAGAAAACACTTTTCACCTTTGAAAGCTAAAAAAAGCATAAAAAAAATTAAAGAGATAGTTGAAAACTATTATGGAGTTGCTAAAGAACATGAACAAAAAAAAAAAGTGATGGAAGAGGTGGTGATACAAGATAAAATTGATCCATTACATCTATCTGGTTTTAGTCCATATTCAGCACATGCATCTTAAGAAGCCTAACACCAAATGCCATTCACTGTAAGCTATTTTTATGTACAGATAACATGCTAAAAACTACTATTTCTGCTCCTATTACCCCTATTCTTGACATCAAAACATCCGATCCTATATAAGTTCCAAATCTTAATGATCCCAAAGAGTAAGAAAAATTGAAGATTAGTCTGATTGAAACTAAAGAAAGCTCTGAAACCTAAAAGATGGATATCATTAAAAAAAAAAGCTTAGACCTATCAAAAAGATAAATTTCTATGGGTCAATAGATGCTACTAGACTCTACTTAGTCCCTAATATAATGATTCCACCAAAGTCTGAAGTGCCTGAGTTTGAAAAATATAATGCGACTAAATGCCCTATTACGCATGTTAAGATGTATTGTCTCAAAATGGCTATATATGTTTATAATCAGAAATTGCCCATCCTTGTTTTTCAACATAGTCTTACTGATTCAGTAGTTAGATGGTATGTGCAACTGGATAAATATCATGTTCATAGATAGAGAAAACTTCAAGGGCTTTCATTATAATACAAACATATTTTAGATTTGGCACCATATCACATGTCTTTACAAAGCATGCAAAAGAAAGATACTGAAAGTTTCAAAGAATATGCCTAGAGGTGGAGGGCTATTACTATCTAAGTTCAACCATCACTCACTAAAAAAAAAAACCATAATCCTGTTTGTCAATACTTTCAAGGTTCTTTAATATGAAAGGATGATTCAAAATGCCACTAAAAATTTCAATGATCTGGTAATTTCTAGAGAGATAATTGAAAATGCTATTAAAAATGGAAAGCTTGAAAGTGGTGATGCAAAGAAAGGGACTATGCTAAAAAAGAAAGAAAAAGATGCTTAAATTATAATTCATGAGGGGCAACAGTTGGAGGCTTCACCCTATATTCTTCTTACCTGATGTACCAACCATACTATCCAACCATCAACAATGTCTCCCCAAGTTTTTTTGCTCATCAACTAGCCTTTTTTTGTCAGTCTTTTATTTATCTTTCATCATTTCAATAAAGTGACAAATGCATGTAGATACCCCATTTAGTCCAAGGTATTTTTTTTAATTTAATTTTAAGATTTTAGTATTTGGTTAGTTTAGGATTATTTATTATGTTAATTAATTGATTTATGGTTTTTTTTAAAGGAAAATTTTAATTCGGTTTGAAGTCTAGTGTTCTAATTGAAAAAGAAAATAAATTGATTTGTGAGGTAGACGTGGATTAAAAATCTAAAATTGACTTTACTTAGGATATTGAAACCAAGAAAACCTTCTTCTATTGTGATTTGGATTAAAGGCCTACCAAAAGATCCTATTAGGATCAATTAGAGAAAAAAGAATGAATAAAAATAAAATCAAGAGAGAAAGAGTAAAAAAAAAAAGCAAAAAATTAAGAGTTTTTTTATAGTATTTTATGGTGTTTTAGGTTTAAATAATTAGGATTTTCTCGTAAAATTTTTGTGTTGGAAAAAGAAGTTGAGAAGAAACACAAAATGGAGGCATTCAAAAAAAGTTTTTATAGCAACATTTTTGAAAGTTTCGGGTATATATATTTTAGGTTTCTATTTGATTTTTGTTTAAACTAGAAAGAAAAGTAATCACCACATACGAAGGGTGCTAATGAAGCCATAGTTTATTTTGTAAAGAAACAAGAAAGAAGACAAGGTAATTTCTAATTTGTTCTTTATTTGTATATTTATTTATGTTAGTTATTATCTTTCTTCTTTTATACATATTTAAAATAAATTTTTATAATAAATTCATGATTTTTACCAAATGATTGGAGGATTTAAATATTGAATTATGAATTCTACCAAACAACTAGAGAATTTCATAATGAATTTTCAAAAAATAATTTTTCAATCCTATCAAACGATTGAAGGATTCTAATTTTCGTTAAATCTTACCAAACTATTGGAAGATTTTTTTTTCAAAAGAAATTTTTGAGGTTTTCAAATAAAAATCCCACCAAATGATTAGGGGATAGGCATTGATATAAAATCTTACCAAACGATTGAAAGATTTTATTATTTGCTTTCAAAAAATAATTTCTTAGAAAATATGTTAATGAATCCGAAGATGAAACCTCTTTAAAGTGGGACATGAGTCTCCATGAATACTTATGAGGTGACAAAATTATCTTAAATCACTACTGAACGATTAGAGTAATTTTAAGATTAATTTTCAATAATTAAATTTACTTGGTAAAAATTTAAAAATATTTTAAGACTTGGATAACATGAAATCAAATTGATACCATCATTTGATAGGTTCTGTGAGAGTGCTATAACTTTCATCACACGTAATTGTACTTTTAGATCTATTCTTGATTTCGTAAATATAAAATCTACTTTTTAAATATACCTAAGTTAAACTTGAGATTCTCTTTAAAAAGGGACAAATTCACTTAGGTGGCTAATCACACCTTAACAAAAAAGATTAGTGCTAACTCATAATGTCAGTCTAGCTATAAGTCTACGGATCTATATGTTATGACAATGTATTTTCATTAAATTTCTTCATTTGTTCCATTGCTTTTATATACATGCCTTTCACATTTCATCCACTCCCATGTTCTAAATAATGAATGTTCAGACAATCATGATAATAATTTAGGATTCAATTTTGAATTTATCATTCATATTGATGGAATTGATAAGTTGGGACTCTTAATCTGTTGGGATGATTGAAGTAAAAGAGGACAAAATTTATGAAATGAAACTAGCATGGGATTTTGCTTATTCATAGACAGAAGTGATGTAGTATGTGGTTTTTTATAATGGTTTGCTCATAAGTTTGCTCTTAGTTAATAAATGTTCTTCATTGAAAGTATTCATATTTGAAATAAGAAATGGTCATCTTTTGTTTACCCTTCACACAATAAGTAAAATTATTCATTTGTTATCCCATTTGAGCTTATTGAATTTTTTTTAAAAGAAACCCTAATTAAGGATCACCCTTCCATTAGAGGGCAAAGTTTGAAAAAAGCTTGATCATAAAGAGAAAAATAAAGAAAAAAAAAAGCGAAGGTCCCTAATAATTTCAGGGGCAAAAAAAAAAAAAAACTCTTTGGCACTCAAATATTTCTTGAAAAAAGATGAAAAGTGCAAATTGAAAAAATGCGAAGAAAGAAAGAAAAAGGAAAACAAGAGAATTGATAAAGAATTAGGCAAAAAAAAAAAAAAACAAACTGCTCCATATGATAATAAATGATCCTTTAGTTTATAACCTTTTAAATTAATTTTGGGTCTACTTTATCTATTTCTTTCATAACCCCATCACCCTAGCCTACATTATGTTTTTTCAAAGTCAATTTTGATCAAATGTGAATGCCCAAAGTGGAGAATCATGAATTGAACTAAGATAAAATTGTAATGGAAATGTTGAAAATTTTGATTGAAATATCACTAATGGATTAAGGGAAAAGAGGAAATAATAAAGGATGTGAAAAAATATATGCAAAAAAAAAGTAAAAAAGAAAAAAGAAAAAAAGGAAGACTTAAATTGAAAACCCAAAAAGGGGTTTAAGTAACAAAAATGAAACTTGAAAAAATAACCTTGATAAAGATCCCCAAGAAATAGGGATAATGCTTGAATTGATGAAATATCAAGAATATTAATGGAATGAGCTTTTAAAAAAGAATTCAGAATTAATTTGTCTAGAATTGTCTAAATATTCATTATCTTAGATGTTGCGTATCTTTCCAACATTTATCTTGATTCATTCTGAAATGATTTTTTTTGCTTATTTATTATTTACCAGACTTGTTCTTATAATAAATACCCTTTCTTTGATTTTTCTTGTTCTTCACTATTGATTTATTCCCATGATGAATTAAAGAAATGTGATGGATTATATTTGACATTGAATTGAAATGATAATTTAATGAATAAATGACTATTATGAAAAAATCTTGCATTATTTCATCAAAGTTGGAAGTGACTAGGGCATATTGAAAATTAAATGTGAAAAATAAAAAAAGTTCAAAATGGTGTTGATCTTTGTGGCTTACAAATGAAAAAAAAAAACATTCTAAATGTTAAGATCAAATGATAAAGCTAATGAAGAAAAATTTTGGGTCACAAATCAATTGATAGATTTGCTAACCAGTTTTAAAAAAATTAAAGAAAAACATGATGAGAAGCTAAAAAAAGGACATGAAAAAGAGTCTTGTGATCCCATTGAAAAAAGGAAATTTTGGATTTTGATGATATAATGGATGAGACTACTTGATGGTGCGTGATAGCTCATGTTAAAACCACAAGTGCTGATAAGTTAAAAGAAGTGAGAAGATAAATCAAGAGTTTTGAGAACCCTCTGATTTACCACAATTAAAAAGATAAATGAATTACATAGCATACATTGCATTCAGCACATGCATGCGTCATGCTGAGAATATTGCATTCTTTCTTAGCATTCATCATGCATATTTAAAAAATAAAAATGTTTAAAGTTTGAAATTGGGTTGAAATTTTGCATTCATGCATTGTGTTCACTACATTCATTACATGTTGCATATATCATCACATTTATTGCGCTCATGCACTGTATATTTGGAAAAGAAAGATCAAAGTTTAAGTTGTGAAATTAGGATAAAATTTTAAAAAATCTTTGGCTCATGATGTCATTGTGTGTATACAATGTGTTCATCTTATTCATCCCATGCATCATGCATGTTTGAAAAGAAGAAAAAATTAAAGTTTGAATCTTGAAATTGAATTTGAGAATTATGGTGAAAGTTTTCATTCATTGCATGCATTCATTGCATATGTTTGAAAAGTAGGAAAAAAAAAACTATATGAGAAAATACTTTTGAAAATAGACATTGGAAGACATCAATAATGATCCAGATGAGCTATAAAGAATCATTCAGAATGAGATTTTTTTTTTTAAGTTTCAATGCCTTTGTTACGGGGAAGCCTTTTCAAAGGTAAGAATGATCTATAAGACCTTAGGGCATGATCTTAAAAATTTCATATATTTATTTTTTTTCAAGTCCTTATTGAGAATGATCTTAAAAGCCTACAATAGAATGGAGTAGAATATTTTAGCTGGGATCATGGGTAAGCTAGGTTTCTACCTCACATGGTTTATGCTTGTTATGAGATTTGTCAAATATGTTTCATACTTGCTTGTTGTTAATGGTGAAACTACTAATGCTTTTAGATCAAAAAGAGTACTTCGACAAGGAGATCTTTTATTCCCCTATTTGTTCTTGTTTTGCATAGAGGGTCTATCAACATTTCTAAGGAGGAATCAACAACAAAATCTTATAAGTGGAGTCAAAGCTAGTTACCATAGACCAAGAGTTACGCACTTGTTTTTTTGCAGATAACAGCCTATTGTTTGGTAAGGCAAACAAAAACAAAAATGAAAAGGTGAAGTATATGCTACAAAGGTATGGAGAAAGCTCAGGGCAAAAGATTAATTTTAATAAGTCTAAATTATATTTCAACAATAACGTAATAGAGGAAAAGAAAAATAAGATTAAAGACTTATTCAGGATCCAAGCTGCAATAAATATAGATTGATATTTAGGACTTCTTTTAATGGTCGAAAGAGACAAAAAGGCATTTTGAGAATTGAAGAAAAAGATCAGTGGTAGAATTAGAACATGGGGACACTAAACATTGTCAAAAAGGGGTTTAGAGGTTTTTATTAAATCCATCCTATAAGCCATTTCATCATATGCAATAAGTTACTTCCTAATGCCAAATTCTCTATGCAATGAAATCAATGGAGTGATTAGTAGATATTGGTGGCAACATAACAAAGAAGAGAAAGGCACCCACTGAATCAGTTAGAAGAAGATGTGCCAACCAAAGTCTGAAAGTGGGATGGGCTTTCGGGATATGGGAATTTTTAACATAACAATGTTAACAAAACAAGACTGGAGGATTGCAACCAAAATAGATACTTTGGTCCATTGAGTTCTTAAAGCTAAATATTTTAACAATATGGCCTTTATGGAATCTGATATGGGGTCCCAACCATCCATGACTTGGAGAAACATATAGGCTATAAAGTATTTACTCAAGTATAGAATTAGATAGAGAATGATGGCAAAACTATTAAGATTTGAAAAAATAGATGGTTGCCTATCAAAGATGGATTCATGATTTCATCATCGAGAGGATTATAGGAGGAGAACAACTTGGTTTTGGAATTGATTAAAAAAGATTCATGCTATTGGAGCTAGGATTTAATTCAAAATATTTTCCTACATGAAAAGGCATATATTATAAGTGCATTGCCCTTAAACAAATGTGTTTTGGAATTGATTAAAGAAGATTCACGCTATTGGAACTAGGATTTAATAAAAAAAGATTTTCCTACATGAAGAGGCAGCTATTCTAAGTGTATTGCCCCTAAACAAATGTGTTTTGGAATTGATTAAAGAAGATTCACATTGTTGGAACTAGGATTTAATTCAAGAGATTTTCCTACATGAAGAGGTAGCTATTATAAATGCATTACCCCTTAAAAAATGTGCTTTCAAAGACGTTTTGGTTTGGCATTTGGATAACAAAGAGGAGTACACTATTAGAAGTGGTTACCAGCTCATTCAAAAAATAGAGCAAGCGGATGGTAAAAAGGTTGATGGTTAGGATTATGGAGGGCAATGCTTAAAGCTTTGGTAGAACCTCTAGGCAATGAAGGTGAAACCAAAGGTCAAAATTTTGGTATGGAAAATTAGCAAGAATATAATTCTTGTGTTCCAAAACTTGCAAGAAAACATATTGTCACTAAAACCACATGTTTTAGATGCGAAATGGGAGAGGAATTAGTTTTTCATGCATTATTTGCTTATTCATATGCAAAGGATGTATGGCACCATTTAGATTTCAACTAAGGTAAAAATGCTGAGATGTTTAGTGACTCATTGGAATGGCTACATCATGTTATGGACAAATGCAAGCAACAAAAATTTATGCTAGAACAAACACTGAAAAACTCAAATTACTACTTTTAGTAAATCTAAAATTTTGAGAAAAAGCTCCAAGGTGTGTAACAATGCCACTTTTTTTAAGGTTTTATTTGCCTTACCGTATTATTAACCTAGTAGGTGTGTAAAAGGGTTGTAGATAACAAACCTTGAGGATACAATAAAGCCTAATGACTAACTGTATTTTACACTGATGAAACCAATCCACCGAGCAATCACCAACGTATCACAAAATTATTGAACTTTTATAAAGATTTTCTATAGCTAAACTTTTATAAAAGAAATCTAGAGTTTTAAGAAATAGAAAGAGTTTCAAGAATTATTTTTTTATGTTTTTAAAAAATTAGAAGAGTCTTTTATAAACAAATAAGTGTCTTTTCCTATAGACATGATTGACTATTTTGAATAGACAAAAATTATCTATTTTTGAACAGTTAAAACTGTTTATTTTGAACAAACTTATCTCTCTATTTTGAACAGACTTAATTATCTATCTTTATTTTTTCTTTTCCAATGTGGGATTATTTTCCATATTTTACTTTGAAAATCTCTAACAATTCTCCACCATTTTCAAAATAATTCAGATTTATGATGACCTTGAAAATCAATTGCATAAATGAAGGTATCTTCCGATTTGAACCTTCACTTAATGGAAACAAGTTAAAGTTAACCGAAATCACATGATAAACTATGCTTTGAATTAACTATTCCATTTGGTTAATCAAACTTGCCTCACACAATGATTTCAATACCCAATGAACGCTTGGTATCAGGTGACATATTTATGGTCATGTGTTTGCATCTTTTTTTCATGAGTGTTGTTAGAGCCAAGCTCTTAAGCTCCTAGAAGCGACCACATTTTACACTTACATAGGTAGCTCCCATCATGAATGTTCTCATAACTATAACATTTTAACATATTTATGTTATAGATCTATTAAAAGTATATTACTTATCATTCCTTTATCATTATGGGTACCTAGCACTTTACATTGGATGGCATTAACATTACTATAGTGCTAACAGTCATATACAAATGATGTGCTTTGTTTCATTGAACTCAAGACTTTACGTTTTACTAAGCGTTGAGTTGAGTTTCCATCATGGGTTACTTTACTTCATGAGTTTGAGCCTTATCCTTATTGAGGTCTTTTTTACAACTCCCTAGTAAGACTTTTGGTTAAAGGATCTGTCAAGTTTTCACTTGACCTCACATAATTTATAGAAATCACTATCTAAAATTAATTATCGAACATAACTATGTCTTAATCTAATATATCTAGACTTTCCATTATATACTTGGCTATATGCCTTTGCTAGAGTTGCTTCACTGTCACATTGGATAGAAATTGAGAAAATTGATCTAGGCCATAAAGGTATTTCATGTAATAAATTTCTTAGTCATTCAGGTTTTTTAATAATTACGGCTAATGCAATAAACTTGGCTGTCATGGTGGAATCCATTATGCATGTTTGTTTCTTGGAACCCTAAGAAATGGCACTCGCACTAAGTACAAAGATCTACTCGCTTGTAAAAGCATGATCTTCTATATTAGTAATCTAACTAGCATCAGAATATCCTTCTATAACTAAAGGATATCCACTATAACATAATCCATGATTAATTGTTTTCTTCAAATATCAAAGTACTTTTTTAACTGTTTGCCAGTGCAAGTTATTTGGATTACTTGTGTACTTACTTAACTTTCCAATAACAAATGCTATGTCTGACCTTGTACAAGTTATTTCCTACATCAGACAATCAATTACTCTTGCATATTGCAATTGATCGTTTATTCTACTAGTATTAGATACTAAATTTAGTTAAAAATACATGGGTGTAGATACTAGAATACAATTGAAAAGATCAAACTTTTTAAGTACTTTTTTAATATAATGCGATTGTGATAAGGTTATGCCACAATCATTTCGAATTATTCTAATTCTAAGAATAACATCTGCTACACTCATATTTTTCATTGAAAAGTTATTTCCTACATCAGACAATCAATTACTCTTGCATATTGCAATTGATCGTTTATTCTACTAGTATTAGATACTAAATTTAGTTAAAAATACATGGGTGTAGATACTAGAATACAATTGAAAAGATCAAACTTTTTAAGTACTTTTTTAATATAATGCGATTGTGATAAGGTTATGCCACAATCATTTCGAATTATTCTAATTCTAAGAATAACATCTGCTACACTCATATTTTTCATTGAAAAGTTATTTGATACAAATTTCTTTATTTCCTTAACTTGTTTTGAATTATTGTCAAATATTAGCATATCATCCACATATAAGCAAATTATGACTCCTTTATTATTTTCAAATTTGCTATATATGCACTTATCTGACTCATTAATTCTAAAACCATCAACAAGAATGATTTCATCAAACTTTTGGTGCCATTGTTTTGGTGCTTGCTTAAGTTCATACAAAGACTTTACAAGCTTACAAACATTTTGCTCTTGACCTGGAATAATAAATCCTTTCAGTTGTTCCATATATACTTCTTCTTATAACAAGCTTACAAGCATTTTGCTCTTGACTTGGAATGATAAATCCTTTCAGTTGTTCCATATATACTTCTTCTTATAATTCACCATTTAAAAATCTCGTCCTTACATCCATTTGATGTATAATCAAATTATAAATCGAGGCAAGTGAAGTTAGAATCCTAATTGTAGCAATTCTAGCTACTAGAGCATAAGTATCAAAGTAGGCTATCCCTTGCTTTTATGTAAATCCTTTGGTTACTAACCTTGCTTTAAACTTATCTATGGTTCCATCCACCTTTATTTTCTTTTTGAAAATCCATTTATAGCCTATTGTATGAGAATCTAATGGAAGCTTAACCCAAATCCAAGTGTTATTTCCCATTATTGAGTCTATTTCATCATTTATTGCTTCTCTCCAAAAAGTAAAATTTTAAGAGTTCATTACCTCTTCATGTGTAATAGGATCAGACTTCATATTAAAACAATAAGGAATTTTATTATTTATGCTTTCACCAATCCCTTCCACAAGGAATATAAAGAAATCTGGTATAAAATCTTTTACCTTTCTAACCTTTTTAGTTTTTCTTACTTCTTAATAAAATTCATCGCTAATTTCAATTTGTTTCAATGGATTTGGAATTTTTTTTTCTACTTATAGGATGAATTGTTTATGGTTGTCTCGAAATATATTTAAATTTATTTTCATCAAAAATTACATCTCTTGATTCAATAATAGTGTTAACTGAAATTGAATCATTTGGTTCAATAACCATTTACCTATATGCTTTACTATTTTGTGCATATCCTATAAATATGCATTCATTCCTCTTTCACCCAACTTTTTTCTTTTGGGTTATAGAATTTTAACTATAGCTCTACATCCCCAAACCTTTCGATAATTTAATGTTTGGTTTTCTTTTCTTCTATTGCTCATATTGGGTTATTTTTATTTCTTTGTTAGGAATTTTATTTGGTATATGACAAGTTGTTAATAAAGCTTCACCCTAAAACCTTTGTCCAAGACCAGAGTATGATAACATTGCATTGATCATTTCTGTGAAGACTATTTTTCTTTAAGTTAGACCATTCTGTTGTGGTATATAAGGAGTAGTAATTTGGTGGATTATTCCGATGGATTCAAAGTAACTTGAACTATAATACTTTCCTCCCCTATCCAACTTCAAGCACTTGATAAAAAATTCACACCAAAGTTCAAATTCAAATTTATATATATTTTAAACTTATTAAGTACTTTATTTTTGGAATATAACAGATAAATATAACAATATCTAGTATAATCTTCTATAAATGTGATAAAATATTTTTTTTCAGAAAATGTAAAGTGCTATGCATATAACAAACATCACTGTGAATTAACTCAAGTAACTTTGTATTTCTTTTAACCTTAAAAAAGTGATTTCTAGTAATCTTAGTTAACATGTATGTATTACATTTATTAATATCTTAACTAAATTCAGGAATTAACAAAAGTTTACTCATATCATGCAATTTTTTGTAATTTAAATGACCTAATCTATAATTCCATAAATATGAAAATTCAATCATGTAAGCAAAAACATTTTTATTTTTGTTAATAATATTGAGTTTGAACATTCCCTCATACATATAACCTTTCCCAACAAAAATCCATCCCTTAGACAAAATAAATTTATCTTCCTCAAATACAAGTTTAAAACCAAACTTGTTTAATAGACTTTCAGACACTAAGTTCTTCCTAACTTCTGGTACATAATAAACATCATTCAAAGTTAGAGTTTTTTCAGAAGTGAATTCAAGGTTAATAGTCCATTTGCCTTTGATTGTTGTTGTAGAAGAAGTTATCATGTAGAGGACATTACCATATTCACTTGGTTTGAATGTTATGAGCATGCTTTTGTCCTTGTACACATGTTTTGTTACCCTAGAATCAACCTACCAAGATTCATCATTTTCAAGCATGCTGATTTTGGAAATCATGGCAACAAATTTTTCAAAAGTATCCCTTTTTGATGAATCATTTTTTTTCTGTAGCAACCAACACTCTTTCTTATTCTTATCTTAGCTTACCACAATGGTAACATGAGCCTTTCTTATTCTTCTTGAATTTAGGCCTATTACCAATCTGCTTGAACTTAAATTTTCTTTTGTCAGGCTTTGTAATCTATCTTTCTTCCAAAACATGAACTTTGGCATCACCAGAATCAAAATTTTGTTCTTACTTTCTGTTTTCTTCTTCAATTCGAAGATGATTAGCCAAAGACTCAAGAGTGATTTTCTTTTTTTTATGTTTCAGACTTCTTTTAAAGTCTTTCCATGATAGAGGAAGTTTGCTTATTATAAAAGATATAATAATTGTTTCATCCATACTCATATTATATTGTTTAAAGTTATCAAACATTCTTTCAATTTCACACAGTTATTTAATCACAGAATGTCCATCAACTATACGATAATTATTAAAATGACTAACAAGAAATTTCTTACTTGTTGCATCCTCGGTCATATATCTAGTCTCCAATTTGTCCCATAACTCCTTTGCAGTAACTTTGTTTTGGTATATATCAAACAAGCTATCAAATAGACCATTCAGAATATGAAATTTACACATGTAATCTACATTATCCTATTTTTGCCTCTCTCTTATTGTAACAATAGATTCTTCTATTTCATTTTCTTCTAGCTTGGGAATAGTCAAAACATATACAACCTTCAAGGTTGAAAGCAGGAAATGCATCTTTATCTACCATCTTCGAAAATTGCTACCATCAAAACAATCCAATTTGACAAAAATAGAAGCCCATTCTTTGAGCATTGCTTTAATAGCCATTATTGAACTGAATAAAACCCTAAGATTATTAGAGTAAACACTAAAAACTAGAATTACTGCTTCTGTTAAATTTGGAATTTTAAGGAAATGCTCCAAGGCATGTATCGGTGCCACTTTCCTTAAGGTTTTATTTGTCCCCACCGTATTATTAACTTAGTAGGTATATAAAAAGGTTGCAGACAATAAACCTTGAGGATATAATGAAACCCAGTGACTAACTACGTTTTGCACTAACAAAATTAATCCATCGAGCAATCACCAGCTTATCACAAGATTACTTAACTTTTATAAAGGTTTTTTTCGACAAAACTTTTATTTAAAAAAAAAATTGAAGTTTTAAGAAAGACAAAGAGTTTTAAGAATTATTTATGTATGTTTTTAAAAAACCAAATGGGCTTTATGTAAACGGATAAGTTCCATTTCCTTACATATATGACTACCTATTTTAAATAGATAAAAATTGTATGTTTTTTAATAGTTAAAACTGTTCATTTTAAACAAATTTATCTTTCTATTTTGAATATACTTAACTATCTATTTTTATTTTTTTTTTCTTATTTTTTATATTTTATTTTAAAAATTTCTAACAATTTAGTCTCTTCATGATTGGCGTTTGGGCAACATGGACTGACAGGAGCAGGGAAATTCATGAGGAAGGGCGAAGAGAGGCAACGATGACCGCTTTTTTTTGCTACCACTTATTTACATGACGATGTACAGGCACAGGAGTAGCGAACAAATAGGGAGGATCAAACTCACTATAAATGGCAACCACCTGGCAGGGGTCAATTCAAAGTGACGGTGCGGTACTTGGTGGAATAGGAGTTGAGGCCAGGGATGAAGCAGGCCAATTTAGGGGAGCCTGTACAGAAATTGTGCAATGGACGTCTGATGCTTTCTGTGTGGAGGCCATGGCAGCAGCTAGGGGCTTAGCGTTTGCAAAAGAAATGGGATTCACGAATATTGCTCTGAAGAGGATGCTCTGACCATTGTGAAGAAACTGAATTATCCTAACAATGATCTATCACCCATAGCCACAATAATAGAGGAAGTTAAAGTCTTGACAGCAGAATTCTCTTCTTGCAGTGTTATTCACGTGAGAAAAACTGGCAATGAGGTAGCACACACATTAGCAAAGCATGCTAAATTGAATAAAAATTGAATGTCCCGAGGTCATCCACAATTGTGTAATCTGGGATACTGGTTCTGCTCATAATTGAATGAAAAAGGTTTCTTTCTCAAAAAAAAAAAAATTATAAGAGACATGATTGCAAGAAAGAAAGTTAACATATATTACGTTTCTACACATAAGATGATAGCATTTCTATTTATTAAACCCATAGAAGATGTTGAGTAGCGGGTCCGCCCATAATGGATGGAACCCAACATGCTAAACTATTATTTGCAAAAAAAAAGGCCAAACAATTACCAGAGGCAGTTTTCATTTTGAATTCAATTGATAACTGCCTTGGGCAATTGTCTGTTTATTGGTTTCAATTCAAACATGAAAAGCCACGTCTCCCTTCCTTACTCCTATATAAATGGCATTCGGCCATAATGTAGTGAAAGAAGAAAATAGAACAAAAGTAATAAAAAAAAGAAGATATGCAGAGAAAAAAGAAACTCTTCAAGAACTCTTTGCAATTCGAATAGATTTACAATGATAACGATTAATTTTTAATTTGTGATTTTATTGTTGATTAGTGTGAATCAAGCAGCCAAACTTCCCTAAAAGTGTTTAAATTCCGTTATTGTTTATTGATTATATTGTTAATGACCACATGAAGAGAGTTTTTTTTTTTTTTTTTTTTTGGTGTTAGTGAGTCCTAGGCATGCAACAACATCTACCATAAAAAAGGACTCCACCCAAAAATGACGAAGGAAAGGACAGATTCTCTTGCTAATTCGATGGTTTCACATCTCATCTTCCTTTTGTCAAATCCCAAGTCTTCCAAATTTAGATCGAAAAGAAAATATGATTAAAAAGAATCCTCCTTGGTGTCTGCGGCAGTCAGTGAAAGGAAGCAGCATTGTTTGGAAAGTGATACTGCGTAGCAACAACATTCGACCGAAATCACTCACTGGAACGTGTTACCTCCCTCCTAAGATTAGCATCGGGGCGGGTTTAAGACGAATTTTGCTCGTCTTGAATCTGATCTAATTTTATATGTTATTAAATTCGAATTTAATTTTATTCAAAATTTTTTTTTTTTTTTATGTCCGATTCGATACTATATAAATCGTATTCGATCCGATCTGAAATTAATAAAATATTATTTTTTAAATATAAATATTTGAAATATCATTATATAAATATATATAAATAAAAAATTAAATAATTAATTAAAAAATAATTTTTTATATAATATTGGATCGAATAAAATTTACCTAAAATCCGAACTTGATCCAACTCTGATTGTTTCTCAATCTTATTCGATCCGATTCGAAATTTAAATTTAAAAAATACAAAAATCGATCTCATAATGTCTAGTCGAAACCGGGATGAATTAGATTGCCGACCTACTCCCTCCTATATATTTTAAACATCAATTTATAAAACCAATCCAACTGTTTAAACATTAACCTTTTCGTTTTTCACAAAGCGGGTTTTGCTCCATAATTAAATTGATCTCAGTTAACATTTAGTAGTCGACCAACATTCTCGCTCCTTGGGATTCCCTTCTTGCTAAGTTGCTTTTCAAATTGACTCCTTTCATTAAAAAAAATAAAAACACCTACTTATACAAATCTCGGTTTGAAGCAATCTTGTTTTAAGAGTCCCAAAAGGCATCTCCCTTTTAAATTATTAGTTTCCATCACACGAGGCAGGTGCAAAATGCCCTCTGTTTTGGTAAAAACACTTACTAATATGCTTTTACTTACCAATTACTACCCTAAACAAAGTGATGAAGGCAAATTCAAGGAATAGTGGTAAATGGCATGAAGAAATGGCACAGGTTAACTATATTATATAAAGCTGCTCCGCGTCCTCGACCTCGAAAGCTGCATAATGTCAAACAAATCTGAAAACGAGCTGAAATTTACAGTGGGCAAAAAAGACAAAAACGACCCTGCATTAGCCCGTTTCTGATTGTCTGCTAGCTCTAAAAGCTTCACGTGAATCCCCGACAGTCTCAGAGGACGGCGAAGTTTAGTAAGAGGCAATTGGCAAAACCAATATGCCACTTCCGACGCTATCCAAAAAGTGAAACCAAAATGATAAGGGACAAAACCGGGTACATAAAAGTTCCCCGCGAGGGTGGTGGCGGTGCAGGCGACTGGGCCTTCTCGAACTGCAGAGAATCAACGGCTAAGGGCATGTTCTCTTGATCTGGGCTGCACTTGGACTCGTGAGGGTGCGCACTGTACATTAAGGCCCGCAGTACGGCTGAAACGGTGGGTATGTACGCCGTTTTGTTGCGTGCAAGGAGCCATGTCAGCCCCATAAGTTGGCAGTCTCGGTTGAACATCTTGCTGGCTCTCTCGCTCGTGCCCCTGTCTTCTGTTCCGTTCTTGTCGTATCCACCTTTAAGCTGTAATTACCAACCAAAAATAACGAGTGTTTTAGGGATTTGATCTAAAAGTAAGCACTCAGCGGTACAGCACCGCAGCAGAGAGTTGGTGCATGAAAGGGGAAAGGTAATGAGGAAGGAAATCTTGGTGAAAGGTCTAATTGTTTGCACTGTAAAAGGATATATAACCTCATTGATGCACATGACAATGTCACTTTCTTGGGTCTACCAGAATGACTTTGGTTCCTTTCATAAAATGGCAAAAAGAAGACCCTTCTCCGCCTAAAAGGTGAGTCCAATTTCAAACTACTACTATTCGACAATCACCAATTCACATACCATTCACAAACACACACCAAAACCAACTAACATTTGCCGATGGCCTCCACATTTCCTAAACTTTAAAGTTTTGGGTTATAAAAAGTCATTGCGAAGTAGAAATTTTTGTAACGCATTTTATTAATTAACAATAGAAATCTAAAAGTGGTAACTGCAAGAACAATTACATTCTCATGACCCAAAAACGAGTTTTAAGGCAACATTCATAGAAAAAGATGAAAAGACTTAGAGCTAGAATTAATGCATTCCCATGTACTGGTGGTCTGATCCATTAACTACCCAAAACATGGACACATAAAAGGAAACAACTTTCATTAGTTACTAACCTTTTGAAGAGCACCAAGGCATTTTGTACACCCAGCATAAGAAGAGTTCCTGCAATTCCTCTCCAAATTCTTTATGGCAGCAGTCGGTGTCGCGTTTCGGAACCCGGAAACATTAAACGCAGCAGGGCAACTCAAGGAGCTAATCTGATGTAGCCTTATCCCACAAAAACATAGAATTGCATCGCAACTCGCATTTGGCTGAGGAATCGTCACGCGCTTGCTTAACAATGCATTTTGCAACGAGTTCACGCAATTCTGCAAATCATCTGGCCTCATGGGCTGTTCTGGCTGCTCCGATTCCGCCGGAGCCGGAGTCGAGACCTCCAAAGCATACCTGGCGTGAGCAGCAAAGAGCCAAGCAGCTAACACGGGACAGCAGCGGCTCCTGTCCAGGTTGCGGCCGCAGGCGTCGCTGACGCCGCCGAATAGCTCGGCTGACAGGTCGAGCAGGCAAAGTTGAGCTTGGGTTTGAACTGGAAATGCGGGGACCGTGTTTGGGGACGAGTAGTCTCCAGGTTTTAACGGCTGATCGTGACCTGAGACCGGTTGAGCAAGAAAACTGGCGAGAGAGTGATGGATGATAGAGAAAGAAAATAAAACCACTATTATTAACGTCGAAACGAGGGAAAAGGGAACCATGTTTTTAACCGGGTTTGTACGTTGATGATGAGGTATTTTTGCAAGGAAAGAGAAGGAGAAATCAAAAGATTGCTTGGGAGTGGGGGAATTGGAGTTAGAGGGTAAAAGCTAAGGAGACGACTTTGAATCTGCTTCTATAATAATCGTTTCTTTTAACCTTAGAGAGGGAAAAGGGGAAGAGATTCAGGAGATATTCAAAAGGTCGCAGTAGCAAAGGTGGTGGTGCTTTGTGCCTGTTTGAGAGCTAACATTTGAGACTAAAAGGCTGTAAGCAGGCCATTGGAAAACTATAAGCAGTCACGCTATATTACTACTATAGCAAACGAAAAAGTGAGAGAGATTATTATTAGTATTATTATTTTTGAACAAGATCTCTTCTCTCTCTTTTTTTAGTGTTGAATCAGAAACAAAAGTAATCATTCGTTAATTTATATTACTACTACGTTCTTATTTTAATAATGATAACTCTCATTGTAATAGTGTAAAGCTTTCAATAGAAAGCGAGAAAAAGAGATGGGTCCATTGAGAAACAAAAGAGACTCATTTGGTTGTAGGCTTATAAGAGAGAATGAGATTGGCGCTCGTAAAAAAAGGCTGTCTGTCTGATTATTTAGCAGCTGCCTTGTGTCCTTTCCCTTCTCATTCTCTATCTTCTTCTGGCCAGCAGCATGGAAGTATATGATACTATTTGATATACAAATATCAAAGTAAAGTTTGAGATAATTCAATAATTTTCTAAGCGTTTTAACTCTTTTACTTGCAAAAGTGAGTTTCTAATTAAAATTCTATGCTATTTTATTAGTGCATCTCTCACCCTATTTATTTGTATCAAACTTCAACATGAGGGTATTTTTGTAAATGTAAAAAGGAAGGACGATTAAAGGTAAAAACAAGGGTATTTCCTGTGTTTGCATTTTGAAATGTAAGTCAATAAGAATCAGGTCAAAAAAGAAGTGAGAAAGTATAAAGGAGAGAAAGAAATGAATTATATGAACCTAGCTTCATGGTACCTAAGTATTCATATTTATAGTTATGTTGAGGAGGACAAAAGGGACAATTAAGATAAGGTTGAGTTGAGGTGGCATTAGAGCTGTAAAATCGACCTAACATGTCACATCGACACAAATAACTAAGATACTCTTAGTTGTCTACTAAAGACTTTAAAAGGGAAAAAGGTCACTATATCTTTTTGATCATTAGATACCCCTAACACTCTGTCCCTCCATCAAGCAATCTGAGTATCAGATCATCAAATTTATTATCGATGTCCTCGGTGTAAGGCATGTGGCTGCATATTTTGTTAGAGGTTGACATTGTAGAGGAAGTCAATTTTGGACAATGACTAGCTTTGAATCGCAGTCCAACTTGACGGTTATTTGATCTCGTACGTGTGTTCCAAATGAGTGCATACTCAATTTAAAGGTTGTCGAGGTAATAATTATTTAGGGTAATTCGAGATTACTACTGGAGTTCATTTGGCCGTGATGATACTAGTATTTTCTTTTAAAATTTTGGACTTTAGCCTTTATTTTGAACCTTAAAAGTGAACCAAGCTCTCGATTTACCCCTAACAGTTGTCTGATTTGGTCAGTCGAATTTGGGGTTCGTTCGGTTAGATCGGTCTGATAGCATTAAATAAAGAAAAAATGGTTTAAGTAGGGATTTTTAAAGCAGAAAGATGAAAAGATGTCTATCTGCCTGTGGTTTGACATGTGGCACAAATCGTGCCATCCCTTTGGGCTGAAGTGCATCTATATAAAAGGGCTAGTAAGGCTTCAGCTTTTCATTTTTCACATATTTTACTCTTAATTCGACTTAAAATTTTTTATCCCAACAATTTTCTTGCCTTTAAAATTTTTTTTACACATGTTTTGGTATATATTTCTAACCATGTCTTCTAGTGTGAATTCTAGAGGGGCTGAAAGCTATAAGGTATAGCCAAAATGGGGTCAGTAAGAGCAGTAGGATGATGACCTGATTTCCTTTGTTATTAGAGGCTGTAACTATACAAAGTTGGACTATTGGTTCAATCCGATGTCTGAGGCAGGGTAACAGCATAATGAAGAGAATGCTCGAGCAAGAAGCGAGCAGTTTTGAGCACTGAAGAACTATGTACTTAGATTAACTTTAGATTTTAAAATCCACCTGCTTTCCCTATCTTTCAGGTCAGTCCATCTTCTATAATCGACTTTCTTTTCTCTTTGGGTATTTATCCTTTTGAGGTTCAATCTCTTCCACCTCTTGCCACTTTTACTCTTTCCTCTTAATTAGTTTTTTTTAACATCTTGTCCTCTCTTGAGAGGTCTTCACATCATCCTTCTTTCTTCTAGATCAAGCTATTTTCATCCCTTACTCTTTCTCGAGATCTATTTCCCACCTAAGAGTCAGATTTTTCTAATAAGGAGATTTTAAAGAGGAATAAAAAGAAGAAAGTACCTCGATTGGAGAAAGTGACAATGAGGGGAAGAGTCCTATAAAGTAGGATGAACTTGTCAAGGTCTTTTTATGTACTTTATATGATCTCGACGTGATTCTCAAGGACATGATGAGTGAGCTAAAAGGAAGAGCAAATCTAGAAGATTATCCTAACATGTGCTCAGCTCATCACGTTCAAACTCTGGGTACCACTTTTTTTTCCCAAAAAAAGGTACAATATAATAATATCAAACTCCTTAAATTGGGTCACTGATAGACCAAAGCCACATCAGCTCTACGTATATTAAAACTCATTTATGGTCGGTCTAAGGTTTTTTTTTCATCTTTTATTCGTTTCAATTTTTAATTTTTATAATTTGATCATCACTTAGATTACCCTAAATTTTGTTTGGTATATAGTCTCTTTTATTATTTTTTTGTAAACAGTTAAATATTATTCTTTCTCTTTCTTTAAGAGTTTTTCTCTTTTAAAAAACATCATAGTGATAGTAGGTAGTTTTATACTATAGCTCGACCAAATAAAAAGACTCCCGTTGATTCTCAAGTTTAATAAAAAATTAAAAGCTACTCTACCTCTACCTTGAGAAATAAAATGCCAATAAAAATGATGAGCCCGAGGTTGAGGCTTGAGAAATAAAAAGTACATTCAACTCCTTTGTGGATGCACTAGTGGCCCTCTCCATCCTTGATTTGTTATATCAGGATAAAATTTTAGATTTCACATGTAGGGGGAGCTTATTATTAATGCTCACGAGCTAACTCCCTCAGAAGTAGTAAATAGGATAAAGTATTAGGGTAGGTTTGAGGTAACTTTATAGATTTTTGTTTTGAATTAATTTTTCATCTAATTGTTAGCTCGATTTTGTAGATATGGCTAAAGCCAAAGAAGACTTCAATGTCTCTCTATATCAACATACCCTGAGGCTCAAAAGGAGAAAAAAATCAGCTTAGGGCCCTATTGCATGGGGGAGATAAAGTAATCAATACAACTATACATTGCACTCCCCCAGGTCAGAAGTCTAAAGTTATGGTAGATCAGGACCTATTTTCCACCTCGACATTGATACCACCTCATCTAGCCAAAAGGCCACGGATGGAAATCTTGTCTTTTATTCTTAAAAACCCTAAAGCTAGGTTGCTAAGGCCTAGCTCGCAAAAGATATCTATGGGGTTGGAGTTTACTTTAATGGATGACTTCGTCTCCAACCTTGATGTTGCCAGAAGGTTCTACATGGTCGTGATTCTTTCTCTTGATGAATATCTCCTAACCTCAGCTTGGTTTCTTAGTATTATTTTTATTATTATTATTTTAAATCTAAGTTCTCTTCATGTAGTCTAAAAAAAGTTCTTACCTCAGTTTATGAAAAACAGTAGTTAAGCCTTCGATCATGCTTATTTAGCTATAGGGTATATGCTAAAGGCTGAAAGAGATATGGCTGCCATTGTCGAGAAGCATAATAAGCTTTGAAGCATTAGACAATGTTAAATCAAACCTCAGTCTATCCCATAGAAATGAGGCTAAGTTGAAGAGAAAGGTAGATGAGCTGACAGTAAAGCTGAAGGTCATCTCGTTGGACAAGGTCTTAACTAAATTGATAAAAAAATGGGCCAAAGCTAAAAATAAATTATGCTCAGGTTGAAATTTCAAAGCTGAGGTCTAAGATGGAGGCTTAGGACAAAAGGAAAAAAGAGCTACAAATTGAGGCTGTGAAAGAATATAAAGCCTCTAATGAGTGTTTTCAGGTAAAGGTAAATTTTTCTAAAAAAAAATTCTTAGTGCCTTCTAACTAGCCAAAGATAAGGTATAGTTCAAATTCTTTTCTTTCAACCTCAATCTATCTAATATTGACATCAATAATATCATATCGAGGCTTTATTAGAATCACTCAGAGAAGATGAGAAGAGAAAAAAAAAGGATAAAGATGAGGCCTTAGAGAAAAAACTGAAGGTCATTATTAAAGACAGAAGAAGAAGATGTGAAGGTCGTCAAAATTGAGGTCGTCTCTTTTGCTCATACTAATGAGAGTACTTTTCCCATCGCTACTATTATTGATGAATGATTTTTGTAATTTTTTTAAATTTTGTAAACTTTTGACTTTG
The DNA here is from genome assembly GCF_002303985.1 of Durio zibethinus. The sequence continues at coordinate 25,978,117 of NW_019168048.1, read as the reverse complement.
AAGTCAACTTTTTGTAAAAACCTCTTATATTCCAAAATGATTGCATCTTGTAATAAAGAAATAAAAAAGAAATTTTTTAAAGTTTTAGCTCGATTGTATCGTTATTTCTTTTTTACTTGTATAAATTTGAGAATAGTTAATGGATCGAAGGGCAAATAATTTAGACTGCTTGGATCAAACGAATATAGCTACTTATAATAAACCTTTAAGCTGTCTGTGTTTAACTTTCTTATGATGATGTTATCTTTTAGATTCTATAATTTTTATGTTACATCATGAATGACCTCTTTAACAATATATGGTCCTTCTCATATCGAGGCTAATTTGTCACCTCGGTTACCCCTGAGCTTCAACTTTTTTAAAAACCCAGTCACCTTTTTTTATATGTTTACGTCAAATTTTTTTATTATAATAATTGGCTACCTTTTGTTGGTAGGCTGTAATTCGAGTCAAGGCTATGTTTCTTTTTTCTTCAATGAAGTTGAGGTCGGCCCTAAGTACCTTTTAATTTTTTTTCTTCCAACACCAATTCAACTCTTAAGCTCAGCAGGCCAATCTCAACTGGCACTACGACCTTCATTCCAAATGCCAAGTGAAAGGAAGTTTTACTGATATGCACCTCCGTGGTTGTTTTTAGGGCCCAAAGAACTCCTAATAGCTTGTCAACCCATTTCTTTTTTACTGCATCAACCTTTTTTTTCAAGGCATTTAGTATTGTTTTATTTGCAGTTTCAGCCTACTCGTTAGATTGAGGGTGGGCAACTAATGTGAACCTGAGATTGATATGAAAATTTTAGCACCATTCCCTAAACCTCGGATTATTGAATTGTTTGCCATTGTCTGTTATTATAGACTAATGTAATCTAAATCTGTAGACTATATTTTTTCACATAAATTTCTCAACTTATGTTTTTGTGGTTGTGACCAAGGCTTTAGCTTCCAACTATTTTGTGAAGTAATCTACTGTCACTAAGACAAATCTTTTCTAACATGTGGTCAAGGTGAATGGTTTGAAGATGTCCATATCTTATTACATAAATAGCCATGAACTAATGATAAGAGTGAGCTCGATTGAGGGAAGATGTTGCATATGGGTAAATCTTTTACATTTGTTATATTTTTTCACTAGTTTGGTCATATCTCTCTTGATGATGGGCCAATAATAGCTTGTCTCAGTATTTTATAAGCCAAAGGCCAAGGTCCGAGGTGATTTTTACATATTCATTTACGGATTTCTCTCAAAATGTACTATGCCTCTTCTTCATCAATACATCTCAAGTAAGATAGACTAAAGAATCTTTTGTATACTTTTTTTTTATCATTGTGTATTGAAATGCCTTTCTCATTAGTATCTTAGCTCGAACTCTTTCATCGGGTAGCATTTTTATGGTTAGGTATGCATTAATTGACTTCATCTAGATTTTTTTTTTTTGTGATTTGTCCTATGAGCTTGTTCTTGATACTTTTATGTACTAGTTCTTCTACTAGAACTTAGTCCAACTTTCCCGTTACGACTTTTGAAACCAACTTAGATAGAGAGTCTACTATTGAATTTTTTTACCTTAATATCTTTTTCATATCAACTTTCTTGAAGCCAACTATCAAAGTTAGTGATTTTTTAAGGTACTTTTGAATTCCATTTTTTCGAGCTTCAAACTATCAATTTACCTGATCGACCACTAGTTCGAAGTCATTATAAATAGTTATGCGTTTAACATTCAGCTTGATTACGAATCTTAAGCTAGCTATCAATGCCTCATATTTCGCTTCATTGTTAGATGCCCTAAACTTGAATATGAAGGTATATGACTACTATAACCTTTTAGACTGATCAGAATGAGGCTGACTCCTCCTTTCTAACTTGTAATAGATCCATTGACATAAAGCTTTCAATCATCTTTATCTGAAATTTTTTTCTTTTGCTTAAGTTATCTTTCTAATTGTACCAAAGTATGCTCTATACGAAGTCTGCTAGCACCTATGATTTTAATATCGATCTAAATAAAAAGTGTAGATCAAATTCACTAAGCTTTACTGCCTATTTGATTAACCTTTCTAACATTTCAGGCTTTTGTAAGACTTACCTTAATAGCTAATCAATCAAGACAAAGAACGTGTGGGCTTGGAAGTATGACCTAAGTTTTTTGGTCGAGGTGACTATAGCATAGGCCAATTTCTTTATACCGTTACAGTTAACTTCAGGCCCTATCAATACTTTGCTTACAAAATAGATTGGTCATTATTTCTCTTTTTTTTTTCTCATACTAAGATCGAGTTGATGGCCCGATTTGTGTCGATCAAGTACAGTGTTTCATCAGTCCTTGATTTAGATAGGACAAACAAAGAGGATAAAAACTTTTTGAGTTCATCAAAAGCTTTTTGACATTAAGAAGTCTATCCAAAGTTAGAGACATTCCTAAGAGTTTTGAAAAATAGTAGACATTATTCTGCTGATCTAGACATGAATTGACTGAGCATGGCTATTCTGTTTGTTAACCTCTACACCTTTTTTATCGAGATCAGTGCATTCATTTCTATGATCATCTGAACCTTTTCAAGGTTTGCCTCTATCCCTCTTTAGTTGATCATATAGCTGAAAAACTTACTCAATGTAACTTTAAAAGCACATTTGCTCATGTTAAGTCTCATGTTATACTTTTTCAAAGTGTTGAAGGTTTCTCTGAGATCTTTCAGATGCGTGATCGAATTTTTACTCTTGATTATCATGTCATCTACATATACCTTCATATTACGATTAATCTAATCTTTGAACTTTTCATTCACCAATCTCTGATAGGTCACTTCCGTATTCTTTAATCCAAAAGGCATGATCTTATAGTAGTAAAGGCCTTTCTTAGTAATAAAAGCTATTTTATCCTTTTTTTTATAACATTTTGATCTAATTGTAGCTGAAATAAGCATCTATGAAACTGATAAGGCCATGCTCAGTACTATCATCTACCAATCAATTTATACTAGAAAAAGGGAAGCTATCTTTCAAACAGGCATTATTCAGGTCAATAAAGTTCACACACATTTTTTATTTTTCACTATACTTTTTTACCATGACCACATTAGCTATCCACTCAGGATAGTAAACCTTTTTGATAAAGTCAGTTTGTAATAATTTGTCAATCTCTTTCTCAATGGCCTATTATCTTTTAAGGGTAAAAGTTTTTTCTTTTATTGAACTAATTTGACCTCGAGATTAGTATGTAGTCTATAGACCATTACTTCAGTATCAATCCCAGGCATATCGGATAGTGTTCAAGCAAACAGGTTAGAATTATCTTTTATGAATTGAATCAGTTAGTCTTTTATGTTGGAGCTTGGCTCCGATATATATGCATTTTTTAGAAATATTGTTTCAAAATGGAATTGTCATAAGGTCCTTAGTCTGTTCGGGTTAATTTATGTCTAAGTTTGGTATTTGATTGATTATCTCTTTTTGTTTCATTAGGTTGGGATCATTTGTATGAAAACAGGTCTTTACATAATGATTAATATATTAAACAACTTGTTGAATGTATTAGTAAAAATGAAGTATATTCTTCATTTAGTGCTATGTTTTGGCTATTGTGTTAATTCAATTCAAGTAACATCAAAATTCTCACACTGATTTATGAGCTTGATCGTTTCTACTATTACCTCAAAATTTTAAAAATAAAACAAATTTAAATTTTTACAAAGCTTAAAAGCTTAGAATGGCTTAAAAGCATGCTTCCCTCAGGTTGATCTTACATTCTGTGTTCTTGTCAATGGTTTTTTGTTCATTATCAGTTCTGTGTCAATTTTTATTTGTTTTTCACCTTAATATCAACCGAGCTACCTATTTGCTTTTCAGTCATACCCTTCATCATTATGACATAACATTTTTGTGCCATGGACTAATCTTTTTGAACTTCTCTAACCCCTACAGGTGTTGAGAATTTCACTTTTAACTAAGGAGCTGACCTTATAAGCCACATAACAAATTGGCTAGGTCAACTAATATCATGTTGTAGGCAGATAAGACATCTACTACCATGAACTCTACGATTGAGGTGATTATTTTCGACTCTATCCCTAAGAAGATTGAGAGCTTAATAATTTTTCTCACAGATACTTGCTTATTTTTAAAACCCACTAATATGGTGGTGATCGACTTTAACTGATCTTTACCAATCTTTATTTTTTTGAAACAGTCATAGTACATAATGTCAATCGAACTTTCATTATCAAATAAGATTCTTTTGACCATATAGTTATATATTAAAGCAATGATCACTATGGCATCATCATGTAAGTATCAAATCCTCTCAAAATCTTTTGAGCTGAATGAGATCGACTTATTCTTTAGCCTTTTTCTTTCTTAGTCGAGGTGCTTACCACCATTACTATGTTGGGTTAAACCTTTTTTTCATTGAAGTGGAGCTACCTTCTGTGAACACGTTAATCACCTTGGTTATTAACTTGCTATTGTCAGCTTAGCCCTCTTCTTGAATCGGCTCTTCTCTTCGAGCATCATTTTTTCCTTAAACTATTATTTTCTCTTTACCTCAGGTGGGCACTCTGTGGTCATTTCTATAGTCTTTTCTAAATTGGTTTTGTCTTCTCTATCTCATAAATATTTTTAGTTGACCTCACCTTATCAAAGTTTCAATCTCATTTTTAGGTTGACATAGTCTTCAGTATTATGGTCAATGTTCTGGTGAAAGGTAAATATTTTTTGTTGAATCTCATCTTGTGTTCTGTCTTAGTGATTTAGGCTATCTAAGGTCGAGATTTTTTTTTATTTGTATCAAAATCCTCTCACAAGAGGTATTTAGTATAGTGTAACTTCTTTCTCCACTCAAGTTTCTAACCATATGTTGTCTTTCTCTTAGGGGGAGGATCATAAAATTTTTTGCTTTTTTACTATCAATGAAGAAGGATGAGCCTGTCTCACTTCGATCATCAAGGAAGAGAGATAAGCCTCTTTCACCTTGGTTTGATTTCATTATAGCTTCAGCATTGATGTATTTTTTTGCTATTAGCAGGACATTGGCTAGAGTTTTGGGTAGTTCTAGTGAGAATGTCAACTTTAAGTGATACTCTTTATTAGTGAATCCCCTAGTTAGTATTGCAATAGTGACCATCTGTTCTAGATCTTTAACCTATATAGCTTTCGCATTAAAATATGTGATATAGCTTTTTAGAGTTTCATTTCATCCTTGGTGAATTGACATCAAACTTAAGGTCATTTTCTTAATTATTTAGCTACTTATAAATATGGACAGCAATGAGTGGCTGAGCTCTTTAAATGTAGTGAACGACCTTAGCTCTAGACTATTACACCAAGTTCGAGCTATGCCTTTCAATGTAATGGCTAGGCATTTGCACATCAGAGCTTTGTCTACTTTTTATATCATCATGTTAGTTCTATAAAGTTTTAAATCATCAAAAGGGTCAGAAGTACCTTCATATTCTCCAAGGTTGGCATTTTATATCCCTTGAAAGACATGGCTCTGTCAATCTCTTCAATAAAGGATGAGGTCTCGAGAAACTTGATGTGATACCCCAGCCCAAATAATAATTGGGTCAGATTAATAACAAAGCCCATCAGTGTATTAAGAGACCAATTAGTAAAAGAAAAAAAGGTTAAAGTATTATATGAAAAAAAAAAAAAAAACCTAGCCATCGAGAAACAAAAAAGAAATAGGAGTTCTTCTTACTCATTTTTTTTGGGGTTAGAGAACATGAAAAATCAAGTTGGACATTCAGAATCAGATGTTGCAATCGAGTTAATCCCTTAAAGGTGAGTATATGCCCTCTTTTTATTTAAAAAAAATATCATATTGATTGCTATTATTTGGAGTTGAAGTTTTGAGAGAAAAACTAAGAAAAATTATAAAATCTTTTATTAATCTTTATGATCTATTTGGATAAATTATTGGGCTTTGTTTATTTCATGTTCTTAAGCTTTATTGATAATTATTGAACGAAGTTTAAAGGCTAAAAGAGGGGATTTAAGTTTTTAAAGATTGAAGGAGAAATTATATTTTTGGATGAGATGCTATGATTTACAATAATGAATTAAAATAGAATTTTATATTAATGGATAAATTATTGCTGTGATTATTATATATAGTTGGAAAGCATGTTGAATCTACTTTCTAATGAAACAAACGTAATCGAATCTGAGTTTTCTATAAAGATTATCTAATTTTTACTTAAGGATATGCAGGCTGTAAAACAGCGGCATCAAGGTTGAATTTCAAAACTTGTCTTAATTTTAAACAAGGAATTATAAATTAACAATATATGTTTAGAAAGCTTATTGAGTCTACTTTTCAACAGAATAAACAGAATTGAATTTGGAGTTTCCTATGAATAAATATGTAATTTTTATTAAAAGGTATACATGCTATTTGGCAGCAGCATATAATGTGGATTGCAAAAATTATTATAATTAATCCACAGGGAATCACGAGATGGGCCATATATGGTTAGAAAGCTTATCAAGTCTAGTTTTGAACACACTAAAAGGATTTTAATTCTGGTTTGAATATCTTGAGATATGGTCATTTTAGTGAAAGTAGTGCAGGCTTCCAAAATTAGTTACCTGCGTTATTTCTTGTTTAACTTAGTTGTTATGGTATAAGTAGTCTCGAAAAGGTCGATTAAATTCTGATGTGTTGAAATGATCTTGAATTGGTCATTAATTATTTTAGGGAAAAAACTAAGTGGTGAAATCAAAAAGTGGTAAGTAAAATCTCACACACTTTGCTTATTTTCAAATCTATGTATATATGTATATATGTATGTTTATAAATGAATGAATATTTTATTTCATTATTTTTTATGTATGAAAATAGGATCAAGCATATGATTATTTTGCATTTATCTATATAAACAATGGATCATGCTTATGAATGAAATGAGAAAATGATTTATGTTTAAGAAAAAATTTTATGATAGCTACATTTTTACATCCCTGAAAAGTGGGATCATCGACACCAGAACTAGTTCTATGACCTTAGCTAACAGGTTATAATAGTTAACAAAGACATGATCATACGGCCCTGCTAACGGGTTATAGTAGTTAGCATAAGGCCCTGGCTAGCGGGTTATAATAGTTAGCAATGATCGTGATGATGAAATTATCGATACGACTAATGTCACAGGTTATAGCAGTGATCATAGCTAATGATAAACTAATGATAATGATGATTTATGATGATTTTAAAATTTGATCCATGATTTGTATATAAAGATGATTTATAATGATTTTTAATGATTGATCCATGATTTGGTTTGATTAGGATATTTGAATGGTAGCATATTTTACAATGATTTATGAATTGACATGTTTTTATATTGATTTATGAATTTACAAAATGTTTAATAGAAAGATGATCTTGAAATGTTTTGACATTATAATTTGATGACTATTTTGAATACTCTATATGATGTGTATGAAAACGATAGTTGATCTGGTAAGGTATGTGAGCCTATACTTGCTGAGTTGTAGTTTGCTCATTCTCTTTTTATTTTTTCTTTTGTAGATGAGTAAGTGATAAGTTTTGCTTAGTTTTGTGAAAAGCTAAAAGATCAAATGAGAAAGATTTCTTAGTTGTTGGAGAAAATGTTGGCCAATGAGATCTTATGAGATAATTTTGTATTTTATATGATTTGTATTTGGATATATAAAGATGTATCATTAGTTGGATTAATTATATGGATTTTACTTGACAAACTATATCAGTTTATTGAAAAATTTTAGAATAATTAAAAAAAAAGCTTCGTATTACTTTGGGGTTTACTTTAAAGTAATATGACCGTATTATATCTTGGTCTCAGGGCGTGACAAAAGTGGTATCAGAGCTTAAGTTACAATCTTTAGAGAATTTTTAAAAGTTAGACTATGAGGTGATTTTCTTCAAAAGCTTAAGTTATATTTCTTGGAGATTTTTTAAGAGTTCAAGTTATGATCCTTAAACTATGTGAGATGTTAAGAGCTTATAGTATGATTTTAAAGATTTTTTAAAAACTACGATTATGATCTTCAGAGATTTTTAAGAAGTCAAATTATGATAATTAGATTAATAGTGACTTTTCAAGAATGTAGCTTATGATTTTTGGGTTGAAAGAAATGTTTTATGAGCATTGTTATGATTTATATACTATGTAGAGATTTTTAAGAACTTAGATGATGACTTTTGGATAATGTGATGATTTTTCAAGGATATAAGTTGGATCTATAGACTATAGTGGTGAGTATAAGTAAATGCTTCGATGAATTTTTGGAATAGTTAAAGTTTCAATAAATTTTGAGAAATCAATGATTCAATGAATTCTTGGTGTAATTATTTTAGTTGAAATTCATATTACTTTTAGATCTTGTAGTTAAGAGAAAATGTAATTACTTTGATATAGTGTGATTTTATAAGTTGAAGAGATTTTCGATACAACATATAATAAGACATATTTTATGAGTTAAAATATTATTTAAGAGAATGATTTGATCATTTGAGATCTTATGGGTTTGAGAAAAGACCTTCAACTTAACGAGATTTTAAAGTTATTTGATAAATGTTAAGTGAATCCTTAATCATGAATAAGGATGGGAATGTTTGTTTATATTGTTGGAATTAAAAGTATAGAATATTGGAGTTGGAATGAAATAATATGTTGAAATTTTGAAGTAATTATTTATCGATTGTACTGTTTGAGAATTTATTTTGATGGATTTAGTCCAAAATGTTATAATTGTGGTAAATAGTTTTATATACGTAAAGAAGGATATTCATTTGATTTGATTCTACATTTTTATTGAGAAAGACTTTAAGGTTTGATCATGAAAGTTGGACGTTTGTATAGTTAATTTGAAGTTTGATCATTAAATTTCTATTTGGGGTATACATATTTCTTTTTTAATGGCTAAAGTGATTAATTTGTGGTTATAGTTTCTAATTGAAGTATACTATTAGATTCCTTCGAATTTTATATTTATGGAGAACATTGTCTATTGTGGTACTAGGCTAACTTAGCAAGGAATTAAATTTGTGGATAAAAATTAAACTTGTGGTTATCTAGATGATTTAGTATGGAAGTTGGTTTTAAAAGAGTAATCGATTTATAGAAAAAATATATATGTTTTGGCTAAGAATGATTGTTGAAATCTTACAAGTGCTAAAGATTGTTTGAAATCTTATAAGTGATGATTTTATGTACTTGGTGATGTTTTTTGGTTATTGTTTGTAACTATACTTTCGGGACGCATTCAAGTATTTAGAGTTTTTATTTTTTTTTTAATTCTATAAGAGAATTTTACTTATAGATTATGATGCATAGGTTTTGACTTTGACTTGAGGATGATAGCAATATATTTGGTAAAAAAAAAATTTGAGATATTATAATATTTGTGAAAATTATGGAGAATCAGTTGTTGTATGATAATTGGTCTATTAAATTAGAAAGAATAATATTCAAAATTGGAGATAGCTTTGATAACTAGAGATTTATGTTTGAATTTACATGGTGCAAATTTATAGATATGATCAATTGCATCGATTTCATATGTTTTATAACGGTTAATTGATAGAAAATTTTTATATTGTCGGTGGAGAAAAAAAGAAAATTAAAGTACTATGTGATTTTTTTTTGGGTGATTATAGGATTTGTTGATACTATTATTCAACTTTAAGGTTGTATATGGTTAAGAATACTCGGCGTAAAGCAAATTACATGAAAATTTATGGAGATATGTTTTTCTTGTTATGAAACAATGTTATGAAAGTTAATTTGTTTGAATTTTATTGAAAAGAAATATCAGAGTGCATAGTGGAAGCCTAATTTGTTTTAAGTTCTAAATTTATTATACTATTGTTAAGGAGAAAGTGATGAATCTTTAACAAATAAGGACTAATGGATTTATGGTAAAAATATTTTGTGTTCCTTTTATGTTTTTGAGGCTTTATCGTTGATTGACGTTCTTTTAAGAAGTGCTTATATCATGACTTGAAGAGAAATATTTTATAACGATAGTCATAAGACAACTATTTAATTATTCATTTTAAGGTTTTGTATGTAAGTAGATTTAAGTCTTAGACTTATTGGGATAAGGACAAAAAAGAAAAACTTTATTTCTTGAATTTATGAAACAAATGGCTGATAAATTTTGGTTGATTAAGCAATGGTTTAAAGTAAGCAAATGAATTATACCAAATTTAGAGATAAGATTTGTACCTTCAAATGGTTAATCATTTGTACTCAAATGTATCATCATTAAAGGTGTTATGAGGATTATAAGTAAGAAAGGTTAAGTTTGCATTGTAAGGACATTTGAAGTTCTTGGTAAAGTGAAAAAAAGTTCAAAATAATTGTTACTTTGATGTCTAGTGTATATGATGAATCTATGTTAAGAGAATATCTTGGTAGAAGCTATGTGATTAGATATGAGTATTTAGAAATTCAAGATGATATGAGTTTTAACATATTGAAAATATCTTTTTCAAATGGTTAATTGGAAAGAACAAGTTTTAAGGCAAAATGATTACTTTTGTCAAAGTTTAATGAAACAATCATATGATAAGAGAAGTGATTTCAGAAATAAAGGAATAAGATATAGATGGAAATCAAGTTTTGAGGATGAAACTTTTATAAGGTGAAGAGAATGTGATACCAACCCAAATAATAATTGGGCTAGACTAATATCAAAACCCATCAGTTTATTAAGAGACCAATTAGTAAAAGAAAAAGGGGCTAAAGTATTATATAAAAAAAAACCTAGCCATTGAGAAACAGAAAGGAAATAGGAGTTTTTCTTATTTATCTTTCTTAGGGTTAGAGAATATAAAAATCAAGTTGGAGATTTAGAATCAGATGCTACAATTAAGTTAATCCCTTAAAGGTGAGTATATGCCTTCTTTTTATTTAAGAGAAAATATCATATTGATTGCTATTATTTGGAGTTGAAGTTTTGAGAGAAAAACTAAGAAAAATTATGAAATCTTTCATGAATCTTCATGATCTATTTAGGTAAATTATTGGGCTTTGTTTATTTCATGTTCTTAAGATTTATTGATGATTATTGAATGGAGTTTAAAGGCTGAAAGTAGGGGTTTGAGTTTTTAAAGATTGAAGGAGAAATTATGTTTTTGGATGAGATGTTATGATCTGTAATAATGAATTAAAATAGAATTTTGTATTAATGGATAAATTATTGCTATGATTATTATAGATCGTTGGAAAGCATGTTGAATCTACTTTCTAATGAAACAAACGGAAGTCGAATCTGAGTTTTCTATGAATAGTTATCTAATTTTTACTTAAGGATATACAAGCTATAAGGCAACAGCATCAAGGTTGAATTTAAAAAATTGTCTTAATTTCTATACAAGGAGTTACATATTAAGCCATATATTTTTAGAAAGCTTATTGAGTTTACTTTCTAACAGAATAAGCAAAATTGAATTTGGAGTTTTCTATGAATAAATATATAATTTTTATTAAAAGGTATACATGTTGTCTGACAGCAGCATATGATTTAGATTGCAAAAATTGTTAGAATTAATCCACAAAGAATCACGAGATTGGCCATATATGGTTGGAAAGCTTATCAAGTCTAGTTTTCTAACACACTAAAACGATTTTAATTCTGGTTTGGATATCTTGAGATATGATCATTTTAGTGAAAGTATCATAGGCTCCTAGAATTAGTTACTTGAGTTATTTCTTATTTAATTTAGTTATTCTTGTATAAGTAGTCTTAAAAGGGTTGATTAAATTCTGATGTGTTGAAATGATCTTGAGTAGGTCATTAATTATTTTGGGAGAAAAACTAAATAGTGAAATCGAAAAAAGATATGTAGAATTTCACACACTTTGTTTGTTTTTAAATCTATGTATATATGTATGTTTCTAAATGAATAAATATTTTATTTCATTATTTTTTATGTAAGAAAATAAGATCAAGCATATGATTATTTTGCATTTATCTATATAAACGATGGATCATGCTTATGAATGAAATGAGAAAATGATTTATGTTTAAAAAAAAAATTTATGATAGCTATGTTTTTATATCCCTGGAAAGTGGGATCATCGACACTTGAACTAGTTCTATGACCCCGACTAATGGGTTATTGTAGTTAGCAAAGATATGATCATACGACCCTGTTAATAGGTTATAGTAGTTAGCGTAAGGTCCTAGCTAGTGGATTATAATAGTTAGCAATGATCATGATAATGAAATTATCGATACGGCCAATGTCACGGGTTATAGCAGTAACCGTAGCTAATGATAAACTAATGATAATGATGATTTATGTTGATTTTAAAATTTGATCCATGATTTGTATATAAAGATGATTTACAATAATTTTTAATGATTGATCTATGATTTAGTTTGATTACGATATTTGAATGGTAGCATATTTTGCAATGATTTATGAATTGACCTGTTTTTATATTGATTTATGAATTTACGAAATGTTTAATAGAAAGATGATCTTAAAATGTTTTGACATTATGATCTGATGATTATTTTGAATACTCTATATGATATGTATGAAAACGATGTTTGATCCGATAAGGTGTGTGAGCCTATACTTACTGAGTTATGGTTTGCTCATTCCCTTTTTACTTTTTTTTTACAGATAAGTAAGTGATAAATTTACTTAGTTTTGTGAAAAGCTAGAAGATCAAATGAAAAAGATTTCTTAGTCATTGGAGAAAATGTTAGCCAATGAGATCTTATGAGATGATTTTATATTTTATATAGTTTGTATTTGGATATATAAAGATGTATCATTAGTTGGATTAATTATATAGATTTTACTTGATAGACTATATCAATTTATTTAAAAATTTAAGAATGATTAAGAAAGAAGGCTTCGTATTACTTTGGGGTTTACTTCAAGGTAATATGGTCATGTTACGTCTTGGTTTTAAGGCATGACACTTGAGCTCATCCTTAAATGCTACTGCTTTTGTTTTTAGCCTTTTCTACATAGTTCGTATCTAAACTTCCAAATCTCTATTTAGTTAAAGTTTATGGTATGTTTGTTTGGACTTTTGGGTTATGGCACATGTAGAATTGTAGTTGGGGCAATGATGAGTTAGATTGGTGTGTTCTTTTTCTCTGGAGGCCAATGAGGTTTTCGTTTCTTCATAGCTTGGTTGCCTAGCAACAGTTTCTCAACTCGTGTAACTAAGTCTGGCACTTTAGAAACTTATGATGGGGTTATAGTTTGCAACATCTGCTTGAGGGCTTATATTTACTCGGTCAAGGCTTGAAATTGTTGTATGGTTGGTTCTGTCTATGGTTAAGTTGGGTGGACAGAATGCTCATTTAGGTAAGTTTCTATTCCAGCTAGGGCAACTACCTCTCCTTCCTCTTGGGTTTTTTTTCTTGGTGGCATTATTTTGTGGTTAGCTAATATGAAATTTTTTTTCCTTACTTGGTATGCCAAATATTTGTGCCAAGCTCCAACCTAAGGGTATTCCTATAAATGCAAAAGAAAATGATGATTAGAGGCAAAGATAGAAAGTGTTTCCTACTTTTGTACTTCGACATGCAAGTCAGTAAAGATCATATTGAAAAAGAAGTGAAAAGGTAGGAAAAAAAGAAAGAGATGAATTAGATGAACCTGACTTTGTGGAGATTGAGTTTTCATATTTTTAGGTAAGCTGAGGCGGGCAAAAATGGGATAATTAAGATAGAAGCGAGCTAAGATGACAATGAAAATGTCAGACCAACTTGACATGTCAAGTCAACACAAATGACCAAGACATCACAGGTTGTCTACTGAGACTTTAAAGAAAAAAAAATCACTGTCCTTTTGACCATTATATACCCTTAACATTATTCTTTTTCTCTTTAGAGTTAACCTCTTTGTCATTCTAAAGAAGAAGGAGTTATTTGTGACAAATGAGCAAAAACATGATTAAGTTATAAGTTAAAAATAATTAAGCAACTGCATTCTTAAAAAAAACAAATCTTTATAAGTTAAAGTTTTATTTATTTTTTTAAGCCTTATTTAGAAAAAAACTTTACAAAATTATCCACAACTTGTTTATTTTATTTTATTTTATTTATCTAAACTCTAATGGAACTTTAATGGAGTAATATATATATGTATATGTATATTTATGTTACCTTCCATAATGGACTACTTGCAATAAGTTTGGCTCTTTCTGTTTTTAATTTTTAGAATATATGTGATTGTAACATTATCAAATGATCATAATTGTTACTGACACTTTAAAAATCATAAAATATAATTAAAAATATCCGTATGATTCGTATAGTACTTTAGATAAAAATAAAATAATTAAAATATAAAATAAATAATAAATAAAAAAATTATCCAAAATTTTTTAAAAAAATATAAAGAGATATTTATGCAACATGTTAAAGTTTCTAATAATATATGTATATATATGTATATATATATATATATAATTTTTAAAGGAGCCACCTTGGTGATCCTCCAACAATTTTAAAGAATAGAAAAGCACAAGCAAAAGAACTTAAGATAAGATGATGATGAAAGACCATAATTTGGGTAAAACCTAAAAAGGCTATGCTCTAGTATGATTCTCTTTTCTCAAATAAAAAGCATAATTTTTTCCTCGTCCAAAAAAAAAAAGAAAAGAAAAAGAGGGACAAATAGAAAATTCATGTGTGGCCACTGGCCAAAAGAAAAAATTGAACATTCATGGATAAACGGAAAAAATAAGAAAGAAAGAGAAAGTGGTATATGAGGTAGTATCACTACGGGACCAGGAAAAACAGAAAAGACAGGCACTTGCAAGCAAAGAAGCGTTTCCGTCTCGAAAGAGGAGAAAAGGGAAAGTAGCATCCTATGGATTTTGACGTCTCTCTCTTGAACTCATTCTAGGCTTGCATTATTTGCGTGGCTTAAGCCTCCACTTACCCTCCTTTAGCCCTTAGGTTGCTCCTACAATACAAGGCGCCATTGTGCGTGACAAGCAAACAGATCAAACTTTTTTCTCCTTTTTTCCACAAAAATTGTTATATTATTTTGTACAGAGATATTAACGTAATATATAGTAATGAAAAGTTTCATATCACAAATTTGAAATTTAATTAAATTCTCGTGGACTATCTACAGTTTTATGTCAAGAAATGCATACTTTCTTCCCTTAGGACAATGGACATAACACAAATGTCCAAATAAGTGTCCCTCAACAACTACCTACTAAATTAATCTTGCTTCTTTATATATCGTGCTTACATAAAAGACAGACTCAAATAAAAAAACAACACACTATACTATCAAACACCCACGGCATCGCATGATTCAAAGAACACAAACTAGTATTAATGAATATAAAAGAATCTTGTAAACTAAGAAAAGATTTAGTAATCCAAAGACTAATATAAAGTATCAATCACTCAAATTATTCCACCATAAAGTTCCCTCATTAAAACGCTACTAAAAATCTCGTTTATAGGCTATGGGTTTTTTTCTCTTTCTTACCTTTGTAACTTTTATGAGTATATCTTACTTTAAATTTAAGTTTGGCCCTTCTGTACGAGTAAAATTATACTTGAAAAAAAAAAATAGACATAGCTTTATTAAGACTCCAGATATGCACATTTTATACAGTAGCATATTGGATTAAAAAATGAGAGGCATCTCATATATATAAATATATATAATGGCCCTGCAAAATCTTTGGTAATTGTGCTCGAAAAGGAATGGAAAAAGGTGTAATCATGGTTTCCCAAAATCAGGTCGACAGACAGGTCCAAACATATTCTACTACTACTCTCCGATGAGGTACGGTCAGTGGTTTTCTGGTTAGCCCCAACCTAGAGATGGAAGGCCTTTGGCATGGTGAGTGGTGAGTCTGACCCTAGTTTCTAAGGTTTCTTTTCAGACTTTTCGGCTGTAAAAGTTATTCACATGTTTGTTGCTCCTTTCCTCTTCCCAATGCGTCGCTACATATACTTGTACGATATATTATCCATAAAAAATGAGTGTATATATATATATATATATATATACATAAACTATAACTTGCTGCGTACAATTATGGGTATACTCTTTCCCCTTTACGTAGACTGAAATCATAACTTTAAATTGAAAGAACAAGAATTGGGTCTTATATCATAAATCTAAGAATAATGATTTAAGTGTTGAAATTTGATTTCATACAGTATATACATGTAAGCGAGGAACACCGAAGCAAAATTCAAAAAAAGCCTATAAAAGTAGAGATGATAATAGTTTAACTTGTATCAAATTAGTTTAATTTTTTTAGATATTATATAATATTATAAAAATTTAAAATTCGATTTAAATTTAAATTAAATTTTTATTTGATTTAAATTGAATCGAATTTTATCAGTTCGGTTTAGTTTAATTTTTAATTTTTATATATTATTTTAATAAATTTTTAATATATTTAAATAAATTTTGAGATAAAATCATTGTTTTTATTTTATAAAAATTTAAAATATATATAAAAACGAAAAAATATATATAATTCGATTCGATTTAATTTTTTTTTATTTTTTATCTTTCGATCTAAAAATTAATTTAAACCTAATATATATTTTTAATATTTAAATTTGATTAGAATTGAATAAAAATATTAATCCAATTGAAATCAAATATTACAAGTTTAAATCGCTTTTTTAATTTTTCAAATTTGTTCTCAATTGTATGCTACAACTAGTGACTTTCGTTTGGCTGCAAGCTGTTAAATCTTGTCCTACTTTTAGAAAAGAAAGCTACACCAGCATCTAATAGTTTGATGCAAAAGTAATAAGTTAGTGCATGGGACTGTCACATTAGAGTTTTGGCATCAGTTAAGAAGCACAGTAAAGATCGGTTAAAGACGAGCAAAGCAAAGATGTATATTTTGCTGACTTCGGCTTAAATATAGATCAATCATACAGCTATCTTTTAACATTTTTAACAACACCAACTAGTCCTAAAAGCAAAATGATTTTGAAATTATATAAAAACAAAATGGGAAAGGAGAAAAAATGCATGATAGACTTCCCTTAAAGCTTTCACTTTGAAAGCAATTAGTAAAGAAACAAAAGCAGTTGTCTATTACTAATATATCAAAATTGCTAGCATACAAACAGAGCAGACCCCACTATGGAAAATCATTAAAATGATTACTGTGTGTGTTTCTAAAGATGTGGCAATGAACAAATGCAAAATTCTCAAATTGCTGGTGACAAAGCATTGTGATGGATCAAGTTCCTTTTCAATTAATTAGCTGATTATGAATCCACTATGATTTTTCCTTTTCAATTAAATGACTGGTGTCCTAGTGTTGCTTTCATCAGCAATACTCGATCCATGGTCCGAACTGAGAATGTAAATGGATTGAGGCAACTTTGAAGCCCAATGCGCCATTGGGCCTACATAGAAAGAAATTACAACCGGCGAATAATGTTCAAATATGACTTGGAAGGCAGTCCACAATAAAACACAGAGACAGACTATACACAATGCAAAGCCCACCAAAGAAAATAGCATAAATTAATTAAGGGAGAGTAATGATTTTCTTAGAAGTGGTATAATGATGACAAAACGTCCGAGTAACTTTTCAACCAAGTGAATATGTGCGTTTCAAAATCTAAGTACCTTCTTTACTTTACCAACATATTTAATTACAATTAAAGAGAAAAATAAATGGTTTTCATGTTGGAGACAGCACTATCAATTATCAATCTACTGTTTACTTAGATAATGAGTTTCTATTGATAATAGGACTTAGTTGTCAAGATTAGAATCTCTTAACGAGAGCATAAAATTTTATTGATAAAAAATTAATTTTTTTAATAAAATGATTACGGATATTTTAAAATTTTTTGCTTTAGATTTTAAAGTTATACTTCTTCATATGCAACGGTGGATTCATGCTTTGACGTAGAATATTAATGGACAAAATTAAAAATTAAAAAAAAATTGAAAGTAAATTTTACCTCTTTTTCTTTTTATCAATTGTTAGATTATATATATATATATATATATTATAAATGGATATTCTAAAAAAAAATTTCAATCCATTACTGTTCATATCAAATTGTTATATTAAGAATTTTGCTCTTGAAATGTATCCCACATAATTAATGGAGTCTCTATATTTTGTGAAAATTTAAAATTTAGTCAATATATTATAATTTATGCAAATTTACTACTTATATTATTTTGATTTGATAATTTTAATTTAATCACTAATTTTATCAAATTTTTACCATTAAAAATACTGAAGTAACTATTAACTTTGCTGACGTGATATTGACTTTATTGGTGTGACGTTGACTTGCTAACATGATAATTGAAATCGATGAAATCAATTATTAAATTATACAAATAATACCTATACTCATACAAAATTTGATATTTAATCCTTATACTTACACGAAATTTGAAATTTAGTCTTTATACTCACACAAAATCTGAAATTTAATCCCTCTAATACAAAAAATATTTTAAAATTTAAAAAATATCTAATTTTTAAAAAATATTAAATTTTAAAAATTACCACAATATTCTCTTATAATATTCTGTCATAATATTGAAAAATTATCGTAATATTCTATCATAATTTTTATGTATTGTCATTAAACTTGTCATAATATTGTGTCACCCATGTGAAATTACTAGTTCTATCCCTATTTTTTATTAAATTCTATCATAAAATATAAATTTATTACTAATTTTGACACAATTTTCTATTACAATTATTGTATATAGTGGCCATAAGAAAAAATCTTACATAAATTTATTAAAAATTTATATATATTTGTTAATATATGATACAAATCCGTCACTAACTAATTTTAATAAAACTATTATTTTTTATTAATTTATTAAATGAATTAGAATTATAATGGGTAAAATTATCCTTCAAATAATATTTTTATTCCTTTAAATTAAACCCCATTTAACTATTTTCTTGTAATAAAATCTAGGTTCAATATTTTAAATATATTAAAATAATTTACCAAACTTAAATATGTATTGGTTTTAAAATTAACCTTATTATTTAATTTAACACAATTATATAGATAATTTTTTTTTTGTGAAAACTTAAAAAATTAAAAATTCTCATTATGATACACGATATTTATGTTTCAGTTTATCAAATAAAGTATTTTCTCCTTCTATTTTGTTAAGATTCAAAACTCAATTTTCACTCTCGTACAAATCTAAGTTTGCATATTTTATTTTGTTTGGTTGGATGGAATGGTCATTTCATTTATGGTTTGTTTCATATTTATTATAAATGCAACTCTATTTAATAGTTTGGTCATTATAAATTTTATTATACGATATATTTAAACTAATTAAAATAATATTAACTTTGATATATTAATTTAAATTATAATATTATAATTGTTTAATATGAATTATAATAATAATATTATAAATATGATATTATTAATAATTATTTATTTATAATAAAAATTGAGATATTTCAAAAAAATATTTTTATATTAGAGGGATAAAATTTTTTTTAAAATTTAATATTTTAAAAAATAAAAAAAATTCTAAAATATTTAAAATATTTTTATATGAGAGGAACTAAATTTTAAATTTTGTGTGAGTATATGGATCATTTACATAATTTAACAATTGGTTTTCATCTATCTAAGTTACCACATCAACAAGTCAATGTCACATCAATAAAGTTAACGCTTATGCTATCAAGTCAACAATCGCATCAACATTTTAAATGGTAAAAATTTAACGAAGTTAGTGATTAGATTAAGATTATTAAATTAAATAGTACGAGAATTAAAATTTTATGAATTATAATATAAAGATTAAATTTCAAATTTTCAAAAAATATTGAAACCTTGACCCATGATCAATCTAGTGCTTCTCTTTCATGCTTAAGGCAATCTTTGTTTTTCTTTACGTGCCCTAATCAATTAATAAGTTAGACATGGCGATAACTTTTTTGTTTTTTTTTTGTTTCTTTGGGCCATATGAAACATTAATTTTTCTAGATTGCAAAGATGTTATTGTACTTAGTGAATGACTATTTTATTTATTTATTGATTTATTGGTAAATTACAACGGATAGGAATTAGCTTACATAAAAAAATGTTATACCTTTTTTTAACATTTGATTGTAATAGATCCAAAAAAAAAGATTAAACTCTTTTTTTTTTCTTTTTCTTACTTATCTCTTTCATTTATTAGATCAATTGAAATCAAAATTAAAAAAAATAAAACTTTTTAGTTTTATATTAGTGTAAGTTGATCCATCCCCAATTACAATATAAAATAACTAAAATTAAGAATCAATTGAGACAAAAATAATTATGAAATCAATGAAATATGTCATAACGATTTTGGGAATGGTTAGATGAATTTAAAAATATAAGAAGTTACCACCACTCTTTTTGGTTGAGTGTGATTAGCCATGTATTAAAACGTATTTTTTAATAAAATCTTAAAATTAATTAAAATTTTATAAAAAAGTAATTTTTTAAATCTGCAAAAAATAAAATCAGATTCGAGAGTACAGTTATGTATAATGAAGGATTCGAACCCTTACAGCATCCATTTCAAAAAAATGATACCAATTAATTATGTATCATCCTTTAATATTGACAAAAGTGTCTTCTTTTGATATTTAAAATTAATTTTCTTGACTCTCTTTATTTATCACAATTTTGGTTTTTTTATTTCATTTTCTTCACAAAAATTTCTTTTTTTTTTTTATAAAAATTATCATTTCACTTTTATTTGAAAAAAATAAATTGGAATCTTGATATTGAAGAATTTTCAAAATGTTCTAATACGTTGATAATATTAGAATAAATTTTCTCATTTAGGGATTTCTTAAGATAGATTCTCATCTTTGGACGCTCGTGCTTACATTTCCGTAATCAAGATGTACATGTGATGCAAAACAATAATATAACATGATATTCAAGCAAAAATGTGCGCATTTTATTTATCTCTTATTTTTTTTATCATTTATCTCTTATTATTTTTTTATCATTTATCTCCCATTATTTTTTTTTTAAAGTGTTCATTTATTAATTTTTTTTTGTTTTTTTTCATTCTTTGCATTTTTGTTTCATGAGTAAAAGAAAAGGAAATTTTTGTTGTATTGAAAAATTTTTATAAATACCCCAATATGTTGGTAGTATTTACAAAAATTTTCTTACTTAAAAATTTCATAAGAATAACTATGCGAATTTTTTTTATAATCTCATCATCGAAAAAATTTTCATTTTTATAAAAAAATGAACACCCTTTTTTAACATATATTTATTTTAAAAATTTAAGACTAAATATGCATAGATAAGTAAATAAATAACTTAAAATATATATTAAAAATAAAAAATTACCCAAAAAAGGTCTGTCAACACTAGTCAATAGTCCAAGAATAGTTCGAGAGATTTAGAGCAGTTTACTGATGGTTCAAATGGTTTAGTTTAGTTTTTCTGGTAGTTCGGCACGTATAGAGTGGTTTTTTAGTGGTTCAACAGTGGTTTGACTAAATCGATTTAGGGCTAGCTAGCTAGCAGCAATTAAGTCAGGTTAAGCACATAGGCCTTCGATTAGGTCTAGGTTGGCATACAAGTCTTCACCGTTTTTATTTTCTATAAAAGCTAATTTTTTTAAATTTCATTTTAAACTTTTTTTCTAAAAACAATTTCAAACATTCTCATATAGCCAAGAATACTAACCACCTCTATTTTAGAATCCAAAAGTCGACCATCATCCTTCACTGTCAACCACCGATCATCGACGCTAGATCCATACCCCTTCATCACTATTCCAACCTTAGCTTAACCTAAACCAACCTTGAAAGGTGTAAATTTAGCCTTGAAGATTTGGCCGAAACCCACTATTCTCTCTTTTTTTTTAATGATTTTTTTGTGTGTTTGCTTGTTGTGGCTTCCTTTTAGAGGAATGTGGTTTTGCTTTTTGTTGGCATTTTCTTGGTTGCTTGGTAGATTTTAATAGATGGGTGTTTGCATTACAATGAATTTGTTAGTCAATGGTAGTAACGGTGAGGGTGGGCTTTTAGTCAAGGTGATGGTGGTTATTGGTGGAAGTCAACAACAAGGGAATTTTTAACTGGGTTATTAAGGCTCGTGGTGGTGGGTTTTGGAAATGTTGGTTGAATGGTGGTGGGGATAGATTATTTGGTAAAGTCCATTCTTTTTTTTCTATTGGCCCTTCTTTTTCATGTTAATAGGTCTCATTATTGATCAAATTAAAAATTCATACTCCCCATTTCTGGGGATTATGGCAACTTACTTAAAGGCGTTGTCTTTCCGTTTTAGTTTTGCTTAGATTTCTTGTGAAGAGGGTTAGTTGCCATAGTTGAAAGGATAGAGGTTGAATCATAAGGGAGATGGGTTTTTACAGGTGGGGTTTGGGTAGTAGGGTAAGGTGGCTAGTTCAGGTGCTGTGCACAATACCATACTTCAGTTTCTATATTTTTTTTATTCTTAATTTTTAAAAATAATTATAATTTAACAAATTTGGGTTTTAAAATCTTTGAGCCTTACAAATGGATTTCAAGCCTTAATATTGGGTTTTGAAAAAAATGGTTAAACTAAAGCTAAATCCATAAGACCCAATTAGAATGTTTAAATAGGCCTCAATTGTGCAAGTAAAACTCTCAAACAAGACTTAAGATTTACCTAGATAAAAATTAGTATCTACAGTTGTCCCTCTTTATACATTTATGAGAATCAAGAATAAGGCAAAAATGGACAACAATTTTGATTGGTTCAGTAGCTTAAAATATTTTTCATTTTCATTTTTTTTTGTTTTCTGGTTTTGGTTTTTGTTTTTGTTTTCAAAAAGTAAGGAAACTAACACCGATAAACTTAAAGCTAACCCAAAAGCTCTTTTCATTAAGGGTTTCACAACTTTTTGAAATGAAAACTCCTCTTACAAAAGCCTCTACAACTTTTTGAAAATTTATTAAAATGAAAACCCTTCTTACCAAATGTTTCACAATTTTAAAAATAAATTGAAATAAAAACTCCTTTAACTAGAGGTTACAATTTTAAAAATAGATCGAAAACAAAATCTTCTTTCACCAAAGGATCTACAACTTTAAAAATAAATTAAAATGAAATCTCCCTTTACTAGAGGCTCCACAACATCAAAAGTAAATTGAAATGAAAGCTTCTCTTACCAGAAGCTTTACAACTTTAAAATAGATCAAGATAACTCATAGATTATGCTTAAGGTCTTACAAAATATGACACTAAAATAGATTCGACTTGGAAGACTTACGTATCCTATTTGGATGACATAAAGACTATATCAAAAGGTCTTATAAATCTCAACACTAAAACAAATTTAGCTTAGAAGATTTACGAATCTTATTTGGAGGTCTTACAAATCTAAATACTTATTAATGCTCCTCTAAACAGAGGCATTGAAACTTTAAAAATCTCACCAAGGAAATGGCTCTTCTAATTAGAGACATTAAAACTTTAAAAATCTCATTTTATGCCAATTTAGTTGGGCTTGACATCCATAGGTGCTAGCTAGATTGGGCTTGACAATTCTAATAGATAAAATGGGCTTGGATTCTCAACTAGTGCCATGGGC
Organism: Durio zibethinus; assembly: GCF_002303985.1. The sequence goes on along the minus strand of NW_019168048.1, from coordinate 25,954,553 downwards.
TTGAATTCTTATCTTGAAAAGCTTGAAAAATTTTCAACACTTTTGCCTTCCTAAAAAAAACTTTTTTTTTCATATTTTTTGTTTTCCAAATACCATATACCCTTTCCAAACTCTTTGGAAACCTTTTATTCTCCACAAACTCTTTCTTTTTTTTCTTTTTTATTTTGTTGTTTGACAAACTTTTTTTTTAAATATTTGAAAAATCGACAAACACCATATGATGCAAATGTCTCTTATAAGAATAATGGTGCAAATGCAATAGTTCTTATGCAAACGTAGACATTCTACAAAAATGGTTACTAAAAATGCCAATGCAAGTGTCCTTCCCATGATACAGATGCCCTATAAAAATGTAAATAATTATGTAAATGCCTTTTACAAAGATGTAAAGACAAAAAAAATAATGCAAATGCACATGCATGCTAAAAGTTTTTTTGAAAACAATTCTTTTCAAATCAATTTGCATGTGAAGAAAACAAAAGTTTAGAGATTCTCATCTAAAATCAAAGATTCTCATTTGAAAGGATTCACATCTAAAAATTAAGTATTCTCATTTAGAGATTCATATTTAAAAATAAAAATTTCGTATTTGATAGGTTCAAAGATTCACATCTAAAAATCAAATATTCTCATTTGAAAGTTCAAAGACTTACATTTAGAAATCAACGATTTACATTTAAAGAGATCCGCATCTAAAAATTTCATAGATTCACATTTGACAATCAAAGTTTCACATTTGAAGGGTTTAAAGATTCATATCTAAAAATCAAAGATTTTCATTTGAAAAATTTATAGATTCATATCTAAAAATCAAAGATTCTCATTTGAAAGGTTCAAAGATTCACATCCAAAAATAAAAGATTATTATTTGAAAATTTTAAAAATTCATATCTAAAAATAAAAATTCACATTTGAAGAGATTCGCATCTAAAAAGCCAAAGATTCGCATTTAAAAAGATTCATACCTAAAACTTGAAGATTTCCATTTGAAAAGTTTTACAAAGATTTACATTTGAAGGTTTGAGATTCACATCAAGGGTTTCTAGATTCATATTGAAGTTTTCGAGATTCACATTGAATGTTTAAGATTCACATTAAGGATTTGTAAAAGCTCACAAATGATTTCAAAGATTTGTAAATGATTTCAAAGATTTGTAAATGATTTCAAAGTTTTGCAAAAGTTCAAAGATTGTTAAAAAGATTTCCAAGATATGTAAAAGATTCAAATATTTACAAAATGGTTTCAAAGATTCATAGAAAGGTTTCTAAGATTTACCAAAAGAATTTTAAAGATTCGCAAGTAACAGGTCATTTTTTCAAAACCTTATCTTGAAAATAGCTCCTTTAATTAAAGGTTTAATGACTTTAAAAATAAACATTTTAACGTGACCAAGGTTTAACATATTTTGAAAATAATTTTTGCTTTGAGTGTTAAATTCTTAATTTTCTACAAAAATTTTCTTAATCAAGGGTTAAAAATCTTATCATGAAAAAGCTTCATTTAAGTATCAAAATCTTATCTTGGAAAGTTTTCTTCGTTCAAAGAGTAAAAATATCAATCCTTTTTTAAAGTTATTCTTCAATTAAAGATTAACATTTCTATCCTTTCTACATACGATGAATACCTTGAATACAAGTATCAGTGAAAATCAATGTTATACACCCTTAAATGTGGTAAAAAAAGGTCTTCAAAATTGTCTTTTTTCTTTCTGCCATCTTGTGTTCTTTCATTTTAAATATTCCAACACTTATAGCTCTAAAATTAACTAATTCTTCACCATTATAACATTGGTGTTCTTTTGAAAGTTTTTTTTTTTAATGTAAAGTCCTTGGATACCAATATCATCTCTGACTTGTTTTGTCATTCTCATTTTGTGTCCCTCACTATTCCAAATTGCTTTTCAAATTGATGCAAGGATCTTTTATAGATAGTATCATTCATTTCTTCCTCATCATTCCTATTTCAAACAAATGTAATACAATCATACATTTTTTTTATTCATTATGATGAAGAAGGGTAGTAAATATCAAGATAAACTGGAGAAAAGAGGTATTCATTATTGAAATGAATTAAACAAGTCTAATGAAGAATAAATAGGCAAATGCATAAAGGTAATTCATTGTAACAATTGTTTGGATGGGATAACAGCATTTAAATAATGAACACTTAGGCAATTTTGAATTCTAATTTAGAATTTTTTTCCAAAAACTCATTTTGTTTATTTTTTATATCATTCTAAGTTCATCTAGACTTGTCCTAATTTCACAGGATCTCTAAATGTTTTTGATCTTTCATTTTGAGTTTGTCTGCCTTAACCTAGTTTCTATTTTCAACATAATTTTTTTTTACTCAAATCACCCTTTCAAGTTTTCAATTTCAATATTATTTTTTCTTCTTTGTTTTTTTTTTTTTGGATTTTTGTTTTTCTCATTTTTTTTTCAATCTTTATTTATCACAATCCTCTATCAAATTCCAAATCAATCGTTAAAATTAGAAAGGGTTATCTCATTATCCTTGAATGATACCATAAGCACTTCTTAGTTTCAACATACTTGTCTTTAACTTAAGTAATTAAATTTGATCAAAAGGGACTTTTGAGGCATGTAATGTAGGTTATGGCAAAGGGTTGTACAAAAATAGATAAAATAGGCTCAAAACATGCATGTTTAAAGGGTTGTGAACCAAAGGTTCATTTCTTATCAAAATAGAATATGATGGCATTTTACCCTTTTTTCATAAGCATCTCCTCATTTTCAATTCATTTTTTTCATTTCTTATGATTTTTTTTTTTACCTTTGAGATCTTTTAACCTCTACCTTCTTTTTATCAATAGGTCTTCTTCCAAAACTTATCCTCTAGTGTGGGATTAGGCTAAAAAAAAGTAATAAATGAATAATTTTATTAATGTATGAAAAGTAGTTATTTCTCATCTTAAACATGAATACCTTTTTGAAGAACACAAATTGATAAAAGATGAGCTTGTTGACAAATATTACTGAATGATCACATCCTTGTGAAAACAACTTTACTTTTGTCAACATTAACTCTTTTTGCTTCATTTATCTCATTCGATATGAATAAGTTTTCAAAATTAAATCCCAAATTATTATAATCATTGCTTGAACATTCATTATTTAGGATTTGATAATGGGTAAAATGAAAGATATGAAACTATATACAAAAGCATAGAATAACAATTCAAATGAAAAAGAAAATGAAAATGCATTGTTGCCATTTCATTAAAATGATAAAGACAAAATGAAAGTCCAAAAATATCCTTTGATACTTGCAAACATAAATATTTAGGCAATAACATTACTAAAAAAATTCAAAAAAAGTAAATAGCCTCGTCATTCATTATCATCATGTTCCAATGTGATTAGGTAGAAGATTCCCCACTAACACTTGACCTTACTTCTTTATTGAAGTTTAATAAGCCAGTCTTGATTAAGTTTTGCACCTTATGTTTGAAAGCAGGATAATTTTCTATTGAATGGAATTACATTCTCACAGTGATACTTACATCAAGCATTGATGTCATACCACTTAAGGCAAAGAGGTTTCAATGGGTCTAAATGGATTGATGGGATAAGGTTGTTCTCAATGAGCTAAAGAAAAAAACTCAATGTAAGAGATGGGAATTAGACTAATACGAGTTCTATTTTGGTTATTCCATGGTCTTCTTTGATTGTTCATATGGTTGCTAAACTGAGGTAAATGTGTATAAATGGTGATTGGTGAAGGCTTGATTGAGATCTTGGTTGTAGGATTGGTTGATATGGGTAAGGATTTGTTGAAACATTATTTATGGTAGGGTAGTAAAAATGGTATACTAAGTAAGGGTAATAACGGGCAAATCTTCTAACCTGTGTTGCCTTTATAAGTCATAGCTTGAACATATCCTTCATTCTCCTTAGATGTTTTCTCTTTTTTCATATATTCTCTATCGAGCTTTCCACTATTGATTGCATTCTCTATTATTTCGTCAAAAATCACCATCTCCGTAAATTTTTTTTTGGCATTTACAACCATCTTGTCATAATACAGTGCTTGAATAGTGTTAATGAATAAAATAGTGGTTTATTTATCTATAAAGAGCAACTAAGCTTGGGTAGCTACATTTATTCACCTTTGAGCATATTTTTCAAAGCTTTCAGTAGCTTTATTTTCCATGTTTTGAATGATAAATGATCTGGGGCTAGATCTACTAAATGTTTATATTGTGTAATGAATGCCATAGTCGGCTTCTTTCATGAACGGATTTGGTTTCTATCCAATTAAACATGCCACTTAGCAACAGATCTTATGAGGCTATCCTAGTAAACATGGATCAATAGTTTATCATCACGACCATAAATGCTATCTTCTAACAGTACATGATGATATGAGTCATCGAACATTTAGTCTTATTGTACTTTTCAAACTCTAGGGCTTTGAATTTCGGTAGAATTACTACATCAAGTACCAAGCATAATCCAATTGTATCCATCGATCCAAAAATATCCATCTCCTTAATGGTCCGTAGCTTTTTTTTTTTGCAAGCTTCATGTTTTACTTAGACTCTGGATCCTCTCTTACTTCTGACATACTTATTTTGAGCTTTTCTTATTCCCTTGGATTATCCAAATCAGGGACATAGATTGGATCTGATGACTTCATCCCTATGGCTGGAGTATTATGCCCTAAAAATTGAGTAGGTCTCTATGTTATCGGTATGGCAAGGTAGGCAAATGGACATTCTCCAATGAAAGATATAGATTGTGGTTATACTACTCAAAAGTTTGGGCCTAATGTGGGGTAAAACCTAGTGGATATTATGGACACCCGTTTTTGTTTGTGGTATGCAATTTATTGGGCCTTGGGTGCCTAAAGTATGGTTTTTATTCTTGGCTTTGGGTCGAATAATGATTATTTGGATTCAAGTTTTGGCCCAACCAATATCTTATTATTATTATTGTTGTTGTTGTTGTTATTTTTTAAACAAGAAAACTAAAAAAAGAAAAGGAAAATAAATTAGCAAATTTTTGGGATTTCAACTAGGAATCAAGCGGGAAAAAAAAAGGTTTTCTAAAGGATTTGATGCATAAACTAGAAACTGAAATCACACAATCATTAACCATAATCAACTGTAATAAAATCTTGAGATTTAAACTTGGATTAAATTTGTTTAGACCTTAAAATCATTGCTAAAATAGGCTATAAATTGAACGTGAAGTCACATAGAAAAGGAAAGGATTGATGGTTTTGGGTTTTCCTTTTTATTAGCTTTTTAGATGAGATAGTGATCCAAAAGGATGGTGAATTTGATTTTTTCAAGTTCTTCTCAAATAATGATTTTAAAATATAATTGAATGAAAAATTAATATCAATATCAAAATATGATGCAAATAACAGTAAAATAATAAAATTAAACCAAATGCAAAGTAAAAAGATAAGGATAGAGAAATCAAATACAAAGATTTATAAAGATTTAATCTTTCTCCGCAAAGCATCTACATCTGTAAACACTCATATATTTTCGGGGTCAATAAAGCTATTTTTATTAGTATTTTCATATTATATTATTATTATATTATATTAGAGTATAGTATATTAATCTAACAATATATTATAGTATTATTATTATTATTATTATTTTAAAAAAAAATAAGGAAATTGGTGATTCAATACTGGATCCGTTGGAGCATGATTCTTGGTGACTTAATCACGGATCCGTTGGAGCATGATTCTGGGAGATTCGGTTACAGATTTGTTTTGGCATAATTCATGCAAAGAATCAAGGGGGAGGAGCCTAAAAAAGATGAATACACACCCGAAAGCCAGCAGAGATAGCTCCATATACGATACCTAGAAACCTATACCCAGGATTTCATCAGAAAAACAAGGAAAAGAACATTCTCTCCTCACCCCTGCCGATTTATCGGCTCCTTAATTTTCAAGTTATTTCTGCAAAATATTTGCTATGGGTAAGGAGAAGGTTCACATTAACATTATGGTCATTGGCCGTGTTGACTCTGGAAAGTCGACCACAACTAGTCACTTGATCTACAAGCTTGGAGGCATTGACAAGCGTGTGATCGAGAGGTTTGAGAAGGAAGTTGCTGAGATGAACAAGAAATCTTTCAAGTACGCCTGGGTGCTTGATAAGTTGAAGGCTGAGCGTGAGCGTGGTATTACCATTGATATTGCCTTGTGGAAGTTCAAGACAACCAAGTACTACTGCACTGTTATTGATGCCCTTTGACATCATGTCTTTATCAAGAAAATGCTTACTGGTACCTTTCAGGCTGACTGTGCTGTCCTTATGATTGACTCCACCCATGGAGGTTTTGAAGCTGGTATTTCTAAGGATGGACAGACCCGTGAGCATGCTCTCCTTGCCTTCACTCTTGGTGTCAAGCAAATGATTTGCTGCTGCAACAAGATGCATACCACAACTCCCAAATACTCAAAGGCAAGGTATGATGAAATTGTGAAGGAGGTTTCTTCCTACTTGAAGAAGGTTGGTTACAACCCTGAAAAAATTCCATCCGTCCCCACCTCTGGTTTTGAGGGTGACAACATGATTGAGAGGTCCACCAACCTTGACTGGTACAAGGGTCCAACCTTCCTTGAAGCACTAGACCAAATCAATGAGCCTAAGAGATCATCCGACAAGCCACTCCGTCTCCCACTTTAGGATGTCTACAAGATTGGAGGTACTGGAACTGTTCCAGTGGGTCGTGTTGAAACTGGTATCCTCAAGCCTGGTATGGTAGTTACGTTTGGTCCCTCTAGATTGACCACTGAAGTTAAGTCCGTTGAGATGCACCATGAGGCTCTTCAGGAGGCTCTTCCTGGTGACAATGTTGGCTTCAATGTTAAGAATGTTGCCGTCAAGGATCTCAAACGAGGATATGTTGCCTCAAACTCCAAGGATGATCCCGCCAAGGAGGCGGCCAACTTCACTTCCCAAGTCATTATCATGAACCACCTTGGGCAGATTGGAAATGGTTATGCTCCTGTCCTTGATCGCCACACCTCTTACATTGCTGTCAAGTTTACTGAGCTCCCGACCAATATTGACAGGCGATCTGGTAAGGAGCTTGAGAAGGAGCCCAAGTTCTTGAAGAATGGTGATGCTAGTTTTGTTGAGATGATTCCCACCAAACCCATGGTTGTGGAGACCTTCTCTGAATACCCCTCACTTGGGCATTTGCCGTGAGGGACATGAGACAGACTGTTGTTGGTGGTGTGATCAAGATTGTGGAGAAAAAAGACCCAACATCTCCCAACAAGAACGTATCTACTTACAAGGCAAATGGTATGGCAGCATATTTGGTGCCATTGGTTACCTATCTTAGTCTTTTGGTGGTTTGGGATATTCAACCCCACGGTTGTGTGTGATCGTTTGGGAGAAATATTTTCGGCACTCATCTTTGGAAGCTTTACGGGTCATCTGGGAATCTATTGGGACATGGAGCCGTATCCACGAATTGAAAAAAAAACTTTGGCATCAAAGTCTTTACAACTTGCAGATTTGGGTTAATGTCTTGGGTAGTTCTCGCTGTCGCTTATTGCATAAAGCAGGATGAAGTCAATGAAAAAGTTTTTGATTCCAGGCTTGCGAATACAACATTGATGCTGGTAATTGGAACACAATGGATATTGCATAAGACCGAGCTGGGTTCTATATTTGTTGGGGATGCTTGGTCCGAGTTCCCTCCGTGCACACATCACCGGGGATGTATCTTGTCAACCATCCTATGAACCGTGGGACACGGGATGAACTGTTCTGAAGTTTAAAGTTTTCGCGTGAGTCCAAATAACATTCACACGTCAACTCGACCCGTTTTTTTTTTTTTTTTTTTTAAATTTAATTTAATTTTTAATTTTTTTTCTTATTTATTGGTTTTAATTATTTTTTTAAAAAAGATCATTTTTGTCATTTTTATTTTTTTAAAAAAAAAGGTAAAAAAGAAAAAATGAAGTTTTGAAAAAAAAAAAAAATTCTAATAACAAAAAATCAATAATTCATTATTTGGTAAATTATAAAAATGATCAAAGCTTGAATAATTTGAAATCAAACTGATACCATCTTTTAGATGGGCGTTGTAGGGGTGCTAAAACCTTTCCCCATGCGCAACTGACTTCCGAACCTAACATCTATTTTGTAGATCAGATTCAATCAAGTGATCAATCACACATAAACAAAAAAGATTGGTGGTGACTTTCTTTCATCCATGTCTAACAGTAAGTCCACAGATCTATATGTTATGACAACGTCCTCTATTCTTGGTTGTCTACACCAAGACTTCAATCCACTATTCTTGAACTGAAATTAGAACTTTATCTTTTTCTTAAGGCTTAGATAGCAACCTAATACTCTCTATTTTCTATTCTAGTAGCAACCTTTCAATCTCATAAATTTAAGAGGATATCTCACCTTTTGATTACAAAATCACTTAATAGAAATGCAAACTTAAAACACCTCTCAAAGACTAAGTGTTTGCCAAGTTTAAGTACAAGAAAATGATGAATGAACAATGAATATGATTTGGATACAATAAATACAAAAGATATGGATTTTTAAGCTCTAACAACTCTTCATTCTTTGAAAGAATGAAAATATAGTATGTTGGTTCTTGCTCTCTTGATTTATCAACCTTTTTGGTGTGTTGGAGTGTCCAATTTATAGAAGAATTGAAGAACTAGCCGTTAGAGATGGTTCGGAAGAAGAAATGCCCGTTGGAAGCTTGAAAAGCTAGCTGTTATGCATATATTTGGGCAAACTCGATGATCAGGTAAAGGACTCGATCAATCCCCTACGTAGGTGATCAATCTACTATGTAGGGGGATTGATCCCTTCTACGTGTTTTAAACCTAAAATTTTTTTTGTATAAAAAATGGATCGATTCCTTAAAGGGGAGATTGATCGGGTCATTTTGAAACCCTAACCAATCGATCCCTATAGGGAAAGGATTGATCCAATCAAGCTAGGTGGTTTTTCTTGTTTTACACTCCACTCACTAATTTGACTTGAGTTATACAATTTCAAATCAAAAATCGTTTGAAGATTTAGAAACTAGAATTAAAGGAATTTTATCCGTATGAAATCATCACCTAATTCATTGTATACGAATTATAATGAATTTTCAAAACTACAATTTGTGTAGTTTTTAGACAATTGCAAAGTGTTTAGTAAAAATTCAAAATCTTTTCTTAAAAAATTTAGATTTTGATTTTGTTTGATCCATTTGAAAGTAGACTCAAAGAGCTTTCCAACCATATAAAATTCAAATATTAAAACTTTGTGAATTAATACATAAAGATAAAACAAGTTCAATGTTGGAAAACTTTGATCTTGTAAAATAACTTTTTTAAGTTAATCTATTTCTAAAAACCAATATTATCAAAATTGTATTAAATCCAAAATGAATAAGTTCACTTTAAAATCAACAATTGAACTTCCATTTAAGCTCAAATAAATAATGTTTAAAGATTGTTTTGATTTGAGAAATAAGAAACATAAAGAAAGGTTTGTTTAAACTTTGAAAATCATATTATTTATTTAGTACCAAAATATAAAACTTAAGAACATGTACTAAATAAATATTTTTCAAAATCTTAATCAAGCTTATTTAGCTTAATGTTTTGTCATTTCAAAATAGGGATCAATTCAAGGCTAACAATCTCCTTATTTTTTATATGACAAAACTTAAAGATAAATTTGTTTGATAAAAAACTCTCTTTCAGACATGTAAGATTTTGAAATTTTTTTTTAAAAACTCCCCTTAAATTTTGCAAAGCAAAACTCTCCCTCAATTAATGCATCATAATTCAACACAACTCAATAAATATATGTTAGTCAAATATATAAAAAATAAGCATAATCAAACATATGCATGTCAAGTACAAGCAAATTTGTCCATATGATATTTCTCTCCCTTTTTGTCATAGCAAAAAGGTATGAGCATACTAATGAGCAAATAAACAAAAAGAGCCATCATTAACAAATAGATCAATGAAGCATTTCTCCTCGTTTTTTGTTTAACCTCTTTTTACCAAATGTTAAATCTCCTATACCAATTGCTATAAACATACAAGAAGAAATATCCATAAACTTTCCCTATTTTTGTCATAGCAAAAGAAAAAAAAAATCAATTCAAGGCATGGACTAAATGCTTGATACCAATAATATCAAGAGCATTCTTAATGTTGTAATCAAGTGTAATATGCATAATGGAGTTCACATACATGTATTCAAGCACAAAAGCATAAAAGTATTTTAATGTCTCCAATTTTAATATTTTAGCACAAGTCATCAAATTTACTACATGAAATTTATGAGCAAAGGATAATGAATGTTATGCAACTTACTCATAAATCATGTTAGCATAAGATGTGCTTAGAACCTAAAACATCAATAATAATTAAGTATAAATTCAAGCACAAGCATATCTATGTACAAAGATTCAAACGAATATTCATGCAATAAAAATTATTAATCAAAGTAATCTAGAACTAGGCATGAATATTAATCAATACAAGCATTTAAGAATATTGAAACAATATCTACCAAGTGACTTGGTGATTAATTTGTGCAATGTGTTCATATATTCAACCACAAAGTCATATATTTGCACATATCAAAGCAAGCATGTATATGTATTTAAACTCATACATCATATCATAAAGTCGATATATTTACCTCAATCCATGTCAAGCTTTGTTGTTGTGTTCCTTTGACTTTGAATTCTCTAATTCACTTCATTTGAGCAAAACTAGGCTTGATTGATGAGGATGACATGCTTTGTTTGCTATACTTGAAATTCTAAAAATTAAGGCTCATTCATGCTCATTTCAAGTTCTCCTAATATAGACTTAAAAAATATTATTGACAAAGAAATGTTCATTAATAGCATCAAGAATATCACTTGATAAAAATTATACTAGTTGTTAGAAAATGAATTTCGTATTCTAAGTCATTATAGGCAAAAGAAAATTTTGCTTATTAAGCATAAGTTGCCAATTTGCTAGCAAATCATTCAATATTAACTAAAGCTATAGACCATTCATTATAATGAACTTCATATAGCACAATGGTGGCACTAAAGCAAAAGTTCTTAAGTTATATGCAAAACATCAATATTTCTAGATCATTTATGAACACAAAGAGGACATATTCAATAATCATATATATTTAAGAAATCACCAAAGAATATGTCAAAACCAATTTGAGGCCTTATAGAATTAAAAAAAACTCAAGAAAGACATATTTATCATAAGAAATATAATCAAAAAAATTTCATCACAAAAGCATAAATATGTCTACACAAATTAGAAGCTATAATCAATAATGACTTAAGCTAAAAATAAGTATCATAAGAAAATCATTTACTTATGCATGTTGCAACCATGTCAAGTCAAGAAAAATCATATTTATCATATATGCACACACTTGACAAGAACAATAGATGAACTAACAACATATATCATTAAACAGAATTAGTTCATCAATACTTAATCCCAAACCAAAAGATAAGTCAATTAAGCACAAGTTCTAAAATATTTCACAAAATTAATGAATCAATTGAGCATAAGAGCAAGTATATTTAAAATATTTTAAAAATCAAAAGATAAAAAATTTATGTATTTTCAAATCATAAGCATTAAAGTCAAGTTGAATTAATTATCATATGAGCACATATCTTGGCCAAAAACATAGATGAACAATGAATCGATATATATCACTTAAGCACAAGATATTCATTAATTTAAAAATCAAGAGTTATAACATTTAGAATATAATAATCAAGTTTTAAAAAATATTTCACAAGATCCAAGCATTATAAACAAGTTAAGAAATTTTAAACAACATGGTCATATAGGCATTTTAAATAATCACAAATTAAAGTATATCATATAAAGTGCACAAAGAAAAATATGAAACATACTCATCAAGCTAAAATCATTCAAACAAATATATTTTTACAAAAACACAATAAGATAATCCATTCAAAGCTTAATATGTCTAGGATTTTTATTTTTTCACTTTAAAACTCATTTTTGCTTAAAAAATGCCTTAATAAATCTCAAAACTAGTCAAGCTCATTTTTAACCAACTTGAACCATTCCAACAAATTTCACATGACAAAACAAGGTTGTTCAAGTGATCATTTGGCATTAAAAACAAGGAAATCAAAAAGTCAACTCTTAATCCCCATATTTCCTTGAAAATGGCTATTAAAATGGGCAAATATGTTTAAACACACATATAAGCTCTTCAAACCATTTAGAAAAGTTTTATATCACATTTTGAAAACATCCAAATGATTTTTATGCCCTTAAATGTTTAAAAATAAGATTTGATATTTTAAGCTCTAAAATCCTTCGAAACTTACATGTCGCACTTATTAGAAATTGAAACTATTGCAAGTTATCTAGTTTTCTTTTTTTGAGCAAGTTTAAATCATTGAATTCAAGATATTCAAATTCATTTTATAATTAAAAACTTACTAAAACAAAATTTCATATTTTAAGGCCTGACCCTAGCAAAAATCACTTTTAAAGCAAAACAAAAAATTTTAAAATCATTAAGCTTTAAGTGCTCCTCCTAAGTTTATGCATAAATATAAAAATAATTAAGCACATAACTTAATCGCATCAAGCATATATAAAATATATCTCAAGCATTAAACACAATATCAACAAGCATATGTGGGCATGTACTTCTTTTAAAATAATTTAGAATCAATCAAGATATATTAATAAAGCATACAATAATTTAGCACTCAAAATTCATCAAGAATAGGTAAACAAATTCAAATTCATAAAAGTTTAAAGGTTACCTATCTCTATTGTGTGTCTAGAGCTCTAATCTTAAATATCACATTGTAGCTCTTTGCTCTAACACACCTATAAGAGACTATCTTATTTGATTTTTGGTACTCAAATTAATTGGGTCCTTGAAAGTTAGTCATCCAGTCTCTTATTTCTTTTGGAACCCATACTTGCCTAATTCTAAATGAAACTTTTCTCTTTGTAGGATAAGTATGTGTAGTATGGCCATGAAAATGACAAAAATTACATTTAATCATTTTATTACTTAAACTTTTGTTTAAAAGTTCTTGTTTTTCATTCATCAAAACTTCAAATTTTTTTTTTCAATTCTAAATTCTCTTTTTCTAGCATTTCATTTCTCTTTTGACAAGCTTCAAAATTCATTTTCAATTTATAATTTTCTTTTTCCAAATCACTCTTTGTATTTATCAAGAAATCATTTTCAACATTCAATTTTGAAATCACTTTCTTGTAATTTCTCATCATTGATTACAATCATCATATAACTCATTGTAAGCATCTTATAATTTATCAAATATGAATCACAAGAGTTAAAGGTTACCTTCGATTCTTCAATAGGATATGATGTATATTGGTTGAAAATTTATCTTTCATGTAGCTCATTTCACTTTCTCCATTTCTCATTTGAAGTTAAGTATTTTGAGACCAAGTTGAAATTATGGGAGTCAAGAGCTTCATAGAGTAAGCACTTTGCCTTGACATCATTAACTGCTTGCCTCATATAGTTTGCATCATTTAAAGGAATTCCAAGCCTTTTCTTTATCACATTCCATGCTTTAAAATCATGGGCTATTATGAACACCTTCATCCTCATTCTCTATTCAATTCAAATTTATCAAATATAAGAGCTTTGAGGACTTTCTCACTATCTTGAAACCTAAATTTAGCCATAGGATCTTTACTCAATGTGGTTAAACCTACAAAAAGAGACCAAAGCTCTTATACAAATTATTAGCTTTTTAGGTGAGATGGTGATCCAAGAGGAGGGTGAATTGAATTTTTCCAAGTTCTTCTTAAACAATGATTTCAAAATATAATTAAATGGAAAATTAAGATCGATATCAAAATATGATGCAAAAAATAATAAATTGATAATCTTAAACTAAATGCAAAGTAAAAAGATAGAGATAGAGAAATCATACATAAAGATTTATAAAGGTTTGGTCCTTCTCCACAAGGTAACTACATCCTCTCTTTTTGGTTGTCCACATTAAGGCTTCAATCTACTATTCTTGAATTGAAATTACAACTTTATCTTTTTCCTAAGGCTTAGATAACAACCTAACACTCTTTACTTTTTAGGCTAAGTAGCAACCTCTCAATCTCACAAATTCAAGAGAATACCTCACATCTTAATTATATAATCAGTTAATAGAAATGTAAACTCAAAATACCTCACAAAGACTAAGTGATTGCCAAGTTTAAGTACAAGAAAATGATGAATGAACAACAAATATGATTTGGATACAATAAATACTATGATTTGGATACAATAAATACAAAAGATATGGATTTTTAAGCTCTAACAACTCTTCATTCTTTAAGAGAATGAAAATATAGCTTATTAGTTCTTGCTCTCTTGATTTATCAACCTTCTTATTGTGTTAGAGTATCCAATTTATAAAAGAATTGATGAACTAGCCATTAGAGATGGTTTGGAAGAAGAAATGTCTGTTGGAAGCTTGAAAAACTAGCTGTAATGCACATATCTGGGCAAACTTGATCGGTCAGGTAAAGGACCCGATCGATCCCCTACCTAGGTGATTGATCCCTTATGTAAGGGGATCAATCCTTTCGGCATGTTTTAAATCCAAAAAGTTTTTTGTATAAAAAATGGATCCATTCGTTAAAAGGGGGATCAATTGAGTCACTTTGAAACCCTAACCAATCGATCCTTATAGGGAGGGGATCAATCTGCTCAAGTTGGGTGGTTATCTCCTATTTGCACTCCACTCACTAATTTGATCATATCTTGAGTTATATAATTCCAAATAAAAAACCGTTTGAAGATTTAAAAACTATACTTAAATGGATTTTTATCCATGTAAAATTCATCACCTAATTCATTGTATACGAATTATAGTGAATTTTTAAAATTACTATTTACGCAGTTTTTAAACAACTGCAAAGTGTCTAGTAAAAATTGAAAATTTTTTCTTAAAAAAATTAGATTTTGATTTTGTTTAATCCATTAAAAAGTAGACTCAAAGAGCTTTCCAACCATATAAAATTCAAATATTAAAATTTTGTGAATTAATACAAAAAATAAAATAAATTCAATGTTGGAAAACTTTGTTATTGTAAAACAACTTTCTTAAGTTAATTTATTTCTCAAAACCGATATTATCAAATTTGTATTAAGTCCAAAATGAATAAGTTCACTTTAAAATCAATAATTAGACTTCTATTTAAGCTTAAATAAATAATGATTTGAGAAATAAGAAAACATAAAGAAAGATTTGTTTAAACTTTGAAAATCATATTATTTATTTAATAACAAAATATAAAACTTAAAAACATGTACTAAATAAATATTTTTTAAAATCTTAATCAAGCTTGTTTAGCTTAATAGCAAATAATAAATAAAAGAGTAAAATCTCAAAGTCAACCCTGATCAAAATTCAACAAAACTTGATCAAAATGAATAGAACTGGGGTTAATCTTCAAAGTTCAAAGTCTAATTAGAATCAATGTGATTTAAAATTAAATTTGGTGATTTTTAAAAAACTAAAATTTTTATTATACTAGGGGAAGTGTGAAATTACTAAAATACCTTTATAAGGTATTTTCATAATTTGACTTTCTCAAGCTCAAATTTTCATGAAACTTTTTTATCTCAATTTGATAATATTTTATGATTTTTGACACATTTGAAATCATAGCAGTAACTAAGAAGTGTGAAATTATCAAAATTCTCCTATAAGGGCATTTTCGTAATTTGACCATCTCGAGCTTGGATTTTCATGAAATATTTCAGATTTCAATTTTATAATATTTCATGATTTTTGGTGTTTTAAAATCTCAAAAATGGGCATAGGAACATTAATTTCTAAGAAAATGGCCTAAATATTAAAAACTTTGCACTAAGGGTAAAATGATTTTTCATGTGTTTGAGGGCATAAAAATCTAACATTTGCAATGAATAATGTGGATCATTGGATATTTTATTGATCTTGATCCAATGGCCAAAGGTGGTTCTTTAAAAGGAATAAAATGACAAGCTTTGATTTGGATGAAATCTCATCCAAGAGTCTATATTCATCAAGAATGGGATTTAAAAAAAAAAAAAACTAACCATTAAAGGAGACTCGATGGTTCAGTAAAAAAAAAGAAGGCTAGAAGGCTGGAAAGGGAAAAAAAAGCCAAACGCGTGAGAAGGGAAATGAAGGAAGCTGTTAAAAAAAAAGAAAAGGGCTAGCCGAATAGAGTAGGTGAAAGAAAAGAAAAGAAGAAAAAAAAAGAGAAGTGTTTGCTAGTTGGGAAGTTCAGTCAAAGAAGGAGGCTGAAGGGAAAAAAAAAAGAGCCAAACATGTGAAGAAAGAAAGGGAAGGGCTATTAAAAAAAAAAAGAAGGGCTAGCCTAGAATAGGTGAAAGAGAAGAGAAAAAGAAAAAAGAAGTGAAGAGTTTGCTGGCTTGGAAGTTCGATCAAAGAAGCAAGCTAAAGGGAAAAGAAAAAAAGCCAAACACATGAAAAATGAATAGGGAGAAAGCTACTGAAAAGGGAAGAAAGGAACCAAGCCAAGGTAGAAAGGTTTCAAGTTAACTTTCTTTGTTCTTCCATGCGCATGATTTCAATTGCTCCTTGGTTGTTTTTAGCTACTACCATGTTCTCACTTATATAATTTAGTTATTGACTGAATTGGCTTTCTTTTCTTGACACGCCATATGCATTTTCAACTTGACTTCATGAAAGTTGTGGTCAATGCATTTCCAAGTTGATTTGTTTGATGCTAAGTTGGACTTGGTCATTGATTTTTTAAATATTCATTGAATCCATTAGTCTTTATGGCGTGATGAATGCTTATGGGAAGGCTAAAATTTCTTTCTTCTATTTTGGTTTTTTCACTTGTTAATGCTATTGTTTCACCGACTTCCTTTTGGATTGTTTACAACTTTACAAAGTTTTGAAAAGATGCTAAAATTTTTACAAGAAAGCTTATTTTCATGTATGTTTTATATCATCATTTATATTTCTCTAATGTTGTTTCAAATATGATTATAATTTAAATCCCATGCATTTTCCTTTCATTGCTAGTTTGGTTAAATTTCCATGTTCATTTTTATCTTTATGCAATTTAGTTTTTTCACCTTAATTTATTTTTAAATGAAAATTTGTTCTTCATTTATTAATAATAAATTAAATAAAATTTCTCAAAGATGATATTTAGGGAAATCCGAGTAGTGATTCTCTAAAATATCTATGTGAGGATATTTTTTTAAAAAATACTACCAAAGTAATAGAGTATTTAGGAAAATATTCAATACAAAAAAGTTCCATTTGTCTATTTTTAAAAAAAATTAATAAATGTTGGTAATAATGTATAATGACTTCTTCTAATAATGAATTAATATAATCAAAGTTTAAAAAATTAGATGAAGAAAGATATAATTAATTAAGTAAAAAAGGACAAAGTGAATAAAAGTTTCCGACGATGGGATTCTAAGAAAGTTTGAGTAGAAATTCCTAAAAAATCCCTATGTGAGAAAACTTTTCTAAAATACCACCTAAGTATTGGGGTATCTAAGAAAATTTTCAATAAAATTTTTATTTACTTTGTTCCTTTCAAAAGTGTTGGCTATAATTGAAAATTGTTAAAAAAAATTAAAACATAATAAGTGTTATATTTTTTGTATGCATATTCTACTTTATTGTTTGCATTAAATAATTTTAAATGCAAATGAAATTTCTGATGGTGAGAACTTAGGAAGTTCGAGTAGTGATTCTTGAGAATTCTCTAGATGAGAAAAAATATTCTAAAAATTGCTAAAGTATTGGAATATTTGGAAGCCTCTTTGCAATATGAAAGATTTTCATTTTATCATTATTCTCAATTTGAGTAATTTTATATGAAAATATACACTTTTGGTAATAAATTTGTTTATAGATAATAATATTATTACATGTTTTAAAGTAAATAAAATTTTTGATTATGAGATTTTAGGAAGTCCAAGTAAAGATTCTTGAGGATTCCTTAGGTGAGAAAAGCCTTTTAAAAATTACCAAAGTATTGAAATATTTAGAAGTATCTTTTCAATGCAAAGAATTTTCATTGTTTAATTATTTTTCTTAATTGGAATAATAAACAGAAGTGTTTTAGGAAATAAATGTATTTGTGGAAAATTATATTGTTACATGATTTTTAATGTTTTTTTTTTAAAAACAAACTGATAGCTTAAAGACTTGAAATAAATCAATAGGGGGTGAATTAGTTTATAATAAATTTTTCAAAATCAATGCCTAATAAGTACATATTTTGCAAATCAATTTTTATAAGTAAATGAACATAATAAATGTAAGTATACTAAAAATCTTAAAAACAAGAGATAAAGATAAAGAATTAAACACCAAGATTTATAGAGATTCGACCCTTCCTTTAGGCACCTACATCTTCTCCCTTAGCCTCACTTGCCAAGGAGTTCAATCCATTATATGTTAAAAGTTACAACCTAGCTATTCAAAGCTCTATACAATCAACACCACAAACTCTTAAGGTTATCATCCCCTTTAAGCTCACAATCTCATCATACAAATTTGCTAAAGTGTTTTTCAAAATCAAAGAACCTCTCTAAGGTTGGGTGTTTGCTAAATTGAAATACAAATCAATATTGAGAAGAAGATTAAGAGAAAACTGATTCAATTTGAAATTTCTACACTTTTCTCTCTCAAACTAGTTTTAATGCTTAAAGAAGATGGCAGATAGAAGCAATAAGTTCTCTTAGCTTTCATTTCTCTTCAATTGCATTAGAAATCTTCATTTATATGTAGAAAGAAAGAGATAGCCATTGGTTGCATTAATGCTTCAAACATGCAAAAATTTCAGATAAAAAAATAGCCATTGGGGCTTTTTAGGCAAAAAAAAATCGATCCCTTCTTAAGGGAGATTGATTGGGTTACTAGAAAATAAGGTACTTTTATGCATGAAAAATGCAACCAATCGATCCTTTTTGGCTACCAATCGATCCCTTAATCAGGTGATCGATCTTTTTGCCAATTCTAGAGACAAGAATTCATTATGGGTAAAAAATCGATCGATCCCCCAATTAATCCTCTTAAGGGGGGATCGATCCTATCCACCAAAACCTAGAACCAATCGATCTATACAAGGAGAGGAACGATTGTTTTTCATGAATTTTTAATGAGAAGCATTCTGGCTAAAAAATAATCGGTCCTTTTGAGAGGGGATCAATCCCTTTTATACTACTTTGCCAAATTTCATGCCAGATGAATTTAAACATGTTCTTGATTTGATTAAAAGCTAAAAAAGTATTCAAATTAAGTTCAAATCATTTTAATTCAATTTTAGCAATTTTATTTTCTCATTTCAAAATATTTTATCAATTCAAGGCTAACAATATCTCCCTTTTTGATATGACAAAACCAAGTTAAATTTTTGCTTAAAAACAATTTTTCATTTGAAAAATAGGCTCCTATTGAATTTAAGCATAAAGAAACTTTAAAAAATTTTAAACAACTAAGAACAAGGATATAACCATCAATATCAAGATCATTAAATAAGAATTTTCATATCATTTCCTCCTCTCCTTTTTGTCATAGCAAAAAGGATGAAGATAATCAAAGTAATATAGCAATCAATTCAAGGTAATAAGAAAACTCAATGTATGTTCAAATACCATACCAATTCAATTCCACAACTCAATGTCATACCAATTTCAATGTCATATAACCATCAATGAATATACCAATTTTACGTGACATTAATTGTAAACCAATTCCAAAGTAACGTAGCAAATGCCATTATGAAAATGAAATGCATATATTATTAATATAAGCATTAAATACAAAGTTTTAGAAGAAAACATAATACAAGGAGTTTTTAAGAAAATTAAAACATAAAAATATAGATACGTAGGAAAACATCTAAGGGATGGCATCAAGATGGATCATTGAGAATGAGGATAAGAAGAAAAATGATGAAAATGCTACTCCATTTGCTCTTGCACAGCCCGAATGTGTTCAATATCAGCCCTAACTTATCAAACTTGTGAAACCATCTCATTTTGGGTTAATTCTATGTTTTCCAATCTAAAGTTCATATCCCTAACCAATGGGTATAGATTATTCATCTGAAGCATAAACATTTCCAAAGCTCCTTGGGTATCAAATAAGGGATTAAAAAGACCTTCTTAAAGAATATCTTATGAAACTTCTTGTGAAAAATCTTGAGCCTCAAGCTCTACTCTAAGTCCACTTTCTTTAATCCATAACCTATCAACATTTTGAGTGTGTCCCATAATATGAAGTGTATAAACTCTAATAATACTGTAAGATCGAATACAATCTCTCTATCACTTATAACATTGATATCTAACCTCCTAAGTAGATTGCTAATGGCTATCCCATAGACCAATGTGTAGTCTTTGTTTTGAATAACCCCTATCATATCATTAAAAATGAAGTGCAAAAGATTGAGTTTCTCCTCATGTTTGATATTATACATCCACCAATAATCTTGTTTCCTAATTGTGGAATATTGCGTTTCAAATGGTGCTAACACATGTGTGACTAAAAAATGAAGCAATCTATCATGCATATTCAATCTAAAAGCTTGAGTTGACGTAATCCTCAAATTATCATCCTCAAAAATATCTTGTGCCAATCCAAGCATATTACATCTAGTATTTATGTTTCAATTATCTTCTAACATGAAAGTTTCAACCAACAAGTTCTTATCCATAACTATTTCTTCACCCATCACAAATGTCCTAAATTTATCAGCAGAATAACTATTCCTATGTTCATCAACTTCAATACAGCTTACATTACTATAAAATACCCTTATAAGATTCTCAAAGACAATGCTATCCATACTAAAATAGTTCATCTAACCAAAATTCACAAAAACATGTTAGTATGGAAATCCAATAGATTGAAGGAAATTAAATTAATTACCGTTCCTTGCTTGACTTCTCTATGAGTAAAATGAGTCTCGTATCTCTCCTTTGCTATAAGATTTTTGAAATTTTGGTTGAAGGAAGGCTTGATTGAAGGACTAGAGGCTTCCCTTCGTGGATTTCTCCGTGTGGCAAGAGGATGTCTTGTTTTAGGTGCCATAAAAATAATGGAATGGTGAAAAAAAGTAGGCTTATGTGAAAAAAATTTATGAATGTAGGTGACAAGCAGTAAAATATATTAGAGAGAGGTAAAAAAATTGACTGAATGAGATAGTTTCAATGAAGGCACAAAAAGAGATCAATTTTCTAGAGTAAGAAGAATAAGTGGAGATTTTTGTATGATTTAAAGATTTTTAAGGAAGATTTTATCAAGAAATCAAATAGAAATGAAGCAATTTGCAAAAGATTTTAGTTGAAAGTGATCAATTTTGAGAGAAAATAAAGCAATAATACCTAGGGTTTTAGGAGAAAGTGTTTTAGGAAGAAAAAGAGAAAAAGAACAAAAAGATGCTATAGTAGGCCAAAAGAAATAGAGGAGTCCAAATTTTAAATGGAAAAAATGATGTGCATAGGAAATTTTTACATGACCTGATCGATTGGGTACCAAAGGGGAAAGATCAGGTCAAGCCTTGGTGCCCCTCAACGATGCATGGACCAATCGATCAAGTCTAAAAGGGATTGATTGATTTCTATGTAACAATTTTTTTTAATTTTTTAATGCAATTTAAAACCATGCAACATGAGTATTCAAATATGCATCATACATATAATCATACCCAAGGTTTCAAAAAATGTCAAGATAAACACACATTTGGTCAAACAAGATGTCAACATTCATCATACCATCAAGAATTTTATTTCAAAGAGTATTCATCATACCAATTTCACATTTAATTGCATAAAATCTATCTCTATTAAGAGGTTTTGTGAAAATATTAGCTAATTGATGGAAGGTATTAACAAATTCAAGCACAATATCACCTTTTTGAACATGATCCCTAATGAAATGATGCCTAATTTCAATATGCTTGGTTCTCGAATGTTGAATTGGGTTTTTGGTGAGATTGATGGCACTAGTATTATTACATTTAATAGGAATATGATCCATAGTAATTCTAAAATCCTTCAATTATTGCTTAATCCCCAAAACTTAAGCACAACAACTACCGATAGCTACATATTCAGCTTCAATTGTGGATTGAGCAACACTATTTTGTTTCTTGAAAAACCATAATATGAGCATATTCCTAAATAGTTGACAAGTATTAGAAGTGCTCTTTTTATCAATTTTACAACTACCAAAATCGGTATCATAATAGGCATGCAAAGCGAAAGGTGAACATTTTAGATACCATAATCCTAAATTATGAGTGTCCTTAAGGTATCTAAAATACTTTTAATAGCAGATAAATGTGATTTTCTAGGAGATGATTGAAATCTAGCACATAAACACACATTAAACATTATATCCAATCTAGTTTAAGTAAGATATAACAATGAACCAATCATAGACCTATATAATTTAGAATCAATACATTTACCTCATTCATTCTTGTCAAGTTTTGTTATAGTGCTCATAAGTGTTGAGTAAGGCTTTGATTTTTTCAATCCAAACCTTATGAGAAAGTCCTTGATGTATTTGGCTTGATTGATAAAGGTACGATCTTTTGTTTGCTTTACTTGTAATCTCAAGAAGGATGTAAGTTTTCCTACCATGCTCATTTCAAATTCACCTTGCATAGCCTTAGCATATTCTTAACAAAAAACTTCATTAATAGTACCAAATATAATATCATCAACATAAACTTATACTAGGAGAATGTCATTTCCTTTCGTTTTAACAAAAAATGTAGTATCAACCTTCCTTCCATTAAAATCATTTTCAATTAAAAATTTTGACAATCTTTCATACCAAGCTCTAGGAGCTTATTTTAAACCATATAAAATTTTTGTCAATTTATAAACATGATTTGGAAATTTAGGATTTTCAAAACCAGGATGTTGCTCTACATACACCTTTTCATTTATAAAACCATTTAGAAAAGCACTCTTGACATCCATTTGAAAAAGCTTGAAATCTTTGAAACATACAAATGCAAGCAACATTCTAATAGCTTTTAACCTTGCAACCAGGCATAGGTTTCATCATAATCAATTCCTTCTTCTTAACTATACCCTTGAGCCACCAACCTAGCTTTGTTTCTAACAACATTGTCATGCTTATCCATTTTATTCGTAAAAACCTATTTGGCGCTTATAGTAGGATGATCACTAGGCCTAGGAACAAGATTCCACACTTAGCTTCTTTCAAATTGGTTCAATTCCTCTTGCATAACCAATATCCAATGATCATCCCCTAAGGCTTCATTTCTGTTCTTGGGTTCAACATAAGATAGAAAAGTAACATAATTACACATATTGTAAAAAGATCTAGTTCTTACCCATTGAGTTGGATCACCAATAATCTCACTATCTTTGACATATCTCCTTTCTTTATGGTGATTTGGTCCTTTCTCTACATGTTGTAGCTCTTCTAGAAACTTATCATTCTCTTTCTGAATGTTCTCTTCAATGTCATGTGATGCATCATTGATGTATTCTTGAAGTATAACTATATCATCATTATCAAAAGGCACATTTCTCAAAGGTAGATTAGATTCATCAAAGATAACATGTACAAACTTTTTAACAACTAATGTTCTTTTATTAAAGACTTTATAGGCTTTTGAATTCAAAGAATATCCTAGGAAAATGCCTTCATCACTTTTTGCATCAAATTTTTCCAAGATTATTTTTTTCATTGTTCAAAATAAAACATGTGCAACCAAAAGGATGAAAATAACTTTTGTTAGGCCTTTTCCTTTAAAAAGTTCATAAAGAGTTTTCTTCAATATTAGCTTAATCATAGCTCTATTTATAATATAATAAGAGGTATTTATGGCTTCTACCTAAAAATATCTAGGTAAATTATTTTCACAAAGCATGGTTCTAGCCATTTCTTCTAAAGTTCTATTTCTCTTTTGTACTACCCAATTTTGTTGAGGAGTTCTAAGAGCAAAAAAATTATGGCTAATACCATTTTTACCACAAAACACATTAAAGCCAAGGTTTTCAAATTCTTTTCCATGATCACTTCTAATACTAGAAATTGAATAATCTTTCTTATTTTGTATTTGCTTGCTAAAAGTGATGAATTTTTCCAAAGCTTCATTCTTTGAATGCAAAAAAAGAACCCATGTATATCTAGTAAAATCACCAATAATAACAAACCCATATTATTTTTCACCAAGACTCATTGTCCAAGTATGACTGAAAAGATCAATATAAAGTAATTAAAAAGGTCTAGTAGTTAAAATACAATTCTTAGGTTTGAGAGAGATTTTTTTATGTTTTTCTTGAACACATGCATCACAAACCTAGTCATTTTTATATTTCAATTTTGGTAAACCAACAACTAAATCATTTTGAGAAAGTTTTAAAATTACATACATGCTTGCATGTCTAAGTCTTCTATGCCAAATCCAACTTTCATTTCTATTTGAGCTATAAAATAAATATTTTTAGAGGATAGATCATCTAAATGTACCATATAAATATTTCCTTGATGATGTCTAACACAAATAAGTTTGTTAGTCTTAATATCAATCACTTGACAACATATGGATTCAAATACAACTCTAAGTCTTTTGTCACATAATTGACTAATACTAAGTAAGTTATGCTTGAGTCCTTTCACAAGTAAAACATTTTCAATAATAGTAGAAACATTGTTACCAATGGAGCCAATCCTTTCAATTTGGCCTTTAAAGTTGTCACCAAATGTAACTTCTCCTCCACTTTTAGCTTTTAAGTCCTTAAAAAGAGTCTTATCTCTGGTCATGTGTTTTAAGCATCCACTATCAAGGCACCATGGATTGTTTTTACTTGAATTTGCTTTGTAGCAATGCTTATCTACCTACAATAGCACAATTAAATTTTTATTTTAGGTACCCAAACTTTTTTGGGTCCTTGAGTGTTAGTACTAACAATTCTTATGCCTTTTGGAATTTATTTCATTTTAGTAATCTCATCTTGAGATGTGCTAACTCCTTTTGAAATCCACATACTCCTAATAAGTTTACCTCTATAAGTAACTTTCTTCAAGGAACAATATTGCATATAATGACCCAATATATGACAATATATACATGTGCTAGATGAATCATTTGGCTTAACAAGAAAATTCTTTAGATGAGTCTCTTTGTTACCACCATTATAACTTAATCCATCTTTATCAAAGAATACTATTTATGTTTCAAGCATGTCATTGAGGTTTTTATATCTCATATAAAATATAGAAAATGAGTTATGTAAATTCTTTTTTTCCTTAGTCAAATCATTAACATTCAATTTTAAAAGCTCAATATCTTTTTCTAAGTCATTATTTACTTTATTCAAGAGCTCATTTTCTAATTTCCACTTAGAAACCATTTTCTTATATTTCATGTTCATACTTTCAAATTCTATGGCTAGTTCATCAAAAGCATATTGCAATTCATCAAATGTGTATGAATATAACTCATATGGATTAGAAATTACCTTGGGCTTATCAAGAGCCATGAGATATAGGTTGGCTATTTCCTTCTCATTTGATTTATCATCGGAGAAGTCACTATCACTCAATGTTATAACCATTGCTTTCTTCTTTGGCTTTATTATGTTTTATTTCTTCCACAAAGGACAATCAAATTTGATATGACTTGATTTGTTATATTCATTGCAAATAATTTGATCCATTTTTCTTCTACTTGATTGTTCTTTGATCATTTTCCTTTATGATCTTTTTCTAATAAAGAACTTCTTAATCCCTATGAACTTCTTGAACCTTTTCGCAAACATAGCCATTTTTTCATCTTCATAAACCTTATCTTGTTTAAAATTTTCTTTATCTTTTTAAACGATTGATTTGAAAGCAATGCCACATTTTTTGATTAGTTTTTGTCTCCTTCTGAGCTTCATCTCATAGGTTAGAAGAGAGCCCATGAGTTCATCTAAAAAAAGTGTGTAAGGATCTTTAAACTCTTCAATGGCTGTCACTTTAGCTTCCTAGCTCTTTGGTAAACTATTTAGAATTTTCTTCATCATCTCTACATTTGAGTAAGTCATCCTAAGAACCTTTAAACCATTAATGATATCGATGAAGTGGTTTGAGATTTCACTAATGGTTTCATCTGATTTCATCTTGAATAACTCATAATCATGAGTGAGTATGACAATTTTGGTTTCTTTCACTTGACTAGTACCTTCATAAGTGATGGCTAACTTGTCTCAAATTTTCTTTGCATTTTTACATAAAAAAACTCTATTATACTCATTAGGCCCCAATACACAAAAAAGTGTATGCATTGCTTTGGTATTGAGTTAAGCCATCTTTAGACCATTGACATCCTTTTCACTCTCTTGCTTTATCACCTCTTTACCATCCACCATCTTCATTAGAATTCAAAGACCATTTACAACGAGCCTCCAAACTTCATAATAATTGGCCTAAATAAACAATCTTGTCCTAGTCTTTTAATGGGAGTAGTTGTCACCAACAAAGAGAAAAGGTTTTACAATTGAATAGCCTTCACTTCCAAAAGATGTAGTAACCATTTCATTTGCCATGAGACACATTTCTTGTTGCTTACTATATTTGTTGTAGCTTGAAGATGGTTGCTCCACATTCATTACTAAATTTCTTTGAGCTATTTTCAAAATCATTCTTAGATTGCTAGACCTACAAAAAAGAGTAGCTTTAATACTAAATGTTAGCTCAAAGACTTGAAATAAACCAAGAAAGGGTGAATTGGTTTATAATAAAATTTTCAAAATCAATGCCTAATAAGCAAAAATTTTGCAAATCAATTTTTCTAAGCAAATGAACATAACAAATGTAAGTATATTAAAAATCTTAAAAATAAGATATAGAGATAAAGAATTAATCAAGATTTATAGAGGTTCGGCCCTTTTTTTAGGCACTTACGTTCTTTCTTTTAGCCTCACTTGTCAAGGAGTTCAATCCACTATGTGTTGAAAGTTACAACCTAGCTCTTTAAAGCTCTATACAATTAACACTACAAACTCTTAAGGGTTATCCTCCCCCTTATGCTCACAATCTCATAATACAAATTGTTTAAAGTATTTTGCAAACTCAAAGAACCTCTCTAAGGTTGGGTGTTTGCTAACTTGAAGTACAAATCAATATTGAGACGAAAATTAAGAGAAAAATTGATACAATGTGAAACTTCTACACTTTTCTCTCTCAAACTAGTTTTAATGCTTGAAAAAGATGGTAAATAAAAGTAATAAGTTCTTTTAGCTTTTCATTTCTCTTCAATTGTAATAGAAACCTTCATTTATATATAAAAAGAAGGAGATAGCCGTTGGCTGCATTTAATGCTTCAAACCTACAAAAATTTTAGACAAAAAAATAGCCATTAGGGCTTTCTAGGCAAAAAGGGATCAATCCTTTCTTAGGGGAGATTAATTGGGTTAGTTAAAAATAAGGCTATTTTATGCATGAAAGGCACAACCAATCAATCCCTTTTGGTTACCAATCGATTCCTTCTTCAGGTAATTGATCCCCTAGTCTAGGTGATCGATCCTTTTGCCAATCCTAAAGTTAAAAATTTATTTCGGGTAAAAAATCGATCAATCCCCCAATCGATCCCCTTAAGGGGGGATCGATCCTGTCCACTAAAACCTAGAACTAATCGATCCATACAAGGAGCGGATTGATTGATTTTCATGAATTTTGCACAAGTAAGCATTCTAGTTAAAAAATTAATTGATCCTCTTGAGGGAGATCGATATTTTCCATACTACTTTGCCAAATTTCATGCCAGATGAATTTAAACATGTTCTTTACCAAATTAAAAGTTGAAAAAGTATTGAAATTAAGTTCAAATCATTTTAGTTCAATTTTAGCAAATTTTTGTTTTGTCATTTCAAAATATTTTATCAATTCAAGGCTAACACAAATGAAAAATCTTCGAGGATGAGATTCTAAAGAAATCCAAGTAGTGATTCTTTAAAAATTTTTAGGTAAGAAAATTTATTCAAAATGCTGCCAATGTATTGTAGCATATAGATTAATTTTCGATAAAGATTTCTCATTTTTTTTTGAAATAAGTCTAAAAAAGTACTATTTTCTATACTATTCATAGATATTATATTTTACGTTTTTCAAAAAATAACTGCTAGCAATGAATATGAACCACCAAGATAGGATTTTTGAGAATTTCGAGTAGCAATTCTTAAAATTTTCTTAGGTGAGATAGTTCCTTTTAATATTGCTAGAGTATTGAAATATTTTTAGGAATTTTCAATATAAGGTTCTTATTTATTTTTCTAGCTTACTAAAAATAAAAGATATATTTTTTAAGAAAATCAAGAAAATTAGTTTTTAAATATCAAAATAAGATCATTTTAGTCAATATTAAAAGATAACACATAATTAATTAGTACTGTTTTAAATGGGCATTATATGGGTGCTAATCCTTCTCCATACATAACCGACTTCTGAACCCAAACGATTTTTGTGGACCCAAAAAATTATCTTTTTAATAAATTTTAATTAATTTTAAAATTTATTAGGAAGGTAAGTTTTAATAGGTGGGTAATCACACCTAGCCAAAAAATATTGGTGGTGACTCCATTTTTTTTGTTCTTTTAAATTCGTCTAGTGGTCCCTAACACCGTTACAACAGCTCGACGACTCTATTGGGGACATCATTTTTTTTAAAAAGTTAGGCCAAAAATTAATAATGTGTTGTCTTTAATTTTGATTTAATGGTCTTAATTGGTATTTAACTTTAATTTTTTTAATTTTAATTCTTTCTAATAAATAATAATAATAATAATAATAAAAGGGAAACAAAAAATTGCATTTTATTTTACCCATGTCATTTATTTACTATTTGCTTTTTTATTTTATGCTTTGTATGTACTATTATTGTTATTATGAAGTGCTTAGAATAACATTATAATACTTTGTTCCCTTGTTCACACATGACATGTCCACATTATGCATAAGCTCTGTACTAGGGCTCCAACCCTCTTAGGAAGGAATAAAGTACCTATACTCTCACGAGGTGACAACCTCCGTAATGGTAAGCGAAAATACTCCTACTCAAATTGAACCATTTTCGTTTGTAGCCTATAATGGGTGAAGATCAGGGTGCCTTACTAATCTAGAGTGAACACCGGTGAAGAATAGTTTGCGGACCTTTAGATGCAAATCAATTCGAACCCTAAATATAGTAAGTCGTAAGAGTTGACCCGAGGTAAAGCCATATCCACCCTTTTCGAAAACTATCTCCATGAATTAGAATAAAAAGGGAACATTTGTATTGTGGTTTTTAATTTAGGCATTCATGAATGTCTTGATTTTCCAAAGAAAAATATACAATAAGATCTTTGTCTCATTTTTTTTTTTAAGAAAAAATAGATTTTTTTTCATTTATTTTATTTATCAAGCTTTTACTTTTATTTTTCTTTTTCTCTCTTTTTCGTACTAATGACTCATTTTTTTCTTATGTTTTTCTATATAAATTACAATGGCATGACACAATAACATAGTGAGGTATTTGCTTCGACACATCTTTTAGGAAAGTTTTTTTTATGAACCTCATAATATTATAGATCTACTTTTCTTCTGTGACTGTCTCGTGTGAATTATACATTGAAGTACATGAATGGATTATAAGAACTCGACAAAGGGAATGAGATTGTTTACCCATTGATTTCGTGTCAGGGTAACTAGAAAAAGCGCATTTGAGTCTTACCTAGAATAATTTGAAAGATTTGGCTGCCATATGGAATTACATGGTTGAAGTTAGGAAGAAAAAATTTTATGAAAAATATGGGCAAATTGCATCTCTTATCTTAATAGTGATTGAGGAACATTTGATTCGAGCAGCTGTTTAGTTTTAGGACCTATCTTACAAGTGTTTCACATTTAATGAAGTGGATTTGAACCAACCATTAAGGAACATTCAATTTTGGTAAGATTGAAATTATAGTACCAAAATAAGATATATGTAAGAAAACCAAAATCGAGATATCGTAAAAAGATAACTAAATTGATGGGAATGAAGGTAGAGGCATGGATGCTTTGACTAAAGACAAAGGTAAAGGTGTCGATTTACCTTCGCATTTCTTTCATGATTTCATCTTAGTATATTTAAAAGATGATCAAAGCATGGCAATGTTTGCCTTAACAATTTATGGTATGGTGATCTTTCCAAAAACTTTGGGATATATTGAATTAGCAATAATTGATTTGTTCAAACAAATTAAAAGTCAAGCAATTGATCTCATTCTAGCCATCCTAGCTGAGACAATCAAATCATTGAATTTTTGTAGCTAAAATGGAAGATGTTTAACAATGAATGCATAGTTACTATTTGTCTAGATAAAAAGCCATTTTAGATGCAAGAAAAATGCTTTTTCCAAGCCTTATCTTCAAAATAAAGCCTCAGTCAAAGAATTTTGTGAAAGTCGATGGCCAACATTGAAATCCAAAAAAGAATGGTTAGCATTCTTTCGAAAGCTTACTAGAGATTAGGTCAAATGGATGGCATCATGGATGCCTCATGTACCAGTGTTATATCAAGATGGAGATAACCCATGGGTACTATTTTTTGGATTATGGGGATTAGTAAGTCACGCTACATTAATGGTGTTAAGGCAATTTGGTGTGAAGTAGTTTGTCTCTACTACGCATAGACTTGCTCTAGTAAAATTTGCATATGGGTAAGCAAGCTTATCAAGAATAGCGAAGCAGTCAGTTTAGGTATGAAAGAAGTCTCAAAGGCTAAGATTAAGACCTATTCTTGACAAAGTCACCTTCGATTACCTGATTTGGAAGACAAAGTGTTCTACAAATATTGTGCTCCCTCCAAATGATTTCTCATTCCAACAAGTGAACTTGTAGGCAAAAGAACCATTGTAAGAAGTTGAGCTTGTTAAGCAACAACTTGAAATAGAAAAAGAGAAATTAAGAAAAGAAAATTTAAGACTCCAAGAAGGGATGGGAAAATTGAAATACAAAGCGAAAGCTTGGGAAAGTAGACTAAAAAAAGTGATGTAAGTTTGGGATGTGTCCTAAAATGATCAATTTAGTAAAAACAAAGAGGAGGGAAAAGGCACTAGATTTGGTGTTAAGCAATAAAGAGAAATGATTGAGCTTCAAGAAGAGATGCAACGTTGGAAGGACAAAACCAAGGAAAATGAAGAAATAGTTATTGAGATTTCTCAAGAATAGCAAGAATGGAAAGGTTTGTACTCAACAACTTCAACAAGATTGATGGAATGTCAAAAAGAAAATGCTAAGTTAAAATTGTAGATCAAAAATGAAAAAAAATACTATGAAATGGAAGGCAAAGAGTTTGAAAAGGCAACAATACATAGAGCATCTAGCTAGTCAAATTGGCAAAGCAGTGAGAAAGCCAAGGGAAATGATCGAATGAGTAGAAGCTTTAATATAAGAAATTAACCCTACTGGAAGTTATGGCAACGTTTGTTGAACTTTTTAGATGAAGCCAAGGATCATTATGAGCAAATTAAATATTTTTATGGCTAAAATGTTAAAATGATAGAATTTATGTAATCAGAAACTTTTAGAATCAATGAAAAGTTCTAATACTTGAGATATGTCTTGAAGTAAATATCTCTCAATGCATTCATGCATGCATTTTGCCTATTTCTTTACCTCATTAAAATGATGTTTTCAAAATTAAAATAAAAATTATTTTGCTTTCACAAAAATAATATGGCATCTTAATTTTTCAAATTATGGTAGGAAAAAAGTTTAAGGATAGCTCAGTCTTTGAAAGTTTGAAACCAATATGCTCGCCACAATACATGGTTACAACTTAGAATTATGAAAAACAAGCAGGTAGCCAGGATAAAAAGAATGGAAAATGGACGGTTAAATGCAAGAGGAGATGCGAAGACAAATAATAGAGTTGAGGGAGTTAATGAGGAGCATGGTCAAAAGGAAAAGTGTTGCTAAAACCTTTACTTCAAGAGAAGGAAATCGATCCCATAGAAACAACAATGTCAGAGAAGAGCCATTTTATCCACTCGGATATATACCACCCCATGCTCGAGCTCTCAATTGATGTATCCATTGAATGTGGGTGAACAACCTTATCCATTCTCGAATGTGAACTTACTAGTTAACCAGCAAGCAAATTAGGGGTAATTCGAGCATAATCCAAGATGCAATCTAGTTGATCCAATTTTTTATCCCCAATTTGGATGATCCCAAGGAGCAAGAGAAATTAAGGGGCATATTTTGGTCAAGAGAAAATAAAAAAATTCAACACAAGTATAACTTGTGAAAGAAAAACTAAAAGCTGTTTAAGGAAGAGATATCTTTGGCATTATCAATGCAAAAGACCTCAATTTGGTACCAAATGCAGTAATTCCATTGAAGTTTAAAATTCTTAATTTTGAGAAATATGACAGAACTAAATGCCCATCGACCTATCTCACCATGTTCTATCGTAAGATGACTAGTCACACCGACAACGATAAGCTTTTGATCTATTATTTTCAGGATAGACTCACTAGGTTTGCAGCTAGGTAATATGTCTAACTAAATAAGAGTCACATGCATTCATAGAAGGACCTCGTTAAAGTTTTTCTTGGCCAATATAAGCATATATTAGATGTAACTCTTGATAGATTGTCATTGCAAAATATGAAAAAGAAGGCCAATGAAACTTTTAAGGAATATGCCAATAGATGGAGGGATTTTACCACTCAAGTACAACCATTTTTAACTAAAAAATAAAAAACAGTGCTTTTTGTTAATGCTCTCAAGGCACCGTATTATGATAAACTTGTTAGCAATGTAAAGAAAAATTTTATGGATATGGTAATTTCTAATGAAATCATAGAAAATGCCATCAATAGTGGTAAGATCGAGATAGGTGATGCCACCAATTCCAAGAAAGTAATGCCCCCTAAGAAGAAAGATGGAAAGGCACATGTTGTGGCCTATAGGAATCAACCACCCAAAAATTTTATCACATATCACCCATACCCAATCGACCTACCTTATTACTTTACCACACATAACATTTCCCAAGATCCATGCTCATATTAACCGATACCACTACCGGGATTCCCGTAAAGCTTTCACCTTCACTTGTCTACTTATGCTCTTACACCCATAACCCAACCTATTATCCAGTCTAATAGTTCGACAAGCAATCCTATAGGTCTAACGGCCACTCAAGAGAAAACTCCCCTTAATCCTATTCCCATGTCTAACACTGATTTTTTCCCTCAATTGGTAACAAACCATCTCATTGCACCTTATCCCATAAAACCATTAAAGCCTCCATACCTTAGATGGTATGATCCAAATGCTCAGTGTGATTATCATCATGGGCTTGCAGGCCATTCCATAAAAAACTACACAGCTCTTAAGTATAGAGTATAGTACTAATCAAGAAAGGATATGTAAATTTTGACACTAGTGGGAAACCTTTGTTAGTAAGCATAAGTGTCATCTCGAGAATATTATTAAAAATATGAATTTTTGGGTCATGTTTGAGTATTTGTATTGTATGAATATATCTTGTGCATCGGGAGTGTTCCATGGATTTACATTGTCATTTGATATTTTTAATATCTATTATATTTTGGACTTATAATTGGTAAAAAAGAAAAAATTGTTAGATTTGAATAAAGCCCTTCGTAGTTAGGTTCTAAGGGTAAAATAAAAATTAAAAAAAAAGTAAAAAAAAAAATTTTGAGTCTCGTATGAGTTGATGATCACTATTAAGGATTTGTCAAATACCTAAACTCTCTTTCTTAAGCCTTTCAAATAATTTCATTCAACAGCTATGACCCCTTAAAAGCCATAAAGTTGAATTTGTGAACCTTGCTTTCACACAATAATGTTATGATATCAAAAAATGATATTCTTTTCCAAAGCATTGAATAATGAAACATCTAATTTAAAAAGGAAGAAAAAAATTTGGATTCGTTGAAGATTAGGCAAATATGACATTTTTCTTAAGGATTCAAATGTGGTAATTTGATGTATCAATATTATGTTGTAGTTCCAAAAATTTTGTAAATAAAAGCTAACTCAAGTTCTATAAAATGACCTTAGATTTATCAACCTTTTAGCCCCTTTACCCATAAAGTTGGCATGACCCATATGTCATTAGAGTCATGTTAATCACGAAATTTACCAACCTTTTAGTTTTTTACCACAAAATTGGCATCACCCATGCATTTTAGGGGCACGTTGATAAAAAAAGAAAGACTCATTGCCTTTTAGACAATTTAAGCTATAATCAACCTATCATTCTCTTTTTGCTAAAGTGACTTTGATCATTTAGTACCTCAAACAGGTTCATTCTATATGACTTTTTCTCGTTCATTCCATATAACATTTTCTTATAATAACTTTTATTAAGGATGGTTTGCTAAAATGGGGCATCTTCTAGGAAACACATTATTAGCAAAATGAATTTATGTATGAGTCATGGAGGGCATGTCAAATACCAAAAACAAAAAAAAAACCAAATAAAGGGAGAAAAAATGGTTATGACATCATGCACTTAGGAATTTAAACAAATTATAATAAAGTCCTAACAAATTCAAAGTTTTGGAAAAGGGACAAGAAAAAAAAAACTAAAAAAGCCAAAAAAATAAAAAACTGTTGACATGAAAACTTTTCTTCAAGATCATTTTCTTAAAAGAGAATTGCTCTTCAATTGTACTTGAAATGACAAATGGTTGTCTTTCATTATCCTTTCATAAATGTAAAAATTTATCTCTTATTAACTCTTTGAGCTTGATTGAATTCTTTCAAAATAAACCATAAATAAGGATCACTTTCCATACTGAAAAGCAAAAAAGAATACATCTAAGGGTTAAGAATGAAAATGTTCGAATGGAATCCGTATGTGGGGATAAAGCCTAATATAAAAGTTCACAAAAGTTTTAAATCCACTCAATGAAAAATGCAAAAAAAAAACTAAAAAAATAAAAAAAAAAAGAGAAATGAAAGGTAAGAATGAATAAAAAAAAGAAAATAAATAAATGAATAGGAAAAAAACAAATAAGAGTAGACCTCAGAGTGTATCCTTCAAATGAAAAAATGATTTTTAGTTTTAAATACCCCTAAACACTTATTTTGGGCCTTTCTATCATTTTTTTTTTACAACCTCGAACCTTAACCTACGTTACAATCATTGAAAAGTTCATATTAAATCAAGCATAATGGCTTAAAATTAAAAAGTTTCTCTTGAAAAATGATCATGAATTTTTTGAGTCCCCATTTCTTGTTTAGACCTTTAACCTTTTTTGGAAAAATTATTTTTCTATTTAAGATTAGTTTTGAATTTTTTAAGTGCATAGTATGTTAATTAAAAAAATAAGAAAAAATAAAAATAAAAGTGACTCTAGGGTGATAACCCTAGAAGTGGCAGTCTAGAACAAACCTTGAAGGCCACTCTTAATGTTAAATGTGTTAGATGCTAAGCCAAACCTTATTACAAGATCTGAAATATCAAAGTCATAGAAGTTTGAGGTGAGTTGATTTAGAAAATCTTAACTTTTCTCCATTTCTAAATAACCTTTCAAAATCTCAAACCCTGATAGCTAACCATGACGTATATCAAATTATAACAATTTTAGATTAAGGAAGATGTTGAATATATTTGATCTTTAAGGAATTCATGTTTTTAGAAAAGCTTATGTTTCATCTGTGAGCTAGCATGGAAAATTATAAGCTTATTTTATCCTCTTCAAGTGTTGAAACTTTTTTGAATAAACAAAAATCTCCACATACAGAACCATTCAACCCATTTGAAAAGAAAATTTTCACCTTTCATTTCTAACAGAGAGCGCCAATTTTCGGGCATGCAAGTCCAGTTTATCTAGCATCAAAGAAAGAAAAAAAAAAGGACATTTGCATTTGCATCACTTGCATTCAGACTTACATGTGCATCTTGAAAAAGATATTTGCATTCTACTCTGCATCAACAAAAAGACCTTCATATTTGCATCACTTGCATCTGCATCATAAAAAAAGACATTCATTTTTACATCACTCGCATTCATACTTGCATATGCATCTTGAAAAAGACAATTGCATTTAACAAAAAAACATTCGTATTTGCATCACTTGCATCTGCATCACAAGAAAGATATTTGTATTTGCACCACTTGCATTTGCACTTGTATCTATATCTTAACCAAGGCATTTGCATTTGCACCATAAGAAAGAAGTTTGCATTCGCATCAAGGCATCTACATCCTAAGAAAAGGTATTCGCACAGGCATTTACATTGAAAGGAGCATTGTCATTTGCATTATGAAAAATTCATCTGTATTTGCATCAAGCATTCACATTGACATTTGCATTTGCATTAACAATTGCATTCACATCATTTGATAAACATTTGTATAAGGATTATGTTTGTCAACTTTGTAAATATTAACAAAAAAAAAGAGATGAAGATTTAGAAAAATACATATTTTCAAATTCATCAAATCATAGTAGAAAACAAAAAAAAAAAAAGATTGATGTAAGGAACCTTGTTACCATAATTTGGATGCATCATATTGGTTTATGATAATACTTGCATTACATTCATTGCATTCATGCATTACGTTTAATATATTTTTTAAGAAATTTGAACTTTGCTTTTAAATGAAGACCTATTCAAGATTGAGTATGAAAAATGATTTTGAAACAATCACAACTGGTGAAATCCTCGAGCTATAACATTATAAGTCATTTACAAGCTCATTTCAAAATAAAAAGAAAGAGAGAGAAAAGAAAAACAAGATTTTTAAAAGTTTTAAAGCCTCTGTTTGGGAGGAACCATTTTCAAATAAGATTTTTGAGTTTTAAAACCTCTGTTTAGGAAAAAAAATTTAAAATTTTTCAAGTTTCATTGCCTTTGATTGGGATGAGCATTTAAAGATTTTGATATTTGTAAGACTTCTAGGCATAATCTCTAAAACCTTCAGGCAAAACATTTTAAATTTTTAAAGTTTCAATGCCTCTAATTAGAGGAGCATTCAAAGATTTTGAGATTTGTAAGATCTCTGAGCATAATTTTTAAGACCTCTGGGCATAATTTTTAAGACTTCAGGTAAAATATTTTAAAATTTTAAAGTTTCAACGCCTCTGATATGGGGAGCATTCGAAGATTTTTATGAAATCTGAGCATGATTTTCAAGACCTTCGAGCAAATTATTTCTAAATTTTTAAAGTTTCAATGCCTGTGATACAAGGAGCATTCAAAGATTTTTAAGACCTTTGGGCATATAATTTCTAAG
This sequence comes from Durio zibethinus, assembly GCF_002303985.1. The sequence continues at coordinate 25,917,231 of NW_019168048.1, read as the reverse complement.
ACCATTGAGTAAAAAGTTTTAAATTTTTAAAGTTTTAAAGCCTCTGATATAGAGAGCATTCAAAGATTTCAAAGACTTTCGGTCATAATTTCTAAGACCTCTATGCAAGATTAGTAAGTCTTTCAAGCTAAATTTATTTTAATTTTGAGATTTATAAGACCTCAGGGCAGAATCTCTTTTCAAATGTTATTGAGTTTTCATTTAAATTGGTTTGCAAATGGTCAAGTTTATTAAATAAAAAACAAAAAATCAAAAAAAAAATTCAAAATTAAAAAAAAAATCAAAAGCATCATTTGGACAAAATTGTTGTCTATGTTTTTGCATTATTTCTAATTCTCAGAAATATGTAAAGAGAGGCAGTGTAGACACCGAATTTTTTTTGGAACATTTTTATCATGGTTGAACAAAACCCATTTAATGCTTGTAAAAAAGCCTTTTAAAAAGCCCATAAAATGCATCAATATTTAAGCCTAATAAATAAAGAAAAATGAGACCCATATGATTATTGTCAAAGCCTTTTATATGGAATTTATATGAATGATATCTTTTCACATGAATGTATGGAAAGCAAAGAATAAATAAAATGGGTAAACCCTAAAGTCAACCCTAGTCAAAATTGCATAAAACTTGATCAAAATGAATAGAACTAGGATTAATCTTCAAAGTTCAAAATCTAATTAGAATCAATGTGGTTTAAAATTAAATTTGATGATTTTTACAATACTAAAAATTTTTGTTGTACTAAAGAAGGGTAAAATTACCAAAATACTTTTATAAGAGTATTTTTGTAATTTGATCTTTTCGAGCTCAGATTTTTATGAAACTTTTTATATCTGAATTTAATAATATTTCATGATTTTTTACGCATTTGAAATCACAATAGTATCTTGAGAAAAGTGTAAAATTACCAAAATATCCCTATAAAGGTATTTTTGTAATTTGATCTTCTTGAGCTTGAATTTTTATGAAACTTTTTAGATCTTAATTTCATAATATTTAACGATTTTTGGTGCATTTTAAATCATAGTAGTACCCCAAAAAGTATGAAATTATCACAATACCCCTATAAAGATATTTTCGTAATTTAACCTTTTTGAGCTCAGATTTTCATGAAACTTTTTATATCTCAATTTTATAATATTTCATGAATTTTGGTGTTTTAAAATCCTAAAAATGGGCATGGAAATAATGATTTCTAAAAAAATAACCTAAATACCGAAAACTTTACACTAAGGGTAAATGGCCTAAATATCGAAAACTTTGCACTAATGGTAAAATAGTCTTTTCATGTGTTTGGAGGGTATAAAAATCTAAAATTTGCAATGAATAATATGGATCATTGGATCTTTTATTGATCTTGACCTAATGGCTAATGGTGGTTCTTTGAAATGAATAAAAAGACAAGCTTTGACCCTTTGATAAAATTTCATCTAATGGTCTATATTCATCAAGAATGGGATTTTTTTTGGCAACTGACTATTAAAGGAGGCTTGGTAGTTCAGTAAAGAAAAAAGGCTAAAAGGCTTGAAAGGGAAAAAGAAAAAGCCAAACATGTAAAGAAAGGAAGAAAATAAAGCTATTAAAAAAAAGAGAAACCGAATAAAGTAGGTGAAGGAGAAAGGAAGAAGGAAAAAGAAAAGAGAAGTTTGCTAGCTGAAAAGTTCAGTAAAAAAAAGAGGCTGGAGGGAAAAGAAAAAGAGCCAAACATGTGAAAAAGGAAAGGGAAGGAAACTACTAAAAAAAAAAGAGGGGCTAGCTGAATGAAGTAGGTGAAAGAAAAGGGAAGAAAAAAAATGAGTTTGCTGGTTGGGAAGTTTGGTCAAAGAAGGAGGCTAAAAGGAAAAGAAAAAAGCCAAACACATGAAGAAGGAATAGAAAGGAAGCTATCGAAAAGGGAAGAAAGGAAAAAAGCCAAGGTAGAAAGGTTTCAAGTTGACTTTCTTTATTCTTTCATGCGGCATGATTTCAATTGCTTTTTTGTTGTTTTTAGCTACTACCATGTTCTCACTTATATAATTTAGTTGTTGACTTAATTGGCTTCTTTTCTTTACATGCCATATGTATTTTTAACTTGACTTCATGGAAGTTATGTCAGTGCATTTTCAAGTTAATTTGTTTGATGCTAAGTTGGACTTGGTCATTGATTTTTTAAATATTTATTAAATCCATTGGTCTTTACGGCATGATGAATGCTTATGGGGAGGCTAGAATTTCTTTTTTCTGTTTTGTTTTTTTTAACTTGTTAATAGTATTGTTTCACCTACTTCCATTTGATTGTTTACAACTTTACAAAGTTTTGAAAAAATGATGAAATTTTTACAATAAGGCTTATTTTCAAGTATCTTTTATATCATCATTTACATTTCTCTAAAGTTGTTTCAAATATGATTATAATTTAAATCCCATGCATTTTCTTTTCATTGCTAGTTTGGTTAAATTTCCATGCTCATTTTGATCTTTATGCAATTTAGTTTTTGCACCTTAATTTATTTTTAAATGCAAATTTGTTCTTCATTTATTATAATTAATTAAATAAAATTTTTTAAGGATGATATTTAGAGGAATTCGAGTAGTGATTCTCTAAAATATTTAGGTAAGGATATTTTTCTAAAAAATAATATCAAAGTAATGGAGTATTTGGGAAAATATTCAATAAAAAAATGTTTCATTTGTCTATTTTTTTAAAAAAAAAAATTTGATAGATGTTGGTAATAATGTATAATGACTTCTTCTAATAATGAATTAATATAATCAAAGTTTAAAAAATTAGATCAAGAAACATATAATTAATTAAGTAAAAAAGGACAAAGTGAATAAAAGTTTTCGAGGATGGGATTCTAAAGTAGTCCGAGCAAAGATTATTAATAAATTCCTATGTGAAAAATTTTTTCTAAAATACCATCAAAATATTGTGGTATCTAGGAAAATTTTTATTTACTTTGTTCCTTTCAAAAGTGTTGGTGATAATTGAAAAATAATTAAAGATTAAAACATAATAAGTGTTATATTTTTTGTATGCATATTCTACTTTATTATTTGCATTACATAATTTTAAATGCAAATCAAATTTTTGATGATAAGACCTTAGGAAGTCCGAATAGTGATTCTCAAGAATTTCTTAAGTGAGAAAAAGTCTTCTAAAAATTATCAAAGTATTAAAATATTTAGAAGCCTCTTTTCAATACGAAAGATTTTCATTTTATCATTATTCTCAACTTGAGTAATTTTATATGAAAATGTACACTTTTGGAAATATATTTGTTTATAGATAATGATATTATTACATGATTTTAAAGTAAATGAAATTTCCAATGATGGGACTCCGGGAAGTCCAAGTCAAAATTCTCGAGGATTGCTTAGGTGAGAAAAGCCTTTTAGAAATTGTCAAAGTATTAAAATATTTAGAAGTATCTTTTCAATACAAAGAATTTTCGTTGTTTAATTATTTTTCTTAATTGGAATAATAAACAAAAGTGTTTTAGGAAATAAATGTATTTATGGATAATTATATTATTACATCATTTTTTATTTTTTTTAAAAAAATAAACCAAAAATCTCTAAAGATGAGATTCTAAATAAATTTGAGTAACGATTCTTTAAAAATCTTTAGGTAAGAAAATTTATCTAAAATGTTGTCAACGTATTAAAGCATGCAAATTAATTTTCGATAAAGATTTCTTTTTTTTTAGAAATAAGTCTCAGAATGTACTATTTTCTATGCTATTCATAGATATTATATTTTATGTTTTTCAAAAACTAAAAACTGGAAATGAATATGAACCACTGGGATAGGATTTTTGACAATTTCGAGTAACGATTCTTAAAATTTTCTTAAGTGAGATGGTTTCTTTTAATATTGCCAAAGTATTGGAATATTTTTAGGAATTTTTCAATATAAAGTTCTTATTTATTCTTCCAGCTTACTAAAAAAAAGATATATCTTTTAAGAAAATCAAGAAAATTAATTTTTAAATACCAAAATGAAGACCATTTTAGTCAATATCAAAAGATAATGTATAATTAATTGGTACCGTTTTAAATAAAAGCTGTGATGGTGCTAGTCGTTTCTCCCGCGTAACCGACTCCCAAACTCAAACTATTTTCGTAGACCAAAAAATTATCTTTTTAATAAATGTTAATTAATTTTAAAATTTATTAAGAATGTAAGTTTTAATAAGTGGCTAATCACTTGGTAGTAACTCAATTTCTTTTGTTCTTCCAAATTCATTTAACAGTTCCCAAAACTGTTAGGTAGTGGATAAATTAATTTGAAACCTTGGATGGTTGAGCTATTCTCAGATTTTTTATTACCATAATTTCAAAACTAGGCTTTTGTATCATTTATTTACTTGTGTCATGACAAAAAGAGTTTTTTATTTATTTTTTGTAACAAAAAAATATTGGGGAGAACTTAAAATCTTTTTTTCCTTTTTATTTACAAAATCTTTTTCACGTGCAAACTTTTTTTAAAAAAAAATGTTATTTACAAATGCACATTTGATGCATGATATGCACGAATGGAACAATGAATTTTTTAATGAAAAGTATAAGGTGAAGCAAGATAAATTTTAATATATAAATGATTCTTGAAAATATGAATTTTCATATATACATGGTTCAAAAAAATCTTACTAATTTAAAATCCTCTTATTTTTTCTTTTTCTTTCAATGAACCATCTTTTTCAAGTTTTTTTTCTTTTTTTTTCAAAAAAATTATTTTTTTATTTTCTGTTTAGACAAAAATGACAAATGACAAAAATATTTATATCCATTTTTCAGACTATGACACTTTTTTCTTTTAGTTTAGAGAAAAGATCTAATTAAAAGAATTCTTTTTTAAAGAAAAAGAAAAGTTTATCCTTTTGTTTTGTTTTAGGAAAAAAAAACATTTTTTACAACTTTTTCAAATGCAATTTTTTTTTTTGAAAAATCCATGGAAGATACAAAATTTAGACAAACAAGCAATAATTTAAATTAAATAAAAAAATAAAAGGCTTTTTTATGTGTGAAATTTTTGCTTTAATTTTTTGTTGTAATATATAACCATTTTATTATTAATCCAAGAAAAAATGTTGTCAAAAAGAAAGATACTCATCACACGTCATAATTCGAGTAATTTCTTATAAAAATATTATTTCATTTTTATTTAAAAAAATAAATTAGAACCTAGATATTGAAGAATTCCCAAAATGTTACAGTATGTTGATCATATTAAGAAAAATTCTCTCACCTAAAGATTTCTTAAGAATTTTTATTCAAATTTTCTTATAATCCCATTTTCGAAGACTCAAGCTTATTTTTCCATAATCAAGATGCATATGTGATGCAAACAATAATATAACATCATATTCATACAAAAATATATGCATTTTTTTATCTTTTATTATTTTTTATCATTTATCTCCCTTGTTCTTTAAAGGATTTGTTTATTTATTTATTTTTTTCATTTTTTTGCATTCTTTGCATTTTTGTTTCATAAGTAAAAGAAAAAAGAATTTTTTTTGTATTGAAAATTTTATTATAAATATCCTAATAAGTTGGTAATATTCAAAAAACTATTTTTACCTAGAGATTTTATAAAAATCACTACGTAAATTTTTTTAAAATCTCATCATCAAAATTTTTTTATTTTTTGAAAAAATCAACATGCCTTTTTTTTTAACATATATTCATTTTAAGAATTTTAAGAAATAAATATACATAGATAAATAAATAAATAACTTTAAAAATATATTTAAAAAATAAATAAATAATTGCCCAAAAATATTGATCGACGTTGATCAACAATTTAAGAATGATTTGGTCGATTCATTCCTTTTTTTTTTTTGTGGTTTAGTAGATTTGGAATGATTCTTAGGTAGTTCGATTGGATTGATTCAGCACTGGCCAGTAGCATTTGGGTTGGGCATGTGAACCACTGGGTTAGGTTCGGGTTGGTGTGCAAGTCTTTTGTGTTTTTTTTTTTTTTATAAAAATTAAAAGGGCATTTGGTTCGCGGAATCTTAGATTCCAAAAAAAAATGTGATTCCTAAAAAAGTATGATACTTAAGATTTTTTATTTTATTTTCAAAGCATCCCATGTTGAGATTCACTCGTTTGGTTGGAGAAAATTCATATATATTAATTTCTGAATAATTAACATAATCTCTTTTAACATATATGATGATAACTTTTATTAGTTTTTTTATTAATAATAGATATTCAAATAATAAATATTCAAATGATAAATGGTGCCTTTAACAGTAAAAAAAGTAAATATTTTATTTGATTACTTTTTTATTTATAAAATATCATCAATAAAAAACATATTGGAGATTATTTAAAACATTTTTGATTGAAAAATACCTTAAATAATCTCTTTTATTTTTTTTAAAAAATGATTATTTAAAGCGTTTTAGGTTCAAAAGCACATTTAAGTAAATGCCATTTAAAAAATGAGTGAATTATTTAAGGTATTTTTTATCCAAAAACTACCTTAAATAATTCTTTTATATTTTTTAAATGATATTTTTATTTGAGGTGTTTTTTGTCAAAAAAAAACCTTAAATAATATCTTTCAAAAATTGAAAGATATTATTTAAGATCTTTTTGACCAAAAACGCTTTAAATAATATTTATTATTTTTTAAAGGAGATTATTTAAAGCGTTTTTAATAAAAAAAACTTAAATAATACCCTTCAATTTTTTTAAGGATATTATTTAAGGTATTTTTTACCACAAATACTTTAAATAATCTCTAATATTTTTTTAAAATGGATTATTTAAAAAATACCTTAAATAATATTATTCACTTTTTTAGATTGTATTATTTAAGACATTTTTTATACTAAAAATGTCTTAAATAATTCATTTCATTACTTATAAGATTTAATAGATAAAATACAAAAAAAATAAAATAGAGTAGTTTAGTTGGTTAAAGTATATAGTTATTAATCATAAGGTTGTAGGTTCAATCTTTTCTTCTAACCTTTTAATATTTTTTTAAGAGAATTATTTAAAATATTTTTGACTAAAAACGCCTTAAATAATACCTTTTAATTTTTTAGACTGTATTATTTAAGATATTTTTAACTAAAAACGTCTTAAATAATCATTTCATTATTTATAAAATTTAAATAAAATATAAAAAAATTGAAGTAGCTTAGTTGGTTATATCATATAACTATTAATCATAAAAACATAAATTTGACCTTTCCTTTTAGCATTTATTTTTTGAGATTATTTATTTTTTAAAATTATTTAAGATGTTTTTTTGTTATAAATGTTTTAAATAATACTAATCAAATTTTTTAAGAGATTATTTAAAACGTTTTTGTTTTAAAAAATCATTAAATAATCTTATTCAATTTTTTTATAAAAAATTATTTAAGACATTTTTTTACAAAAATACCTTAAATAATTTTTAAACAATTGAATAATATTATTTATAACTTTTTTTTTTATCAAGAAATACTTTAAACAATCTTTAAAAAATGGTAACAACTATTTTATAAATTTTAATTCAAGTTTTTTTTTTTTCGAAATATTAAAATACCATAAAAAATAAACTTTTAATTTCAAAACTTTAAATATTATTAAAAATTTATCACTTATTATCAAAATCAGATCATATTGAATCAAATATTAAAATAAAATGATCAATAATAAAATTAAAAAATATACATGAATTTTTCCAAACTAATCGCACTCTGAGTATCTATTTTATGTCACTTCAAACTCTTCTTCTAAAAGAACTTATAACACTCTCTCGTAGCCAAGAACAAAACAATCACCTCTGTTTCCAGAATCGAGCCGTCGGCCGTCGATCGTCGGTGCCGAATCCACACCAAAATTTCTAGAAATGCCCTTCTCACCTAGTTGTCACTGTTCTGACCTCCGTTTAGCCTAAAATAATGTTGAACGGCCTAAATCCAGCCTTGAAAATTCAGGCGAAACCCACTTATTTCTCTCTTTTATTTTTTTACAATTTTTTTGTGTGTTTGCTTGCTATTGCTTCCTATTGGAGGAATGTGGCTTTTTTTTGTTTTTTTATTGGGGTTTTCTTGGTTGTCTGGCAGATTTCAATAGATGGGTGTTTGGGTTGTATAATGAATTTGTTGGTTGGTGGTGGTCACGGTGCGGGTGGGCTTTCGGTCAAGGTGACGGTGGTTACTAGTCGAGGTGTGGGACAAGGGAATTTTTGGCTGGGCTATTGAGGCTCGCGGTGGTGGGTTCTGGAAATGCTGGCCGAATGGTGGTGGAAATAGATTCTCCAGCAAAGTCCGTTCCCTTTTTTTTTTATTAGCCTCCCCTTTTAGTGTTTGAAGGTCCCATTTATTAAGCAAATTAGAAATTCAAATCCTCCATTTCTTGGGATTGCGGCAGCTTACTTGAAGGCACAGTCTTTCCATTTTAGTTTTGCTTAGATTTCTTGTGAAAAGGGGTTAGCTGCCATAGCCGAAAGAGGTAGAGACTGAGGCATAGGGGAGACGGGTTTTTGCGAGCGGAGTTTGGGCAACCTGTGTTTTTTTTTTATATATAAAAATGTTTTAAAATAATTACAATTTAACAAATTTGAGTTTAAAAATCTTTGAGCCTTACAAATAGATTTCAGGCCTAAATATTGGGCTTTTTTAAAAAAATGGTAGCAATTAAACTAAACCTGTGAGATTCAATCAAAATGATTAAATAGAGCTTAATTGTATAAATCAAAATACCAAACAAGACTTGAGATATACAGAACAAAAATTGATGTTTACAAATTAATAAGCTGAAAATTTGTCATTTTCACATTCAAACCTAACTAGATTTTATTCCCAACTAACATTTACTGAATTTGAATGAAGAGTTGTAAATGTAATTCTTCAACCCTTAATCCTCTTAATGTAGTTCTGCTACCGACATTTTCGTTTTTTAAAAAAAATAAATTAAAGAAATTGTAATTTGAAATTAGAAAAATTATAAATGATGACAGAAATTAACTTCTCTTCTCTTCTCATGTTAAAGAAAAAAAAAGAAGGTGATTTATAAAAAAAATATAGAGTATATTATTTATAATTATTATATAATAATTAATTATAATTTAAAATTGTATAAAATTCATTAAAATTTTATATAAAATTAATATTTATAAGTGATAAAAATTTTTATAATTTTTATAATAATTAAATAATTATTAAAATATAAGAAAAATATAAGAAAAATGCTCCGCAAGGGTATCGACAACTTCGAAAACTTACTTCCGTATGGCCCTTGATATTATCGTCCTGTTAGACGACCCAGCAAGCATAGGCCCAGCTAGTACGCTAGTATAGCTAGCTAGCTATAAAATCACATAGTGACGTGTGGATTAATAGGGTGAAATGTCCAAATCTTACATGAATGCCTTTTGGAGAAATTAATTTCAACTCAACATATGAAGAACACCTTTATGAAATTATTGTATTAAAGTTTATTGTTAGTGATTAATTAAGGTTAAAAATGATAAGTATTTAATCATAAGAAAGAAAAAATGTAAAAAATAAAAAGAGGGTGAAACCTAAAAATCTTGCCGACTGATGGAGAGGATGATAATAATTTCCTTCCCCTTTACAATTCAAACTATGGTGAGGAATCCTTTCTGTCTGTAATTCTTATTGACTGTCTAAACAGATAAGGAAATCAAAGAATTATAGAAAGAGATGATTGGCAGGCATGAGCATGATGGAGTAGAACAAAAACAGCCCAACCCAGGGGCCAAAGTCAAATTTTACTCGATGCGTGATTTAGCGCCACTTTGCTATTATCATTTTTGGGGTAAACTCAAATTTCCACAATGCCCTTTTTCTCCATCTATCTCTATTTTCAATCCCTCAATTGTTCACCGTAGGTAATAGACATGCGTCAGCTGTCACCAAATGGCGGTGTACTCGTACATCACTAATCATAATTTCCTTTCACGTCCAGGTGCAGCTTATCTGTCTACGTCTGCTCTACCACTACCAGATAAACAACATGACGAAAATGTTACTAAATAAATTATTCAATCCAGAGTACTGTTCAATTAATTTTTATTTTTATTTTTTAAAAGTAACATTCGTCAATTTTGAAGTTAAAATCTCATGCAATTTTTTTTCTTTATTTTAGATTAAATTACGATTTTATTTATACTAAAAATAAATTAACCTAATAGAGAAATTTTATCATCCACGTACAATCTCTAATATCTCTCTCTTGGAACACTATATATAAAACTGAATGAAATTATTTATTCAAGTGACTTTTTCGATTAAAATCTTTTAATATTTGCAGAATTTTTTTATAAAAGAAATTATAGATTGAAAATAGAAGAGGTAGTATAAATATTGAGATCAAATTTTAAATTTATTAAATATTATTTTTTAAAATAATTATATGAATTAATTAAATTAAAATTTTGATTCAAAAATTTAAATAATTTTAATTGAATTTTTATTTTTAAATATATATAATATTAATTAAATAAGTTAGTTTATTTTTTATTTACCTATATATTATAGATCAGAATATAGGATAATTATTAAATTCAGTCAAATTGCGATCGAGAGCTTAAGGCTAAGTTTTTAGGATGAGTTAGATCTTGAGTATGAGTGTTTTTTTTTTTTTTAAATTTTGTCGAATTAATTTTTTGAAATTATAACAGTAATGACTAATGAGAGCAATTAGCGGAAGAGTTTTGTATTATTGGGACAGACAGCAATGCACTTTTATCTCTAAAACACGAAAGCTTTGAGAGAATATAGAAGAATCTTTCGCAGGAAAATGTAAAAATAAGAGGACGGAAGGCAAAGCGGAATTCAAAAACCAAGCAAGCAGAAAAGACTGAGGTGCATGCAGTCAACAAAGTCGACTGCCTCTTCAAAAACAAAAACCAAAATAAACAGCAACCCACACAAAGGTTCTTTCCCATTTCTCTTGCAGTACTGTTTATTAATGTCTCTGGTAGCTGGAGAAAAAAAAAAAAAAAGAGGCATGTGAAGACATGATCGCGCTTTTTATATCTAGTTCTGAAATCAAAGCTATTGAAGTTTGAGTGAGAGAAGGCGTCGTGCTTTGTCTTTGCTTTAAGATGAAAAGAGGAAAAAGAAAATAACGATGATGATAGTGACGCTTGAGGAGAAGGGAAATTCAAAAAAGTTAGTTATCATATACACTTCTAGAATGTGTTTGCGTTCGCATACTCATTTTTTTCTAGCACTAAATTTTCACATATTTATCTATTTATTTTAAAGAGTAATCCAGTATTATAAGTGAAAGTTGAATTTTGTCAATATATTTTCTCGAAATTAGCAATAAAAATGCACCCCAAAAAAAATAGCAGTAAAAAGTAGGGTAAATATTTAGGCCTTTTTCACTGACTGTGTTGACACATATGGTCGTATAGGGATTTCAGTACTTTTCAATTTACATTTTCTCTGGACTCTCTTCTTGTATTAAATCCTTTTTCTCAGGCTTGCTGGTTATTTAGAAGAAAATAAGTGCCATCATTTTCGTTGATCTTTTTTGTTACACCTAATCAAACCATGCATTATTCGGTACTATCTTATTTTCATGAGCAGGTATAGCCTTTAATTTTTATGGCATGGCAAATGCATCCATTTGCACTTGATGACGGTGATGAACCATTAATTAATGATAACAAATGAAATATATAGTAATTTATTTTTATTTTCCTTTCATTTAATTTTTCTCTCTCTCTTTTTCAGGAAGATTAGCACCAATATTCAGAAAAAGATATAATAAATATGTACTTTTGTATTAATTATTTCTTCTTTCAGTAGATTTCACATTTTATTTTTGAAAAAAAAATAAGACGGAGGTTTTTAACTAAAATTCATGAAATTTCATATTAAAAATTATTAAATAAAAAATCAAAATATAAAACGATAAATTAAAATATTTTAAGTGTGTAAAATTTAAACAATTTTTTATATATTTTTAAATAAATATTTTTATGATTACATGTGTAAAATTTAAACAAAATTTAATTTATTTTTAAATAAATATTTTTATTAAAAATTTTGATAAAAACTTTTACCATTCAATAAAAACTTATTCAATTTAATAATTTATTTTATATATTATTGATTTTTTTCTTTAAACTCTATGAATGTAACTACTTGAATTTTTTTATTAAAACTTTTAGTAAATAATTTTTTAAAAAATTATACAAATTTTATCCAAAAAACTTAGTTTAAGTCTCGTTCACAACAAAAAAAAAAAAAATAGCAAAGAAAATTACATTAATATTGTTGTAAAAAAACACTGCAAAGTACAATCCCAAAACCAAAAGCCACTAAAAAAAAAAAAAAAAAGCCTAAAACCAAAGCCACAAATAATGATGGTGCAATCAGTTTTACAAGTCCAAACTCTGAGGCTCTAAGCTATAAATAATGTATATATTTACAAAAAATCATTGATATCCAAACTCTCTGGAATTTCAAACTTGAGCAAGCTGCTGAAGCTCTCTCTCTCGTCATCGGTACTGCTGCTGTTGATGAATGTAGATGATGAATTCAAAGGGGTTGGACTTGATATCGGCGTTGATCTCACAGAATCAAAGCTAAAATTGTGGCTGCCACCCAGTGATTGGAAGTTCGAATTTTCAGATACAAGCGGAACAGTGGGATTTGGGCTACAGTGCACATAATTGGGTTGGGAAACAAATGCATTAATTAAAGTAGAAGCTGTCAAATTTTCTTGAAAATTTGGGTAGCTGAAGTTTGTCATATTGGAAGAAAACCCTTCTCCAGCGGCTTGCATGAGTTCTGTTTGGCTTAGCACCGAAGTGCAAGGAATAGTAGATGTGGTGCAAGTTGAAGCACTTTGAATGGGATCTTGAAGCTGGCTTGGTTGTAACTGGCTGGGAACTAGATTTTGTTGAGAATCGCAAAGCTGGCTTTGCTGGAGATATTGTAGCAGTATTTCAGGGTTTTCTTGTTTCAAGGATAATAGGGTGTGAGCTAGCCTTAGCAGCTCAGGATTTAGGAGAGCTTGTGTACCTAACAAGTTTGACACATTGAGAAGAGATTGGTTGCACAAGGTTGAGCTGAGAATGGAGGAAAGATCTAGAAAATCAAGGCGTGGAGCATGTGTCACAGGATCAATTCCATTTTTCAGAAGCCTTTTCCTGATATGAGTGTTCCAGTAATTCTTGATTTCATTGTCGGTCCTGCCTGGCAAGCGAGCGGCAATAGCCGACCATCTGATATTGAGAAGAGAAAGGAAAATGTTTAAGGTCCAAGGTCATTGATAGATATGAAATTAAATGATTACCGAACAATATGATATATATTGACCAAAATTATAACACATATACTCTAGGTTTTAACGAAAAATTGAAATTCAATAGCAGAAAAACTTTAACCATACTTGTTTCCCAAAATACTATGCAGTTGAATTATAGTCTCTTCTTCTTCAAATGAAAACCTTCCTCTCTTGATATCAGGTCTAAGGTAGTTTGTCCATCTGAGACGGCAACTCTTTCCACATCTTTGGAGCCCTAAACAGTTCAAATAAAAGCAATAAAGCATCATCGTCAGAGCCTTATGAAACAGAATTAAAAATATTCAAGTTATAATAATTAGTACTGCGCAGATGAGAGAGAAATGATTTTATACCAGCATTCTTAGGGAGGGTATGCCAGTTTGCTGGGCCATGACTCTGAATATAATTAGTAAGCTTAAGATCTTCCTCGGGTGTCCAGGGACCTTTCTTGAGGCCATTTTTGTCACAGCAAGGTGTTCTCCCCATTGATTTTCCTTGTAGAAAAAAAAATGAAAACGAAGATGCAACAGATGGTGAAGTTGACGTGAAGGAGAAAAGTGTAAGTGGTGGATCCCAAAGTAACGATGACCTCCATATATATAGTTCGGAAACAGGAAGGGTTACCAAGTTTTTTTTTTTTTTTTTGGCCATGAAAGGTTTACCAAGATCAAGATTGAAGTCAAAGGAGTTTGGTGCCGGCCTTCTGATAGGTGCCTTTTTCTTCTTGTATTACATGTATGCGTGCATACCAATATTTATGTTGGTACATAAATTAATGGATGCATACATCCATTAATTTATGTTGTATAAATGCACATGAAATTAAGTATAAATTAAATATACCATGATAGTAGGTCCATAAATAAACTAGTATATGAAAATAATTATTTAGGAAAATGGTAAATATTGTATATACATAGCTCTATTCGCCATGAGTATCTTACTTGCATTCACTAAATATGGTCTAGTTCTTTTGTAAGTGTAATATAGTAAAAACTGTATTATTACATTTGAAGCCAAATAAAATGCATCAATCATATCGATGATTTTTTATAATATATTTTAATTTTAATTATGATTTTCAAAGTTTAATTTTGGATTTATGATCTCTCAAAAATGTTTCAAGTCCATAAATTCAATTATTGATCAAATTTAATAGAATATACTATGTTAGTATCACATAGATGTCTACATAGGATAAAATTTCAACTCAGCAGTTTAGGTGATTTATTATTTTTATTTTTTGCCTCGACATTCACATGGATGTTCGCGAGGTGCTCAAATAGCAAATTTTTTCATATTTTAATGACAGTTCAGGAAAATTGATGAATTTAAAATATTTTCGAATAGACTCAAAGTTTGAGATTTAAAGAGATCACAAATGAAAATGAAAAATTGCAACAAAATCATATATGTGTAACGCAATTTATTCATTTGAAGTTTGTTAAACTAATGAAGCACTTAATCCAAATAAATAAAATTTCAATTTTGACTCACAAAGGGTTAACTCAGTCAGTAAAGAGAGGAGCTCTCTTTATTTCTTATTAACCAAGATTTATCTAAAAAAATAAAATTCTAAATAAATCAAGTTGATATGAGGAAGTACTCTCTTAAAATAATTTAAAAAGAAGATTAAGACCAAACAAAACCTAATGATATCCCTGACTGAGTTATTAAAAATTTTAATTCTAAACTAGTTGAGAGCAATTATACTAGAATATTTTTATTTTTTTTTAAGTAATTAGCAAGAATTTTTTAAATGTAGATGGTGTATTGTTTGAGATGGAAATAGATGACCAGGGTGTGATATAAAAGCTATTATATATTTGATCATAATTGCCAATGTGAGTACTAAAAGACAAAGCAAGTATGATTGATGCTAAAATGTTGATCCCCATTGAAATTTTAACTTCAATCAATGCATAGATCATTTCTTGAGATCGTTTTTCTTATGATGATTTGTTTTAAGTTGATTGGTTGAATTATGAACCGAGTAATTGCATTGAGTGTAGAGAAATCTTTCTAACTAATTTACCATTGAATCTAAATTGGATAATAGTGATAAGTGACCACTACGATCTTAGTTTGACCGTATTTGTGTATCTCAAAGTGGATGACGATTGGACGGTAATGTAGTTACGTATGCTATCCACAATAGAAGAAAATTTGACACTGTTTCATTGTCCATTTTCCCCCAAATTTGAATTAGTTCCACATAAAAGTGCTCATCTACGTTAGCTTTCATCAGCAATTTGGTCTTATCACTACCCAAAACTTTCCATATTACCATAAGTAAAATCACATTAATATTCTTGACGTTTCCAATTGATTAATAAAGACAATAAAGTTCCACAATCAATTATATATAGCTATTTTTCCATTAAAATGACATAACTAAATCAAATTTTATCTTAAAATGGGATTTAATCCCCACTCCCACATTTATATACATTAATGCCATTCACCGAATTTTATATTTTATATTAAATTTGAAGATTAATTTCATTGAATTATATAATCGGATGTCATCGAACAAATTTAATGTTCAATTTTTAATATTAGTAATTTTTTTTTCATTTTCAAGTTCATTTTTTAAAATATTCAAATGAAATTTCTTTTTTTTCTTTTTTTTTTCACTTTCAACAACGAGAACCTATTTTTGGAAGCGTCAAGCCTATTTGAATTTCAGTAAACACAAGCTTATGATGGCGTGTGTCAGCGCCCAAATCTAACATGCGCTTTTCTTGAACGCAGGTCCCAACTTTCCAAGCTGGACCCTCTTTGGAACAAAGCACTATATTTTGAGCACGTAGCAGGCGAAGCCAGGTGTTCTCTCTATTTCCAACTATAAAGTCAACTCTCCCCTTCCTTTGGTTTGTTCGCAACCTTTATTTCCTCTCAAAATTCGTGGTCTTGCTTAATTTTGACAACTGTTACTCTAAAAAGGGTGAAAGGCAAATAAGCTGGTTTTTGTTCAGAAGCTTGCTTTAAGGCAAGCATTGCAACTAGGAATTAAACAATTCAAAGACATTGACAATAAGGTGCATAATTTCATCCACCCCTATCTAACACGACAGGAATTGGTCAAATGCTTTTATATTTTCTGCATTGTGCTAAGGTCAAAACCCTGTTGTTTGCTTCTTTGCCTTTGCATCTATATCTTTCTTTTATTATCCCTCCAAGTGGTTCTTGGGGTACATGAACATATAATTTACGTTTCTTCCATTCTAATCAACTTGAAATAGGAGTGACGATTGTTAATGAAGAGTAAATAACATGACCACAGTTTTACAAATGTTACCCAAGAATTTTTCGAAAGTTGTTTGTTACTACAACACAATTGTGTGACCTATTTAGACTTTTAATTTTATTGATTAAGATTCAAACACTGACAGGTTCAGCTATAAAAAAAATTTAAATTTTAATAAAATTTGTAAAACAAAATCTTAAATCTTAATTAATCTGTTGTCCCCCTGTTGCTCCTGTAGAAACATCCCATTTTCCATGTAAATAAAGACTAGAGATAAGCTTAAGAAACGTGTACTATGATGACACATGCATGTTTGGATATATGATTTTAAACCCACCAAAAACAAAATTGTGAGATTTCGGCTCATAGATTTTGATCCTCCTTTTCCATTTATGTGGCTGCGTTAATGTCTGCCCTGGACCCTGGTCGGGGAAACTTGGTGCATTAGTTCGTCACATTGATTTCTTTTTTTAAGCATTGGTTCATAATTTTTGTCGATGCTTACATACTTGATACTAGCAAAGGTAATTACTTGTCGCAAATCTAAGGTTTGCTTGAGCATGGATTTGCCTTACATATGGAGATCCACATCTCTAAAGTTGACCATAAAATATTTTATACAAATATAAGTATATATGGTAGTTGTATACACAAATTTTGTTTGTTAATTTCTTGTTGGGAGGTGTCCAAGATTTCCAACAAACTTTGAAAATGAATGTACTTTTTTGTTTAATCTTCATAGGCAGCATTTTTTGAGTTCTCACGTATATTTGTACTTATAAGGTTCGATAAAAATAGGTTAGCTAGAGTTGTTGTAAAAAGTATGTGAGAATACGAAACCTATAGTCCATTATTTAAAGCATTTCATTCACATCTTTTATGTTACTTACGCACGCAAAAACTCCAAACTCTTTCAACCATATGTTGCACATTAATATTAATTGTTTTAATAAAGATTAAGGAGATATGCCAACTAGGCTTGATTAAGTTAGTAATGATCAATTATTTGGTTTGTAAGGTTTAGATTCGATTTTTTCTGCAACCAATCTCTTTTGGTGAACTATCTATAAATTCAATATAAATTCTCATTGAAATTTGATATATCTTAATTTTAAAATAAGAAAATCTCCTCTCATTTAAATTTTTTAACAAAGAAAAAGAAAATCCTCCTTCGTCTCGATCGTGTCCGCAGTTTGGACATGACAACAAGTGGTGGGGGTTCATGGTAGAGCTGTAGAGAGAGATCGAGGATTAACCAGAATCGTCGGCTGTTGGCTTCAAATTACTATTATGGACACTTTGTTACGGCCTGTTACGGCCACCGTGATGCACGTTGATAGGAATGACCTTTGGAATTAATTTAATAGATTTGTATGGTTAAAATATGGTCAAACCATGCATCGACGATCTTCTTATGCGAATGAATGTTCTATACTTGAGATGAGCTGCATGTTTGGGAAGAGGAAACGGGGTGGTAGATTCACTAATGACTCACCTAACTCTCTATTTTAATTTCCCGGGTTTTTTTCAATTATAAAAAATATATATAATAATTTCTGGAGTTTTACATAATGACATTTGCAAATTCAATGTACATTTGTTTAGTACATCAATAAAAAATTGATCAACTTTTGTTAATTAAGTATTAGTACAAATAACAAGCATATTAATTAAATTTTTAAAAAGTTGCGGACTAAAAAAAAATATTAAATGTGTAATATCATTCGTAAGTGAATTAAAATAGATAAGAATTACATATTAAGAATAGATTAAAAATTAAAAAAAAATTTAAAAAGTTTAAAAAGGTAGGAACATGCATATATGCCATGGCCTTCGACAGTGATGACACACTT
Organism: Durio zibethinus; assembly: GCF_002303985.1. The sequence continues at coordinate 25,898,865 of NW_019168048.1, read as the reverse complement.
TTTTGGTAATGTGAAGCTTCATATTGTAAATCAAACAACATATGTATCCAAAAAAAAAAAAAAAATCAAACAACAATGTCTACTATTGTCACATTGCTAGAATCCAAAGTTTCTCACTTCCACGTGGCACATGCAGGTTATATTCTGCGCAATTTTATATATTAACTGCAAAATTACTCATTTTTTGTTAAATATTAAAATGAAAATGATATTGATAGTTGTGAAAGAAAGGCCTTGGACAATTAAATCAGCTCCACCCCAGGGTTGGATGCTATTCAATCATTTATTTCTACGCAAAATTAAGGATAAGAATTTCGTCCTTTGCTTTTGATCAATCAATAATATAGTGTTATTATAAGAACCTGGAGCTTAGCTTTATTTATATAATCATAAAAAATTCCTTAAAAAAATGATATCCAGTAAGTTGAGATTTGAATTTTAAAATTTATATTTTTTTTTCATTTTACGACTGCTTTTTTGTAAAATAATAATATAGTGTTAGAAATTTCAGCCCAAACAAATGTGATAGATGCATATGTAAGTTTCTTAGCTTAGCTGTAGGAGCACTTTTCAAAGCCCAATCAGTCTGGACCTATTGAACATTGAGTGGACTGAGGCTTTGAACTGCTTCCGATTAAAATTTGTGTTCATTTTCTCTATTGAGCATGACCATATTCATTAGTCATGGCTTTTTTTATTTTTTTGGAAGGAAATTATTCATGGCTTGTTAATTATTGTTCAAAAGCACTCTTAAAAGTGTAACTACGTGAAACACGTTTAATAATGCTTATTTTTTTTATGAACAATCTAATTTTCCTTCCCTTTCTTTTTTTTTTTTTTCTTTCCTTTTCTCCTAGGACTTTCCCTTCTTGATTCAAACCTCAAACAGCTAAGGTGTCACGGTTCACATTAACTTATGAAATATTATCCGTTGATTCCTCTGATCTTATGATTTTATCTCATAAAAGATGTCTCACAAATTGAAAATTGTGTAAACCCTTATATCTCAAGATCAATTCTAGTACACATTCAATGTGAGATTCATAGCTTCTTTCTAAGATCATGATATTCTCTTCCACTCTAACGAAGGTCCACCGTCTTTAGCGACACATTAATGTCATGATTCACACTAACTTGTGAAGTATTATCTGCTCCAACTCTTTTAGTTTCACAATTTTATCCCATGAAAGACGTCTTAAAGTTGAAGGTGATATGAACCCTTATATCTCAAAATCAATTTTAGTACACAGTCGATGTGAGATTCATGACTCTTCTCTAAATCATATCATAAGGCGTGTGTCAGGACATGCTTTGAATTGAAAATTCTGATTATTCTGAATTTTGACCATATGGGGAAATTATTGGGGGATGGGGATCGAGGAACTGAGTTTTTGGCGCATTATTAAATGTCCCTGAAATGCAATCCATTTTTGTAAAGGAATGTCACAAGTTCTTCTATGATGAATAATGCAGGCAGTTTCAATATATGCAATATCAAAGAGATAACTAAAATAAATTATTCAGCATAATTTTGGTTCTGCAAACATGGGATGAAGAGATAACAAGATTTCCAGCTGAATATTATTTCTGGTTTATATTTATCAGTTTTAAGTCAATTTCAAGTAACAGGAAATTGGAATGAGCCTGGAAACCAATTAAATTGCCTTCAAACCTTGTTCAAAGAAGCCGTTGAATACCTCCATTTCATCTCTGTGAAGTGCCAAACTGATCTCAATACCTCCTTCCTCGTCTCTACACTCCCCAAGGCATATAGATCCCGAAACATCAATCTGAACCACTTCGGTCTTCTTTGGTTTTCCCCACCCAAAATCTGTCTCGTAAACACGCAATCTAGGGGAGCCAGAGACCGTGACAAGATGACCAGTTTCTGATATTTCCTTCCAATTGGTAATCCACTTCTCTGCTCCTCTCAATGCTCCATTTTCCAATTCCCCAACTCTGTTTCCAATAGCTATTGTAGCCGCAAGCACCCCATTCTCTCCCAGCAGTTCACTCCTTTTCATTCGTACAAAACATATTGCTAGACAGTTACCGAAGTATGTCTCTGGTATTGCAAATTCAGGGCGATTTCGACAGTCTGCCACGAAGCAAAAGTAATGAAATTCGTCATCTTCAAGATTTTCGCTACCGCTAAGCTCTTGGGCTTTTATCAAACAAGTCCACACCAATGCACATGTTACGACGAATGTTGAAGCGCGTAGCTGCTCTGATTCACTTTTCTTCACGCATTGGTTCAAGACATAACGTTTTAGTCTGTCGATGACACCCCGATCCATTACAAATGAGGCTCGAACCTTGTGTGCAAGAATATCGTGGGCCGGTAACTTGTCCTCCTCCCAATCAGAAGCCCAAGTCCACCATTCATTCAAGAACATTGATTCAAGTCCACAAGGGTCCTTTTCCTTGATCAAATTCCTGTCAAAGAACGGCACCGACTTCTCCGGACAGGCTGCTGAATTTCCACCTGACCTTAAAATGGACGCCCAAGCTTTCATGAAATGATTGAATGACCTCCCATCTGCTGCCACATGGCAAAAGGTCGCCCCGATACATATTCCCGAGTTTGGGAACACTGTGACTTGCAAGGCCAGAAGAGGCACAACACGAGTCTTGTTAAGCACACGTGCAGGCGGCAGCTGGGGCACAAAAGGGTGGAGATCTTTGACATCACGAGCATGATAGCCTATGGTTCGATCAAAATCAGCGGAAGACTCAGCAAGGGTGAAAGGGACGCAATCGCCATCTGTATATAGGATATGGGGCTTGAGGGATGAGGAAGGGCATATGAGCTTGGCAGCGAAAGGGTAAAAGGTTTGGAGAGTATGAGAGAGAGATGTTTTGAGAGAGGGGAGAATGGTCTGTGAGAATTGGAGAGTAGAGTAAGGGAATTCGTAGAAAAACAGGCGTTGCATGGGACGGCAGAGAAGCCATGGTATATCAAAGAAAGTAAGGGGAAGGGAAGTATTGGGCACAGAGCCGGGTGGTGGAGAAACATGGCTATGGTCAAGGACTTTGATTATGCAGGTTCCGTTTGCCATTTTTTTCTTTTTATTGGAGAAGACAATTAATTATGTTTGCTTTTAAGTTTCCATGGAATAACAAAGACTAGAATAAAAGAGTTATGGCCCCAATGTGAACATTTTATAAAATGCGATTTTAGATATTTTATCTTTTTCAATCGTTGCTTTTGCGGAATAAATTAAATTATTACTAGTTTATTAATAATGAAAATTAATTTAATTAAAAAAATTACGTAGCTTTATTGATTCTTGTGAATATTTAATTTTATTCTGATTAATCACAATTTTATCCAAAACTTTTTATATTTAATTAAAAATTAATCTTAAAAAATATAATAATAAATAAAAATAAAATTAATTAATTAATTAATTAATTAAAAAAAACATATAGTTTAGTGCCACCTAGGCTTTTACCCGCACATGCTCGTGAGCCATCTTTTGGTGCCTACTCCCCTTCTAGCCTTGTTGAGGCCAAGCCCTACCATGCACCTTCTATCCTTACAGCCACTTTACTTTATACCTTTTATAATGATAGCTAAAATTATACCTTAATTTTGGGGACGAAGGTAATCAACTTTTATAAACCTAGTTGAATTCAACATAAGAAGGAAGATCAATTTTTTAAATCAAGAACACTTTGTCATAAAAATTTCAACAAACATTTTGCAAAAAAAAAAACAATCATTATTCACTTTGTAAACCACTAACAGCCTTATGGTAGGTCGAGCCACAACCCCAAACATCATTCTCTTAAACCATCAATCTTGATTACCTTAAACCCATTCAAATTGAGACCCATCCTATAGTACAAAAATAAATAAACAAATAAATAATAAAAAGCCTAAACTACTTGAAACCCATAACTTCAAAACTTAAAAAAAAAAAGAGGTAAAAAAAAAACACAAAAAATCATCCACATTTCCTTTTGGGAAATCATAAAAAAAAAAAAAAAGAGCTTTTAGCTTGGGTATTTCGGAGAGCTTTAAAGCTAGATGCTTGCATGAGGGGGTAGGTTGAGGCTCGAAGAGGAGCATGCTGAAAGTGGGTGGTGTTTCGTGCTGTGGAAAAGGATATTTTGTTTTGAAGTCATGAGGTTTAAGGTCAGATTTAAGATTATATGAGGTGTTATGGTTTAAACAGAGGCCGGATTCATGACAAGGGCATTAAGAAGAATGTACAGTGAAATTTTAGATTGCAAAGGATGCTGGCAAAAGGTAGTGCACAAGGAACTGACATTAGAATTTAGGTAGTGTAGTTGCTTGCCATTGGTTTTTTTTTTTTTTTTTTTGAGAATATGAAGGTTTCCTTTTTTAAGAAAAGTTTAAAATGAAGTAAAAAAAAACGTTGGCTTATATAGACAAAAACAAAAAAAAAATTATCAAGACCCATAAGTGGACCCGACCTAACCCAAGATCTGCGTACCTAACCTAGGTCAAGAAATTACTACCAGCCTTAGTCCGATCCAATTAGCTACCAGTCAAACCATTGAACTGCCTGTGAACCAGTAAAATCCTTTTCAGCACTTGAATTGATCTAACGAACCGTTGAATCAGACTAGCCATCATTGAACCATTGACCAAACATTGACCAACCCTTTTTGGTATTTTCTTACTTTCTAATTTTTTTTAATATTTTGGTTAAATTATTTATTTTTTTATTTATGCATACTTGAATTTTAAATCTTTAAAGAAAATAAAAAAAAAAGAAAAAGAAGAAGACAAGTGTAAAAAAAAAAGATTTGATTAAAATAAAAGTCTTTTTCGATGATACGTTTCTAAGGCATTTCGAGTAGTAATGTCTATAAAATTTTTAATTAAGAAAATTTTTAAATACTACCAATATATTGAAGTATTTATAAAGAATTTTTAATACAATAAAAAAATTTTCTTTTCTTCTAAATTTTTTTTTAAGAAATATAAAAAAAATCAATAAACATTTTCTTAAAAAAAAGGATGAATCAATTTAAGGTTCGTAGCATGATCTTCTTTTTATGAGACTTTGTAATCATATCATCCATATAAACTTCAATTTCTTTGTACATCATATCATGAAAAAGGGTCACCAAGGTCCTTTGATAAGTAGCATCAATATTTTTCAACCCTGAATGTCATAACCTTGTAGCAAAATATTCTTTACATCATCACAAAAGTGGTTTTTTTTTTTCAAATCCTCCTGAGCCATTTTGATCTTATTATAGCTAGAGAAACCATATATAAAAGAAAACATCGAATGCTTTACTGTATTATCAACAAATATGAGGTAGTAAAAAATTCTCTTTCAAGCTGGCTTTATTTAAATCTTTATAGTTTATGCACATCCTCACTTTCTCATCTTTCTTAGAAATCAAGACTATATTGGCAACCCACTTATGATATTTAGCAACAACTAAAAAGCCATTGTCAAACTACTTTTTTACTTTTTCTTTTATTTCAATAGCATATCTAGTTTCATGCACCTTAATTTTTGCTATACTAGTTTACAACCAGAGATTAATGGTAGCTTATGTTCTATAATATCTGTATTAAGTCCTGACATGTCTTGATATGATCATTCAAACACATCTACATATTTTTAAAATAATTCTTCAAATTTTTGCCATTCTCCATGTTTAAGAAAAGTACCCACTTTTACTTCTTTCTTATTCTCATTATTTCCTAGATTAACCATGCCAATGGACTCTTGATAGGGTTTTATTAATGTTTTCTCTTGTTCTAAAAGTCTTATCAAATCAATGGGAAAAGTGTAGTTTTCTGAGTCCCCATCATCAGGCTTGTTAACCTAAATGAAATTTTCGAAATTTGAATATGGAATAGTCATCATAGTCATCCATGATATTCAATACTTAAATCCTAAAAATTATTAAGATCATAGATATATAAGTGGATATTTTAGCAAGAATAAAAGATATACGATGGATATATTGGCAGAAATAAAAAATATGATAAGGAAAATCAAAGAGAATGGAAAAGGACAAAGTATGTCATGAAAAATGCATTGCATTTGACATTTTATTAATGATAATGAAAGATGAGCCCATACAAACTCTCCGCATATCCTTGGACAATGGCATTTGGGTTTTTATTATTATTTTGATTAAGGTTCAAGGATAATAGAAATAAACAAACCACACCCTTACATTCCATAATTTAAAGGAAACAAAAATATCTCATCTTTTATATTCATTGTTTCTTCTTCCTTCATTACTTCCAACTTCATTCTTGATAAGGCCACCTCTAACTCCTTCGTCAGTGTTTTCACCTCTGACATCTCCGAATAAATATATTTTTCTAAGTGAAAAGTGTCATCGGGTAAAGAAGCACCTCTTTTTCCTATTTGATTCTTACCCCTTGAGATAAGCCATTTTCCTTTCTTTCTTTTTCATTATGATTTTTCTTTTGTCCATAACAATTATTGATAACCTAAACCAAATCTTTCTTTTCTAAGATTTTCTATGCCTTTTTAATTTATTAAATGCCACTCCAACACCAAATTTGGGTTGCCATCCTTTCCTAATCATATGCTCGATCACCATCCCTATGGTTTTTGACAAGTGAAGAATAGGTATAATTAAGCCTTCACCCACATATGTCGTATTAATAACTTCAAAAGCTTGAAATAAGCATTCGAGCTCTTTTTTTACTACTTCCATATATAAAGTAGTCAAAGTTTTAGTCACCAGCAAGTCCCCATCTCCAACCAAGTATATCTGCTTTTTATCAACTATAAATTTCTATTTTTTGGTATAATGATGATAGCATGACATCCGTAGAATGAATCCAAGGCCTTTTGAGCAAACAACTATAAGATGATGAAATATTCATAACTTGAGACTTAACATAGAATGTGCAATGACCCATTTGTAGTGGAATTTCTATATCCTCAATGATTTCTTTTCTTAAACCATTAAAAGCTCTGACCACCATGTGGCATTTGCACTTCACTGTTATGTATAGGGCCTTTATACTACCTTGCTCTTCTAATGGAATTTCATCATAATTGAAAGGGATGAAATTCATATCTATTATATTTCCAACAATGTTGTTTACTTTCTCTACTAATATATCATGATCCACATGGGCCTAGTTTAGCACTTTTAGCATTGCATTTCTATGAGGCTCAAAGTGTAATAATAGAGATAACAATGAGATACATGTTAACATTTTATTGAGCTAATCGACTATACTATACTTACTATGTCTAATAATCTTTAAAAACTCATGTTTTTTCTCTGTCACATGTTTCTTGGATTGTGTTCTTGGATTTACTACACTTGAAACTTTCTCTTCTTTATTTCTTTTGTTTTTTATTTCTTTTGCTTTATCTTTCTTTGTTGGTTTTAAGGTATCTAGGGTATAGCACTGACCACTTCGAGTCATTCCTCAAATCTTTAATATATTTGTTGTATCTCCAAGTTTGTGTTTTTCGGGTCAATGCTATATTAGGCCCCAAATCATTACATCACAATCATATTTCCAAGGGACTACTTTGTCATTCTTACATGAAAATGAGCTAGGCACATATATTATCACTGTAGCCTTAGGAAAAGAGATCGATTCTTTTGTTGTTGGTTTTAGCTTCTCATCATAAAAGATTGTTACAAGCCTAAGAATAAAAGATCATTATAAAGATTGACTTGCTATCATGCTTATAGCATTCTCTTTATATTCATCATAAAATTTTATTACCCTTGAATTCATCAATTCCTATAACACTTGCCTAAAATCTTCACATTTCTGGGAATGCCCCACCATTGTTCCATGGTATTTACAAATCAAATCAAAGTATTAATGGCTAACATCAATTTTTGTGACTATGGGTTGAATCATACTAGTCTTGATTTAAATAGTCATATACCTGTTTCATAAAAGTTTTCACCTCTTTTACCCACCTTTTAAGCTTAACATTCTTAGCCCCCTTTTATTGCATTAGTTGCCCTTTTAGTGTAATTAGGTAATGGATTCCCATCAACATTAGGCTTTGTCTTGGTATCAAAGTTCAGTAACCCAGCCTTTACCAAACTTTGCACTTTATATTCTAAGGCTATACAATCCTTCAGAGAATGACCCACATTACCAAAGTGATAATCACATCGGGTATTAGGGTTTTAACTTGGGATATGGGATAAGAGTAATGATGTGACTCTTGACGAGTTATGGAAACAAATTAATATGAGACATGGGTATTGGGTCAATTAGAGTTCTTTCCCCAATTATTGCTACCATAGAGACTCTTTTAGTTAGGTGTTTGGTTGTTTTATTAGGTGAATGACTGTATGACTGGTGTTGAGGTGTACTAAAAGATTAGCGATTAAAATCCTAGCTGATACATCGATTGTGAGTCGGTGGACATGGGTACGATATTTGAGACACTTGGTTTAAAGAAGAGGAATATAGGGAATAGGTCGAGTAGCAGTGTTATGAGATAAAAAGTTAAGGTGAAAGGCTTTTATAAGTAACATCATGAGTTCTTTATTTTTTCTTCTTAGGTATTGGGGATTTCTTAGCACCAAAGGCCTTTTATCCTTCAATCAACCATTCTTTGTTGCATTCTCAATCATTTCCCTTGACATCACCATATTAGCAAAGTTTTTTATGGTATTACCTAACAATTTGTCATATTAAAGGATTTTTAAAGTGCTTATAAAAGGTACGATAATCTCTTTTTTCATTAACGATAACTGGATATAAGTTGTCAACTCTCTCCCTCGGTGGGTATATTTTTTTAAAATTTTAATAAACTTTTTCTTTATATTTTGTAAAGATAGCATGTCTGATGCCATGTTTACCACATGTTTATACTATGCAATAAAAGCCCTAGTTAGATATTTCCAAGAATGAATTTTGCTCTATTTCAGCTAAACATACCACCTCATTATGAATCTTGTAAGGCTGTCTTAAAAGCAGTGGATTAAAAGTTTATCATTGTGAGTATGTTCTGTCATTTTTCGACAATACATAGTGATAAAAGTTGAAAGGCATTTAGTTCATTATACTTTTCAAAATCCAAAACCTTAAATTTTTTAGGCTATGATGAGATCAGACACTAAACTTAACTCATTAGTGTCGATGCTTCAATACACATCATGCCCATCGATTGCCTTAAGCCTTTCTTCCATCAGATCATACTTATTTCTCATTTTTGTGTTCTCTATCAACTTTGAAACCCTTTTTAACTTCTCTTGTTCTTTAGGGCCGTTAAGGTTTGGCACTATGATAGGATCAAAAGGAATAGACTATGGGTTGACATTTATCTGAACTGAAGATGGTCTAGCAGAAGGACCTACATATGTGTAAGGCTAATGACTTGTTGGGGGTGCCTATGTAGTACAGAGATTTTAAACATAGGGGAGTGTGAATCTAGGTGGGCATAATGGCTTTCAATAGTGACTTCTTCCCTTACCATGAAGGTTTCAGCAATTTTTTTTTCTTTTGAAAATTTTGTCAGTATTTGTTTTAACTTCATCAACTGTCTATCAATATTTCGTTGCATTTCTACAACTTTTTCTCTCATTTTCTCTTGAGCCTTTTCAACCCTTTCAATTCTATTTGGATTTTTATTTTTCATGACTTTGGTATATGCTCGCATATTGTAGATGTGAGAAACTAGTTACTTTTACTTTCTAGGGTGCGCTATTTATGAACCTTTATTAGTTATCATAAGTTAAAAATGCATGGTGCAATATATATTATTTGTAGCCTTGAAAGATTATTCCTTAAAAATCCTTTAATATTTAGGTAAGATTTTTAGACATATCTTTTTGCTTCAAAGGTTTGATAAGAGTATATTTACAACCATCATTCCTTGTCTTAAGCTACCATGAAAAATGGGTTAAGGCAAATAATGCATATTTTGCATGCTAAATTTTAATTATTCTCTTTTTTGTGAAAAAAAAAAACCCTTTAAACCCCCTTTTATATTTAGGTAAGGTTCTTTAAAGGTATCCCCTTTATCTCAAAAGTTTGATGAAAGTATATTTACAATCATCATTAATTTTTCACAAGCTCATTACAATAGTTTATTTAACAAACATAAATGGAGATATTCATTTTTAAATAACTTAAACCAAAATGACTTTCATTAATTACAAAAGTTTCAAGACTACATATCATCAACCATCCTAAAACTAGGTTCATAAAAATTTTGCACTTGCTCATACTACCTTTTTGCCTCATTCAAGAAATCTAGGAAAAGCTGGCCATGAATATCGATGGAAAGAACATTTTACCTCAGGGTTTCTACCTTAGCTATCATCACCATAGCCTGCTTGACTGTCTTATTAATCTGGGTGCTATCCCAAGCTTTTAATCTCTATGCTGAATGAATCTTTTCCTTCTAAATGGCTAAATGCATCTTTTTTTTTTAATTCTTTTTTTCAATCTCTTATTCTTTTTTGGGCTCTTGGTCAATTTTTTTATGTTTGTAGCAAGTACTTTTTGAATCTTTCCATTCTCACACTATTTGAACAACCTTTTCTTTGTTTTATCGGGCCTTACATTTTTAAAATCTCATTTTCACTCTGAGTTGTTCTACCTCTTCTCGATGCTTGCTTTCTATCCCTTTTTCTTTTAATTGAGCTCTCAACCATTTGTTTTCTAAATGTAATTCCTGGAGGTTGCCCCAAGCAATGTCTCTTTCTTTTACCAGTTTATCAAATTTATCTTTCTATACACTTTCCCCATATCTCAACTGCCCAATTTCTTCTTATAGTTTCAATTTTTTTTTCATTTTCTCTTTTTCTACCTTAAACTCTACCTTAGCAATTTCTATTTATGACGGTGGTGCTTTAACCCATGGATCAATTGGTTGGGCTAATTCACGATTTGATTGAAATAAAATATCATTGACTCACTAGGCCTTCTATACTAGATATCTTAGAGTAACATCATTAATGTACCTTCTTAACTTTGACCTAAATGTCTGTCCTCAAACCCTTGTGATGCTATGTACCCTAGCCATGTAGTTTTTCTTATAATAGTGAAGCTCTATCTAATCTAATCCTTAGGCCATCAGGATGAACTACTAAGATACATATTGTCTTTTAATCATCAATGGGGCATAACTGGTAGCCCTTCGAATCCCAACTAATGGAACCCATGGTTGATTGTCATAATTGTACAAGATAGAAACATAAGGCATCCAAGCTGCCTTTCAAGTTACTCACATTTTCCAAACTTCAAAAAAACATCATCCATTATTCCTTGAAGAGACTTCTAAGCCAATCTCTTATGTTAAACTCAGCAATAAGTGCTAAGGACTTTGTGTAAAACATCAAAAGGGCTTTGTTGATATTCTAAAACTAGCTTTTAACCCAAACATATAGCAACTCAATGCATCCTACCAATCTTTCTTCTCTTTTCCTTCAGTAATGATTCAATAATCTAATAATCTTTACGAAGATGGTTGATGAAGGGTTGGCCTTTTGTTCCAACTATGCAAAGAAGTCAATCACCAAGGCCTATGTATCTTAGAACCTTTCGAAAGATCACTAAACTATAAACTGCCAAAGCAAAGATATCTATAACCCGATCTTTCTTAGGGTTTTAAAGCATGATATCCCGTAAGATTGTCTATGGTATGCCCTTACTAGCCTTTTTTTTTCTTGTCAATCATTTATACATCTACCCAATTATCTTTGCTAATTTTTTTTATACCCTCGATAACTTCTGTGATTTTTAATATATCCATTGGGCTTAGGTAACTCTAAATGCAACAAGGCAGAATACTCTTCTTTAGTGGGTGTCAAGTCTTCTTTGTTGAATGTGAAGCACCGATATGCTGGATTCTAGAACCTCACTATAGCTTTTAGCAACTAATCTTCAAGCTTTACTAAAACTAGCAGAGTAATGTCTTCATACTTGGCCATAAAAGTTATTTTCTTCTTTAGCTCCCACTAAGTCCAAATACTCTATAGGTCCATCACATCATTTCACCTTAAATCCAAATGAATTATCCTTAAGAGACTGGAAGCATTCTCATTTGTCATATAATTGCTTTTCTATCTACTGCCTATTTTTATACTACTCCTTAACTTCCTGAAATGACTTACTAATAGAACAATCTACTCATAACTCTTGAAATTCCATGAAAATCTCTCCTGGTAAGCTATCTAAAATGAATTTTTTCAATGCTTTATATAAAAAATGATTGCATGCAACAAACAAAAAATAACACAAAAAGCATAGAAAATTTAGTAAAAGAAAAACTTTAAAAGGCAAATGCAATGAAAAAAGTAAATTAATGTTTCCAAACAACTTCCTTCTTTCTTTTTCTTCTTTTTCTTTTTTTCTCTTTTTATTTATTTATTTTTTAAATAAAAGGGATTATTATTCCTAATGATTTTTTTTTCATTTCTCTTTTTCATTATTATTGTTATCAAAACAATAGAAACAAATCAATAGATTAACAATTTTAACAAAAATTGAATGAGAAAGGTAAGAAATATTCCTTCACGTGACTTATTTTGGATAATTTCTATAGAAAAGGTGTGGCATGGCTTTACCTAAGGGTAGCTCCCTAAGGTTACTATATGTAAGGCTGGAAATTTACACGTCTAAAGGTTCTCAAAATTATTCCTCACATCCCCATCCATCACAAACTAATGAGACATCCCGATCCTCATCCATTATAGGCTATGAACAGAAAAAGTTTAATTTGAGTGAGAGTGTTTCACTAACCATTACGGAGGTATTCACCTCACGTAAGCATAGCCACTTTACTTCTTCTAAAAATGGTATAAATTTGGTGCATGCAATACATATTAAACATTTAAGATGGAAACTTTTTATTTTTTTTATTTTTCACCTTTTTAAGAAAAAAAAATAGAAAATAAGGAATTAAAATTAAACATCAACTAGGACCATTAAACCAAAACTTAGAATAACATGCAATTAATCATTGGCTTGACTCTAAAATAAATATTCCTAGTGAAATCACTAAGCTGTCATAATGTGTAGATCCGGGAGCTTGATTGTAAGACATGAAAATAAAAAAGCATTTTCAAAAATCATAAAAAATAAGGGAATTGCCATCAATTTTTTTTGAAGGTGTGATAGTTACCTAAAAAGTTTATCAACAAGATGTTTTAATTTTCAAAAATAGAATTTGGTTCAGAAGTTCAATTATACTTAAGAAAATATTAACACCATTATAACGTACGTTTAAAAATGGTACCAATTGATCGCATGCTATTTTTGAGTTTTTGTAAAAATGGTTCTAACTTTAATATTTACAAATTAATTTCTCAAATTTTATTTATTTCTTCCAAGATTATTTGTTGAAACAAATCACTTTAAATTTTATGTTTTACAAACAAATCATTTTATTATTATTTTTTTGAATTCTTGAAAACAAAACCAGCTATTTTGGATCAAGATGAAAGATCCTAAGTATTGAAACACCTTTTTCATTCCCCTATATTTGAGCAGAATTTCAAAAATTATCTTTAACTTAGGAGTTTTCAAGATGTTTCACAAAACCAAGATAATACTTCACATAAATGATAACCAATGAGAATTGTCCCATATTTAGGCCATATCTCAAGGGTTATTTTTACTTGAAATATTATTTTTTTTCAAAAATAACATTTTCTTTTTTTTTATTCATGAAACATGTAAGTGATATGCATGAACAACATAATATATCATATATGCATGACAATCAAAGAGAAAATGACAAATATAAATGCATGAATGCAATGACAAATATAAATGCATGAAAGTAATGACAATTTTAGAATGTTAATGCATGTAACAATTTATTAAAATGAAATGCGAATGTATAAGAATGAGTCTAAGGTTGGCTTTTAGGATTTAAGGATTTGGTCTCGGTTTAAGGTTTGAGTTAGGGTTTTGAATACAAGTTTAAGGTTTGGGGTTAGTCTGGGGATTAGTTTAGAGTTTAAGGGGTTGGTTTAGGTTTATGGTTTAGGTTTTTTGTTTAGGGTTAAGGTTGGGCTTATGGTTGGGGTTGGTTGAAGGTTTAAGCTCAGTTCTGGTTAGAAGGGTTTAGGATCAGTTCAGGTTGGAAGCTTTAAGTTTGGTTAAAGGTTTAGTTTAGGGTTTAAGGTTCGATTTAGGATTTAGTTTAGTGTTTAAGGTTAGTTCAGGGTTTAGTTTAGTGTATAAGGTTAGTTCAAGGTTTAGGGTTTGACGGTTTGGGTCTAGGTTTTACGGGTTTAGTTTTGGTTTGCGATTTAAGTTTAAGGTTTTGAGGTTTTAGGTTAGGGGTTTAAAGGTTTGGCTTAGGATTGTGGTTGAAGTTTAGGCTTTGAGGGTTTGCATGAATAATGCATATGATAAAACACTTAACATGGTATCAAAGCAAAATGCAACATTTAATGCTTGGAATAGGACTAAATGAAAAGACCAAAACTTAAAGCAATTTCACAAATACCTCATGAACTATATATGCATGCAAAAACTTTAACAAAAAGGAAATCAAACACCAAGGGTCAATAGAGGGATAAGATTCAGCCAAGCTATTAACAAGGCTAAAATCGAAACCTTTATGGCCACTTGAACATTCCTTGTGTTGGCCAAACATATATGACTATATATCCACCATTTTCATTCAACACAAATACATAAAAACAATGTTAAATCTTACTAAAAAAAACTTCATTTATTCAACACTTTTATTCTTTGATAATTTTATCAAACACATAGAAAATAGACAATTCTAACTAGAGACAAAAGCGAACAAGTATGAAACATCAACCTTTTGGCCAAGAAACCAAAATGGAAGTCTTGACCAAGCAATGGGGATGCTAGGCCGAGAGCTTCCCATGGCTCTCCCATAATTATTCCATAGTTTCCCTTAGCTAAGACATGCATCAAATGTTTAGAAAACTGCTTTGTGAAGGCCTTTTATTATGAAATGATTTTTATCAAATATGTATGAAACATCAGCAAAAACGAAAATTCGAAATTAGACCAAGTGCCATTAGGAGAAAAGGTCGACAAAATGAAAAAATGTTTCAAAAATTTTGTAGTAATGATACTTGGTGTTGACATTCGTGGGATAAAACTTAAATAAGTTTTTAGTTAATTTCTTTATTTTTTAAAATATTAAAAACAATTAATTTTGAAAATTAAAATAAATAATTGATAAAAAGGTGAAAATTAATTGATTTTTTTTTAAAAAAATTAAAATATTGTTTGGTACATAAAATATTATCATCATTTCATTAAACAATAAAAACTTACAATTATTTTTAATAAAATACCTATTAAATAAAACATCAATTTTTTAATTTTTATTTAATTTTATACATACGATTCATACAACAATTTAATCAAAACTTATATATTTTTATCTACAAATCATTACCTATGTGACACGTGTTCTCTTTTAGGATAATAAAAGAATTACATAATTTGTTATAGGTATTTGTGATATGTGATTTTCTAACTATCATATAATTTTATCTACAAGTAGATTTTCCTTCCAACACATGTTCTTTTTAGGACGTATAGAGAATTATTTAATTTATTAAGAGTATTTAGAGATTTTTGCCTTTTTGGATTAAAATTAAAAAAAAAGATTTGGAAAAAGATTAATGAAGGCTCTACAAAAAAGGACGTGGCTTTTTTGTGGCCAGGTGAATTTTATTGTGTTGCTAAAAGCAAAAATCTTAAATTGAAAAGGGAAGAAAAGATCAAGAAGAGGAGGAAAAATATAAATGAGAACCAAAAGAGTAATAAAAAAGAGAATGGGACAAAAAGTTCTTCTTAAGAAATTGAAGAAAAGTTAGACTGCAAAATATGTTAGCGAAAAAAGGTAAGGAAAAGAGGATTTAGTTTTTTAATAAATTTGATTTTGCAAATAGCTTTTATTTTTTTTTATTTTGATGGTAAATGTTGTGGTGTATGTGTGTATGGACTGTTTAAGGCTTGTTTTATTCTTCATATGCTCTATGTAGTAGTATTAATTTTATTCTAATTTTTTTAAAAAAGCTTGAAAAATTTTTTTTCTTAGAAAAAAATGAGAAACAATTATTTTTTTAAGTCATGTTTAAAATTTTTGTAATTGTTTTTTATAAAGTTGATAAGTTGATTTAAGCTAAAATTTGTATGATTTATGTTGAAATTTGCACATGTAGGTTGTGTGTTTGGTGAAAGAAATGGAGTAAAAGAAAGAGTAGAGGGATTACGAAAAAGATTGGAGATGCACTATAACCCTTACCAAGCCTAGATCGAAGTTAAGCATCATCTCCATTAGGGATCGAAGGTAATGACATAAAAAATAAGAAGAAAAATTAAGAAATTTGGGTAGTTTGATTTATCATGTTATTTGCCTTAAATTTTTCTTGATCGGCTTGATTTTTTATTTTTGAGTTTTCTTTCCTAATTTTGATTTTGTTAAATGATTTTTCTTCTTTTGCATAAAAATTGAAGAGAATAATGAGAGAGACATTGATTAAAAAATATTTTTCATAATTCTTTAATAAAAATATTCTATTTTTTTAGATAAATAAAAACATTTTAATATCTTTTAAAAGTTTCTAAATTATTCTTGAATTCTTTTTATTCTTATCTATTCAACATCATGTGACATTACTTAACTAGATATTAAGGATTTTATTTGATAAGATTGGGTTAAAAAAAAGAGAAAGAGAAAGAAAGAGAGATGAGTTTTGTCAAAACACAGATAATATGATTATTTTCCATACCTTTTTTTTGTCTTATTTTTTATTGCATTTACTTTTAGAATATTCTTTTCTACTATGCTTTGATTTTATTGTTCTTAGATTTTTTTAATAGATGCCAAATTTGTTATTTTGTTGCCTTTAATTTTATTTTGTTGTGTTTTTTAGAATTAAATAGGTGACTTTTAATATAATAATTCAGGTATGTTTAACCTCTTTGCTTTTTCTATTTTTAATTTTTAATTTTTATGATATTTGTCATAACAAATAAATCTGTAAACCTATCGATAAACATTGACTTAAAGAGTCGTCATCAATTTTTTTTTATTTAGGCACGATTGACCACCTATTTGAATTTGTCCCTTTTTAAAAAGAAATCCTAAGTTTGACTTACGTATCTTTAAAAGGTAAATTCAATATCTACGAAACTAGAACTAGGTTTGAGAGTAAGGTTATGTGTGAGAAAGGTTATAGCACTCTCACAACGCCCATTGAAAGATAGTACCAGCTCGATTTCAAGTTATCCATTAAGCCTTAAAATTTTTATCAAGTAATTAATTATTGAAAATTACTCTTAATTAACTCTAATACTTTTGACAAAAATTAAGAAAATTTCCTCACCTCAAGAGTATATTTCTCTTGCAGAGGCTCCATCATCGGATTATTTAATAGTTAAAATTTTTTCAAAGAAACAAAAAGACAACAGGAATAATGATTCGACTTTTGATATAGATCCTTTTTGTTGTTTTATAAGAAAAGACTCACGCTTTTATATGAAAAAAATTGATACTTTCAACTTTTCCTTAAAAATATTTTTCTTCAAATTTTATTTTTAAGAAAAATTGATAATTTCAACTTTTCCTTAAAAATCCCTTCTTGAAATTTTTTTTTATTTTCAAGGGAAATTGATCTTTCAACTTTCTCTCAAAAATATTTTTTTGAAAATTTTATTTTCAATGAAAATTGATACTTTCAACTTTTTCTTAAAAATATTTTTCAAAAATTTTTATTTTTAAGAGAAATTAATACTTTCAACTTTCCCTTAAAAATATTTTTTTTTCAAATTTTCATTTTAAAGAGATCATTAAAAATTAAAGGATGTTTAATTAAATAAATAACTTATTTTAATTTAGTCAATAAATAAATAAGGAAAAAATAATAATCAATAATAAAAATAAATGGAGAAAGAAAAAAGAACCTTTGGTTAGGTTCGACTGAGCTCAAACAGAGCGCGGCTCCAGAGATAGAATCGCTTAGAGCAGCTTGGTATGGGCTAGGCTCAACGACTCAGCTTCAGTTAAAGTGAAAAGCAGGGAAGCGGGTCAAGCGATTGGGTCAGGTCACCTAGTAGTAAAACGCTCGGATCTTGGGTCTTCTTAAAAGCCAAAACAACTTCATTTTGACAAGGCTATAAAAGGCTAAGTCTTAGCCTATTTTCGTTAGAATTCATCTACTTCTTCTCTCTCTACTTCCCCTTTTCCCTTTCTCTCTCTATCCCCCTAAGAACACCGATTGAATTTAACCAGATTCTGAAAAATCTTGTCGAAATATGGGTTGTTCACCGAAAGTTCACCGAAAAATTCATCAATTTTTGAAAAGTAATTGCCAAAAAATGGAAAGCTGACCAGAATCTAGAAAGTCTACCAGAATATTCAACCGACATTAAAAAATTCAATTGACGTAGAAAAATTTTATCGAAATCTAAAAATTTCCAAAAAAAACTGTCAAATATTAAAAAAAATCCTAAAAATTCTAGGATTCTCGTAGCTCTTCTAAACACTTTTTGCCCACTTCTGTTTTCTATTTTCTCTATTTTTTTATGCTTCTCTCTTTGTGTGTTTCTAATCTATCTATTTTGTGTCTTTTGCTTCTGTATTTGTGTGATTTTAGAGGGCCTAGCAGAAGTGTTCTTGATTAACCACGAATCCACCACTTTCGGATTACCACAAAAACATTATATTTATCTAATAGAAATTGAAACCAAATTTAACTCTCTACCACCATCCATTCACGGCACATTTTTTTAATTTTTAATTTTTATCACCTAAAAACCAATGATAAATCCAAAAAATAGATAAATAAAAAAAATCGAAGATCATCCCAAAAATAAAACCAAAATAAAATAAAAAAATGACCAATTGGGCCTGATGATCTAGTTCCTATTGAGCTAGGCCAAATGGGCTTGGGCTGAGACCAATTAGGGTGTCTACAGTTACCCCTCTTTACACATTTTCTATGAAACATGAATTATGCAAAAACGTAGACACCCAATCAAGACTCAACTCGACATTTCTCTCTTTTTTTTTTCAATTAAACAAAACTCCTCTAAATAGAGGTTCCACAACTTTGAAAAATAAATTGCTCCTCTAAACAGAGGCACCACAATTTTAAAAAATAAAATGCTCCTCGACAATCATGTTTAAATGAACGTAGATCAAATTTGATAAGATTTGTAATGGAAACTCAAAGATTCACAATTTGAGTTTGAAATTCAAAGGTTCAGATTCGCAAGAACCTTTCAGCTTCATAAAAATTTACTGAAATCTGAATATTAAAATTTCAGTTTCACAAGAATTCAAATTTGTAAGATCTCAAGATTCACATTTGCAAATTGCAAGACTTGCATTTAACTTTTAAAGATTGTCATTCAAATTTTAGAGATTCATATCCAAACGTTCAAAGCTTCTTATTCGAGTTCAAAAGTTCACATTCAAGAAATATTAGAGTTTCACATCTAAGTTCAAAGGTTCTCACTCAAAAATTTAGAGATTCGCATCCAAAAGTTGAATTCAAAGTTTTTGTTTGAATTTTGGAGATTCACATCCAAAAGTTCAAAACTTTTCATTCTAGTTTGAAGATTCTCATTTGATAAATTTTAGAGTTTCACACCTCAAAGATTCTCATTGGAAACTCAAAACTCAAAGATTCTCATTTGAAATTATCTTAAAGATTATCATTTAAGACTTCAAGGTTCTCATTTTAAAACATCTTAAAGATTCTCATTTTAGATTCAAAGGTTCTCTTTTGAAAACGTCTTAAAGATTCTCATTTAAGACTCAAAGATTCTCATTTGAGGATTTCTTAAAGATTCTCATTTATAACTCAAAGATTTTCATTTAAAAATATCTTAAAAATTTTCATTTAAGACTCAAAGATTCTTATTTGAAGATTTCTTAAATATTCTCATTTATGACTTAAAGATTTTTATTTGAGAATTTCTTAAAGATTTTCATTTAAGACTTAAAGATTCTCATTTGAGGGCTCACAATCTTGTCTCAAAAGACTCCATCAAAATATTCAAAGTTTTTTTCCAAATGACTTTCAAACTTTTATCAAAAATCAAAATTTTGTATGTAATGAATGTCATGATCAAAGATGCAAATGCTTCTTGATGGTACGTATACAGCAATCTAGATTCTCACAAGACTGAAAATGTCATGTTCTCAACCATGAGTCAAATATTTATTGTATAACACAAGTGCATAGCCAAACCAAAGTTTTAAATATTTTCCAAACAACAATGCAAACGTAATGTATGTAATGCAAATATCCATGTCATGAAATTCTAATTAAAATGTGGTAACATGGTTCTCAAGATCCCACCATTTAGCATTTTCTCATTTTAGCTTTTCAGCACTTTAGAACAAGTTTTGTCAACTGATCCTCATCATTTTCATCACTTGATCATCATTCACATGCTTCTTAGCATTAGCAATTTCAGAATAAGTTTTTATCTTTCATCGTTGGGTCACCACTCACAGGCTTCTTAGCACTAGTCATTTCGTCAACTAATCTATATTCTTTTCCATCACTTAATTCATAGGCTTATCAGCACTAGCCACTCCAAAATGAATTTCATCCACTAATCCTCATCATTTTATCATAATTCTTGTCGACCAATCCATTACCATATTCATTTCTTAATGTCATCATCTTTTCAGATTTTTGCCTCCTTTTCATTTTGTTGAGCAATCCATCACTATATTCATCATTTGACCATCTCATGTGTCATCTTTTCAAGCTGCCATTTTTTTTATTTTTTTTACCTCCTATCATTCTGGATTTTTTTTCTAAAGAATGCAAGAATTTTTTAAGCACATAGTCATTCATTCATTATCATTTCAATTCTTGACAAACACAATGCAATCAAACATTTTTTCGATTCATTCTAGAAATGTGAAAATAAAAGAGCACAAGGTGCATTGGGAGAAAAGCAATCAATGAGGAGTGTGTTTAGTACAAAAACAATTAGGCAAATGATCAAATTCAAGCATGTCCTGGGATGAATGGTATATCCAAACAATGAATACTTACATAATTCTGAACATTAATCCATTATTTTTAAAAAAAAACTCATTCCATTAATTGTCGAAATCATTTTGAGCTTATTAAACTTTGCTCCAGCTTTAGAGGATCTTCATATGTTTTTTACCTTTCATCCATGTGAACTATTTATTCAACTCCCAACTCACAGACTTTTCTACCCAAATTGCCTTTTCGGATTTTCAATTTGAGTCTTTTTTTTTTTTTCTTTTTTTTCATTTTTTTTCTTTCCTTTTTTCATTTTTCCATCATTTTTTTTCTTTTTTTCTCATATTTGACCCATTATTGATATCTCTCACACATTAATCTCTATAGCAATATAGCCTGATTCCATTATTCCATCATGAGCATACCTTTGCCAAAAATATGATCATTCAATTCGAGTATTCACACTTGATCCAAATGAACTTTTCAAGGTTATAATGTAGGCCATGGTGAGGGGTCATGAAAGAAATGGATAAAATAGGCTCAAAATATGTGTTTAAAGCGTTCAGAACCAAATGATCATTTATTATTTGATGTAACTTGGCATTTTACCCCATTCCACATTATTTCACTACCTTTTCATTTTCATTTATCTCATTACTTCACCCTAAATTAGGTGTGACATTTTCTTTGCTCTCTTTTTTCTGTCTTTGAAACCCTTTTCTTTATCAAAAATTACCCTATAGTGTAAAGGGTGATCCTTAGTCAGGGTTCTTTGAAAAAAAAATCATAATAGGCTCAAAAGGGTGGCAATGAATGGTTTTTCAATGTAAAAAAAAGATGGCCATTTTTTCATCTCAAATGTGAATGTTTTTCTTGAACATTATCTATTGAACAAAAGTAAGCTCATGGATTTTTGCACATTTTTAAGACATGTCTATTCCACATCTGCTAGTAGCTAGCTTCTTTTACTTAAATAGTTTTCTTAGATCAATGTGAATAAGTTCTCAAAATTAAATTTCAGAATTATTGTTATCATTATCAAAATATTCATCATTGAGAATAGGAATGAAAAGTTATGAAAGGTAACACAACATGGAACAATGGTTAAATGAAAGAGAAAATGTAATGAAATACATTATTCTTGCCTTTTATTAAAATGATAACAAATAAAATCCTATTGCATGAAAGAAATCCTAACATTATTTTAAAAGAAATCATAGAATGGCAAAAGTATTCAACCAGCCTTAACATCCTTTTCAAAATTATGCCATTGTGTAACAGGTGAAAGATTTATTGACATCTTACCCCCCTAATTCGTCAAAGCTCACTAAACCTTTTCGGATCAAACTTTACACTTTGTATTTGAAAATAGGATAAGTATCAATAGAATGATCCACGTTTTCACTATGATAATTGCACGTTGCATTAGCATCATACCACTTTGGATAAGGTGGCTTTAATGGTTTTAGCATAACTGGAGATACCAAGTTGTTATTGACCAGTTTTGGGAATAACTCAATATAAGTCATAGGGATAGGGTCAATATGTGCCCTTTTTTGGTTATCTTGAGATCTTCTTAAACCACTCGCTTAGTTGTTAGGCTTCAAAGCTGATGTAGTGATATGACTAGAATCATATGTAGGTATTTAAAAAGTTTATTGGTAAGTTGATGAGTAAGTTGGTTGTGAATATAGTTGGTAAAGGTAAGGTGAGATATTGTTCACAGTAAGATAGAATAGGGAATAATCTTGTGGTGGATAAGATTGATATCTCCTAAACTGTCTATCAAGGTTCACAGCTTAAGCTTCAGTCTCTTTCTTCTTTGGTACTTTTTGGTTTCCCCTCCTTTTAACTTGCTATTTTTAATGGCATTTTCAATGATTTTGTCTGAGATTACCATGTTAACAAAATTTTTCGTAGCATTCTTTATCATCTTTTCATAATAGAGATATTTTAAAATGTTGAAAACAATACCGTCATCTCTTTCCAATTAATAGAGGCTGCACTTAAGAGGCTATGTCTTTTATCTCTAGGTATATTCCTTGAATGATTCAGTTATTTTTTTCATATTCTGTAAAAAAATACGATCAAGGGCCAAGTCTATAATATGGCAGTACTAATTAATGAAGGCATGGGCTATATCATTCTAAGAATGAATGCGAGTTCTGTCCAACTGGATATACCATCTATCAGTAGAGCCCATGAGGCTATCTTGAAACATGTACATCAATAGCTTCTCACTATTAGCATGGGCAATAATTTTTCGATAGTACATGGTAATGTGGGTCTTTGAACATTTTGTACCACGTATTTCTCAAACTCTAACACTTTAAACTTCGAAGAAATAACAACATCCGAGACTAAATAAAGCCCAGCTGCATCCATTGAACCATAAAAACCAACTCCTTCCACTACTCGTAGCCTTTCCTCTAACAAGTTTAGCTTTTGAGGCTTCTAAAGTCTCTTTTTCCTTGAGCCTTAGCTTCACTTTTTCTTCTGGATCATCCAAATTAGGGACTGGTATTAGTTTTACTACCTTTTCAGTAAAGACAGATTTACATAACTTTGATACTGCCTTGGGTTTAAAGTTAATGACATTCTAAAGTATGTGTACCTTACAAGATAAGTGAATTGTTGTGATGGTGGACCTTGTATTGGTTGAGCTTGATGTGGCATAAAACCAGAAGGGTATAATGGATCATCCACCTCTCATGATGGATATTCTTGTTGGCTAGTACTTTTTTCTATACTTTTCCCTTTATTCAACTTATTCAAGGCCTCCAAAATTTTACTCAACTCCCTTTCAAGCTTTTTTTTTGAGCTTTCTCTATCCTTTTGAAATGACTAAAGTTTTCTTGTTCCATTTGTTTGGCTCGAGCTCTTGTATTGTATTGGTGAGTTGGATTCTTGCTTGGTGGAGCTATCTTTAAACCTTTCATACTACAATTGTGATAAAAAATGTTATGCTTTATGCATAGTATATTGGCGCATGAATGAAATGTGCCTTTTCATGGATATAGGTATGAGATGTGGCAAATATGAAAATGACGCAAATGCTAATGTTAAATCATAAGCATGAAAATGATGCATAGAATGAAATGATAATGATGCATGGAATGAAATGATATGATAATATGAAAATAATGCATAAAATTAAATGAAAATGATGCAGGTGCATAAAAATTAAACAAAAAAAATGGTTAGATCATAAACTGTTCCTTCTTGTGTTCTAACTTCGGTTACATCTATCACATGGTAAAAATGGCTCTGTCTTAAGGCTGGCCTCTTAGGAGTGAACTATATGCAGGGTTAGATGATTTTAACCACTAAAGGTTCCAAATTGTTTCTTACATCATCGTCCATCATAAACTAGTAAGGCACCATAATCCTGACCCATTACAGACTACAAGTGAAAAAAGTTCAATTTGAGTATGAGTATTTTGCTAACTACTACAGAGACATTAAAACCTCACGAAAGCATAGGTACTTTACTCCCTCTTAGAGACGGAGCTCGGGTATAGAGCTCATATTATGCACATGCATATGAATGACATATTCAACAACATAAAAAAAAATCCTTATAAAGAAATCAATTTTATTAGGCTTTTTAAATAACACAACTTTATTTGTTGGCTTGACTTTCAGCATGTCCCCAGTGGAGTCGCCAAACTGTCATAACATATAGATCCATAGACCTATCGCTAGACATTGACTTGAAGAATCGTCATTAATCTTTTTTATTTATGTGCGATTGACCACCTAACCGAATTTATCTTTTTTTAAAAAGAAATCCTAAGTTTGGCTTAGGTATCTTTAAAAGGTAAATTCAATGTCTACGAAACTAGAACTGGATTCGGGAGTACGGTTATGTGTGAGAAAGGTTATAGCACTCTCACAACGTCCATCGAAATATGGTACTAGCTCGATTTCCAGTTATCCATTAAGCTTTAAAAATTTTACCAAGTAATTAATTATTGAAAATTACTCTTAATTAACTCTAATACTTTTGGCAAAAAATTAAGAAAATTTTCTCACCTCAAAAGTATACAAGAAATTACTGTTTCTTTTGTAGAGGCTCCGTCATCGGATTATTTAACATTTAAAAATTTTTCAAAGAAAGAAAAAGACAACAGGAATAATGATTCGACTTTTGATATAGATCTTTTTTGTTGTTTTATAAGAAAAGACTCACACTTTTATACAATGAAAATTGATACTTTCAACTTTTCCTTAAAAATATTTTTTGAAAATTTTTATTTTCAACGAAAATTGATACTTTCAACTTTCTCTCAAAAATATTTTTTTAAAAATTTTATTTTCAAGGAAAATTGATACTTTCAACTTTTCCTTAAAAATCCCTTCCTGAAATCTTTTTTTTTTAATTTTCAAGGAAAATTAATACTTTCAACTTTCTCTTAAAAATTTTTTTAAAAAATTTTTATGTTCAAAGAAAATTGATACATTCAACGTTCCTTCAAAAATATTTTTTTTCAATTTTTTATTTTAAAGAGATCATTGAAAATTAAATGAGTTTAATTAAATAAATAACTTATTTTAATTTAGTCAATAAATAAAGAAAAATAATAATAATTAATAATAAAACTAAATGGAGAAAGAAAAAAAAACCTTTGGCCCGGCTCGACTGAGCTCAAACAGAGCGCAGCTTTAGAAACAAAATTAGCTGGAGCGGCTTAGTATACAGCTCGGCTCAACGGCTCAGCTTCGGCTAAGGTGAAACACAGGGAAGCAGGTTGAAGTGGGTCAAACGATCGGGTCGGGTCACCCAACAATAAAACGATCAGATCCTAGGTCTTTTTAAACGCCAAAATGACGTCATTTTGACAAGGCTATAAAAGGCTAGCCTAAGCCTATTTTTGCTAGAATTCCTCTGCTCCCTCTCTCTCTTTTTTCCTTTTCTCTCTCTTTCTATCCCCCCAAGAACATCTGTTGAATTTAACCAGATTCTAAAAATTCTTGACGGAATCTGGGTTGTTCATTAGAAGTTTATCGAAAAGTTCATCGATTTCTGGAAAGTAGTTATCGAAAACTGAAAAACTGACCAAAATCTAAGAAGTCTATCGAAAAATTCAACTGGTGCTGAAAAACTTGTCAAAAAATTCAACTGATGTTGAAAAATTTTGCTAGAATCTGAAATTTTTCTAGAAAATTTCCAAAACGAAAAAACTATCAAATATTAAAAAAAATCCTAAAAATTCTAAGATTCTCATAGCCCTTCTAAACACCTTTTGCCCACTTCTGCATTATGTTTTCTCTATTTTTTTGTGTTTCTCTCTATGTGGGTTTCTGATCTATCTGTTCTGTGTCTTTTGCTTCTATGTTTGTGTGATTTTATAGGGTCTAACAAAAGTGTTCCTGATTAACCAGGAATCCACCACCTTCAGATTACCACAAAAACATCATATTTATCTAATAGAAATTGAAACTAACTTTAACTCTCTACCACCATCCATTCACGGCACATTTTTTTAATTTTTAATTTTTAATTTTTATCACCTAAAGACCAATGATAAATCCAAAAAATAGATAAATAAAAAAATCGAAGATCATCCTAAAAAAAAAACCAGAATAAAATAAAATAAATGGCCAATTGGGCCTGATAATCTAGGCCATATTGAGCCAAGCCCAATGGGCTTGGGCTCGAACCAATTAAGGTGTCTATAATATTTTATTTGTTTAAAAGTTTAGGCTTTCTGTTTTACTTTTATTTTGATTATATTCTTTTTTTTATGGATATCTCATATTTTTTTGTCATCATTATATATTCATTTATTTGTCAAAAAATTGATATTTCGGTATTACTTAATAGTTTCTTGAGTCAATATTATTATTTATTTAAATTTTGTTGATTAGTTAATTAGCTTTAAAAGTTTTACTCTAATTCTTTTTTAGTTTGATTTGGTGTTCTTGTTTTCTTAATCTTAGTTTCCATGTGTTACAAAACCAAAAAATAAATAAAGTCCAATTTGTGATACATTAGCAATGCTAATATCTACTCCGGTATTGTATAATTCTTCAAGCCTTCACTTATATCCAAGAATTATGAAATAAAACTTAATATAATTGCTTTTATCTAATCCATTGTACTTTTTTGCAACTAATTCTTAGTGTTTGTCATTTTAAACGTAATCTATCTGTTTCATTTTCATATAACAATTCCATTGTTCTTTTGCATTTTTATTAAAAAATTTGTAATATGATAGTCAAAGTGACTCAGCATATAAGTTGTTCTACTTAAAGATGAAAATTAAATTAGGTCAGATCATTATATCAATGCTTTTCCATACTTTTTTATTGATGTTTTCTATTGTTGTTTAAATTTGTTGATTAGTTAATTATCTTCAAGAGTTTCATAATTTAGTTTTGATTTTGTGCGCAAGTTTTTTTTTTAGGCTTCTTTTTCTCTTGGTTTCCTTGTGTTACAAGTATAGCACGATGGTTCTCTTCATTTAATTTGAATTGTCAATTATACATGTGTTTCTTACTTCATCATTCTTCATGTGCCTAATGCATTTCTTCTTTTCATATTTAGATTTACCTTGCTGATTACATTTTTGTATGCCTTTTTATTGTATTCTTCCACTTTAAATACTGTTGTCCTTTTTGATTTTTTTTTTTTTTAACTTTAGATTTTTAATTCTATTTGTCATGTTTATGATCCCCAAAATGTTGCAGACTCAATCCCTTGCAATAATTATCGTACTAAATGACTGCTTAAAATTAAAATTCATCAAGCTGTGAGTATAATATACTTCTTAACTCATTATTATCATTATGTTATATGGTTCATTAGTTGGCTACTAACATTAATTTTGCAACTTGTAATAGACCGACATGGCAGCTGGTGAGAAAGGAACACCATTACAGGGACCCCATAAATATTAGGTGCATGAATCACATTTCATCCACTCTATTTAATTATCGTTTTTTGCTTTTTTCTCTCATCAATGAATGGTGTATTGTTTGCAGTAATTCAAGTTTACTTATTTTTAGTGAATTATTAATCAATCATTTATTTTCTTCATTTTTGGATCATGGGTAAATTACAAGTCATGAAAATGACTCCCCACCTTACTACACCCACAAAAAACGATTAAAGAAAATTTATAATGATGGTTACAAATTTTTTTTTTCTTTAGATATATATGCATTGCTTAAATCATGCTGCTGCAACATATAAGTGCTAATGAAATATATATTGATTGAAAATAATGTGTTTTCTTATTTTGACTTAAGTATGAAAAAGATAGTTGCAATCATTTTAGAATTTGTAAATTTGTCCATATATATTTTAATGTATAATAATGAAATTCTAAAAGTTTAATCAATTCACTTCTTAATTAGTCAAACAAATTGTTGATTTATCATTTCTTACTTTTGATTAGAACAAAAGGCTTGAAAGGTATGGCTCTTCATACTCATGTATAACCTCTGAAATCTTTATTGTAAATGCCAGACGAAAGATTATTACTTTGTTATTAGAAAAATTAAGAAAAATTCAAATGATAGAAGGATTATACTCCTTGCCTGAAATCCTTTCGATGACATTGGTGGCATTTTTGCCTTGCCACGTGTTTACTTAATTAAGTAGTTCTATGCAGGCAATGGATAGTTATCATATCAAATGCATCATAGGATTAGTGTGCCATTAACATTTCATTTTATACTCTCCTAACTTACATGATTGCTCATGTTTGGGCTATGTTGTGATTGAGATCAATACTATATTATATTTTTATATATATATATATATATTTACGAATTTAAGGGTTAAAATATTTTCATTGATACCACATCTATTAGTTAATTATAGTAGGCTATTAGTTACTGATGCACAAATGCCTAGTGATAAAAAAAAAAAAAAACTTTTGTTATTTCCAAGTAAAAATTATTTGTTTTTATTCTAATGAGGATGAATAATATTTGCCTATTATTTGTTTGGTGAATGAATGGAATGATATAAAATTATTAATGACATTAAAAAGTAACAATAACATTTGTGTTTCTCTAGATAATGCATATCCACATGTATGTTTATCAATACTCTATCATTTACCTTTTCATTTTATATTAGGATGTTGTCTTTTTTCATACAAACAATTTTTTCCTTTAGATTCTTTTGTTATGAATTTTCTATAGTTTTGGTTCCTTGGATTTTGATTTGCATGTTAATCATCGTCTTTTCAAAGAACTGAAATTTTTTGTATGTTGCTTCACCCTTTATTAATATTTTTATTTTCTTCCTATATTTGTCTTTCGAGATTTCTTTTTTTTTTTTTCTTGCTCCAACTATTATTTTTCTTTTAATTTAATTTTATATATTTCTTTTAATTGTGTAGCTTTAACATTAAACTGTCTTTAATTTTAATATTTCTCTCATTTGATCTTATTCTCTATATGCATACCTTTTTAAGTTCTTTTTGCCTTGTTACTATATATTCTTGTTCTCTAATGTTTAGTTTATGACTAATTTCATTGTTGCTCGAGCATGTGCTTGTTTTCATTTGTTCTTCGTCAGACATCTCTACTTCCACAATGGTGGGTTTATCATATACATTTTAGATGTTTTTCCAACTATATCACCACCTTGATTCCTCGCTTTCATTGATACAACATGATTATTGTGGTTGCCTATATAGAACATTATTTCAAAATAAATGAATTTTTCTTGATATCTATGTTTTTCTAAATATTCTTTAAATTGTGACTATTTTGGTTCTAAAATGATATATAGTTTTAAAAAGTATTAGCTTACCTATGATTATCAAGAAATATAAATAAGAGGAAGTCCTAATCTTTCTCTCTTTATATCTTTGTGAGATACGTATGTTCATTTTCAACCTTCTAAATTATAAAAAAGATTATATTATTTATGTCCATGAATTATCCGAGGTCTTTGAATTACACTTAATCTCTGTCTAGCATCCTTGAGAAAAAAAAATGCTTAGAACCCGAAAAATGGTAATTCCAAGAGTACTAAAACAAAATAATTGTAATTTTAAGTTGGCCTAATTAAGAATTATAATAACGTCTAATTATAAGAAACATTAACAGAAAGATATAAGAGTTGATAATGAATTTGTAATTCTTAAAATATCTATGCATGTTATATTGCTTAAACATAAAAAAAAAAAAAAAAAAAATTGATGTAAACAAAATACAATGATTCAACCATTTTTGTCAACTTAGACTATCACCTGCTTTACTCGCAGGAAACACGAGGATGGAATTTAGTATATCTAATTATTATCAAATTTAAAACAATTGACTTATAGATAAAATCTTTGAATTTATTAATTTAAAATTTTAATTAAGAAATTTTAATAAATATATAAAATTTAACTAAATAGTTTTATTTAAATCTTGTCTTCATTACATAATTTATTCTAAATTCTCTTTATATCCTTTTAAAGTCAAAAAAATTAAGTGATTTAAAATTTTGGCATGGAAAAACAGTAGAGAAACGGATGATACGAAAACAAATATAATATTTGTAAAGTAAGAGGGATCACTATATCTAGCATAAATTTTTTTAATTTTACATATTTTTGAATAATTAATTTTAATAAATTTAAAAATAAGATTAATTTTTTAAAAAAATTTATTTGTCTTTTAAATTTATCAAATTTAAAAATAAAATAAAATAAACTTTTATAATTTTATAATATGTAAAATATAAATTCATCATCTTCGATAAGACAACAAATATTAAAAAGAAATGCTATTTATGTGGACATTAATTATCATGCTGGGAAATGTAAAGTAATAATTATGACGGGTTTTGCCAAATAATAATTGTGGGTCAAGGGACAGGTTTCGCCAAATGCCAAGCAACCATTCGTTGGGCCAATTCTTTTAGATACTTAAATGTTGGGGATTGGTTCACGAATCTTGTCTTGTAAAATTTATCATAATTAAAGGTTCAATTATTTCGGATGTTGGGTCAAAACCCAAATTAAATTCTCTTTTGATTTTTTTTAAAAATTGAATTTGTGTTTTAGAGATTTGCTTTAATTCGCCCCTTTGGTCTATACAATAGTGTGAACCGTGAAGAAGTGTGCCAAATTTCTGTATCTTATCCTAGATGGCTAAAATTAGAACGGTGAAGGTTCTGGAGAGCATTCATGTTTTGCCTCCTCCGGGTTCAGTGCCCACAATCTCTCTCCCTCACGTTTATTTTGATATGTCATGGTTTCAATGTGGTCATATACAACGCCTTCTCTTCTATGAATTACCTCACCCTACTTTGCATTTCATGGAAACCACTCTCCCAATGATAAAACGCTCCCTCTCCCTAACTCTCCAACGTTTTTTCCCATACGCCGCTACTATCATGTGCCCTCAACCACCTGGCAAGCCTTATATCCATTACATGGAGGGTGACTTTGTCAACTTCACGGTTGCTGAATCCTTTGCAGATTCAAACCATGTCATAGCCAATTATCCTCGACCTGTTAAATTGTTACACCCCTTTGTACCGCAGCTGCCACCAGAGCGTTTAACTGAAGATGGCATTCGTGTGCTCCCCATCATAGCCTTTCAAGTCACTGTGTTTCCAAACTCAGGCATTTGCATCGGGTCAGCTTATTGCCATGTAGTTGGTGATGGCAAGTCTTTCATGCATTTCATGAAGTCTTGGACGTCTGTTTATAGGTCGGGTGGTAACTTAACCTGTCTTGAAAATTCACTTCCTTTGATTAACAAGGAAGTGATCAAGGATCCTGACGGCATGGAGTTAGATTTTTTGATGGAATATTGGCATTAGATATCGTCCTGTAGTGAGAATTCAGCCCCAACCCATGATGTAGCAGCAGACAAGGTTAGGGCCACATTTGTGTTGGGTCGAGCGCACGCCGAGAGACTTAAGCATTTAGTCACAGCTCAGTGTACTAACGGCATAGAGTCAGAGAATTGCACATCTCGACTTTTGCGGTAACATGTGCCTTCATAATGGTTTGTTTGATTAAATCAAAAGGGAGTGCTACTAATAATTTATCACATGATGATGATGATAAGTTTTACTACTTCCTTTTCCCGTTTGATTGCTGGAACCGCTTGGAATTTCCGGTGCCAACAACATACTTTGGGAATTGTTTAAAATCGGGTGTTGTTGATGTAAAGAAAAGTGAGCTAATAGGAAAAAATGGAATTGTTTTGGCTGCGAAAGCGATCGGAAGCAAAATTAAAGAAATGGAGAGAAGTGGTTTGAGAGGTGCAGAGCATCGGAAATCAACTCTTATAGAACGAATTATATCAGGGCGTCTTACTGCAACTGCTGGGTCGCCAAAATTCCATGTCTACGATACGGATTTTGGGTGGGGAAGGCCTTGTAAGGTTGAGCTGACGCACATCGATAAAGATGGAGCAATATCTCTGGCAGACTGCAGGGATGGGCAAGGTGGAATTGAGGTCGGGTTGGCTTTAGACAAGAATCAGATGGATGAATTCGTTACTATTTTTTAACAAAGTTTGAAGCTTCTTCTAGTCTAGTTACATTTGTTCACCTCCCAACCACGTCTTCGATACAGCAATTACTACCTTAATAACCTTCAACAATTTATTTGCTATTATCATGTACTTGTACTGTGTAATAGTGATTCTCTTGGTTCAAGATTATTTGGGGTTCAATATTGCTGTAAAGATTCCACTCTTATGTAAATTGCTGTCATCTTAAACCAGATGATCTAATCTTAAATGAAGCCATTATCTGGGGGAACTAGATGTCTTACCAGTATTTTGGTATTGTTTGGGTCATTTGGTGGTGGCTACAATCAATGAGCATTAAAAATGTGCTTTAAAGCTCCCTCTTTTTACTACCGTTAAACGTTAATGCTATTCTTAATTCAAATTTGAATGCACTGCAGCTCCTATTTAGGTTTAGATTTTACACTTATATCTGTCTTGAAACTTTTAAAACGCTGAAAAGCTTGAACCAGCACAACGAGGTGTCCTATATAAATAAACAAATGGAATGAACCTCCTAACATTTATAAATTCTCATGTACATATTATATGAAAGAAATCAATAGATGGGATTAATCTTCATGAGTTCATATTGAAACTACCATGTATGTTTTAAACAACTGCCAGACTAACACTGCTACAGTTGAAACTTGTGAATGAATGTTAATTGAATGAGAGACAAATTTTATGATGCCATAAGTAGTTGATGGACAATGAACAAAAAATACATTTGGATGAGTAAGACTATTGGAAAAATACAAATATAGTATGTATCTTAACCACCAAACTGAAAACAGCAAACAAGCTGATAAATTGTGCCTAAACCATGGA
Organism: Durio zibethinus; assembly: GCF_002303985.1. The sequence goes on along the minus strand of NW_019168048.1, from coordinate 25,865,616 downwards.
TGACACTGTTTCTACCTCAGAGAAAACAAAAAGGGGATTGAAGTCTCAGAAAAGATGACAAGCAAACTGGGAGTCAAAAGATCGAATTATTGGATCACGTATTGGTATTCGCCCAGACAATTTTTTACAACCTCATTGGCCTTCTGCGTTTCTGATCTTTCTTCTCTTTTCTTCTTCTCCCTGAGGTCAAAAACATTTAAGACAACAGCATCGATTAAAAGAATTCAGCAACAGAGGATGACTTACATTAATAGCTTAAAATTGATTAGTGATGAATCACATCTGTAAGGTGCAGAGCATTTCAAGTACATTCATTATTTGGAAATGATACAAAGAGCCGAGCACATTTAGAATTGAAGGTATCGTGGCAGAAGGTTCTCACTTAAAAATAGCTTTCTTGCAGAACGTTGATATCTAAAAATTGCTTGTTACTGCAATAGGTTCGTATCTAAAAGATTGGTTATTCTTTCAAGCCGTTTAATAGCAAGAATTTACAATGTAAATGTTCTACATCAGACTGATGATATCTGTTCAACTGCAACACAGAATGCATAGCAGGCAAAAGAAATAGAGTGTAATACTATGAACTAGAAAAAGGTAACTAGGAGGAGTGAACTTACCTATCAACATACTCCTTAAGCAACTCTTTTGCTTGAACCAGCTTGGAAAGCAGATTTCTATACACATCAAGATTCCGATCCACACTTCGTTTGTTGATATTTAAGGCTGCACAGAGCTGTTGTACAGATGTCATAAATTAAAATCCTAGGTACAGTTCTTCGTCATACTTTATATTACAATTTTCATTTGTGAATTGTGATATTTCCAGTTCTCTTGTCAGCGTTTTTCTATCCTCAGCATCTTGTAAATACAAGTAAAGTTAGTGGTGATTCATGTTAAGCCTTTATTGATTTAATGAGTGTTCACATATCCTGCCGAACAATCCTACGATAGTGTCTTAGGCCTGCGCCTGATAAATTCTACTGGTGCTGAAGTGTGAGTAATTCAGAACTTAGTCCAATAATAAACCTATATATGCAAGGAAAGGAGGATTCTACCTTTTCTAACACTGTAGGTTCAGTAGCATTGGCTAGCTCAAGAAGACGAAACAACCCAACAGCAAAGAAACGGCTATAGCTGAAGCTCCCCTTGCCCCCAGCTCTTTCTGCAATGTCTTTCAGTATTGCTTCAACTTCTCCATCTCTTGATGGAAACTCAACTAGTGAACTGGAAGTTTGAGAGCAGGCCCACTCTTCTAACTTCAGTGCATCTGTTCTGTAGGGCACAACACAGGAAAAAGAGAAGAAAACCTTCTCATTTACTTCAAGATTTAATTAAAAAATGCACACATTATAAGGAACGTAATCCCAATTTCATGAACAATATCATAGTTATGATCTTGGAACACATGAAGAAATTTCCGCATTCCTTTTTCAATTCTACTTCCTATATATATATATATATATGTATGTATATATAAATATAAATATATTGTACCAAGGAGGCCAAGGCCTAAGGGGAATTAGGGAAGGGGAATTTGCAAGTACTAATGATCGAACGTCTGCCCGTCAGGAATCTACTTCCTATATTTCAACATAGTATAGTCAATGCAATTTGCTTATCCTAGTTTTTTTTTGCATTCCTGATAGAAAATTCCCTGATCCATTTCACAAATATTTAGCCATACTAGTTAGTATGTGCACCATTAATTCGTAAATGAAGGCGAGGAAACTCGATAAACAAACCTGTACTGTTCAGGGTCCTCTTTTAATGCTTTGATATAAGCTTGGAAAATGGTATCCCGGTCCTCATCACTCGGAAATCCTTCCATCAATTGATCATATACGGTAACAAAACCAAGCGCGAAGACGGCATCATAACGATACGTCCTCTTGTACCTCATCAAATGTTGCTGCACAATCAGCTCCTGCAAAACCGTGTTGTACACACTTGGGATGGGCTGTTTATATTCTTTTAAAAAATTCGACTTTGTTTCAGATACAGTTGGGACATCTGAAAATCAAACTCAAAACAGACAAACAAATCACCTGTCAACAAAAACATCAATAAATCGAATAATTTCTATAATTTGATTCCGTGTGGAAAAGTTCCAGCATTGCAAAGACAAAGAGAAAAAGAAATGGAAAAATTAACTAACCAGTTGCAATAGACATACAGCGAACAATGGAAGCAGAAGCAGTAGTGGAAACTCCAACTCCAATGGACTGATATAAAAGGCTTGTGCGGAAACGGAATCCTTCGAAATTGTAAGGCAGGAAACAAGCCGATAAGACATTGACTTTTCTGTTGCCGAAAGTTTGACCAATTGCCATGAAAGACAGGGAACTAACTGCCGCCATTGGTTTTTGAAACTATCTGTATATGTATTATTGCCTATAAATGAATATACAAAAAGGAAGGGAGATTTTTGGGAAAGTTTGGGTTTTGGAAATTGGGGAGTTTTGGGGTTAAATCATAGTAAGAATCTGAGGTTTTGCATTGGTTTCTGGGTTGGAATTGAAGGGAGAGGAAGAGAGGCTTATCCAGTGTTACAACTTGGAAGGGAAACGGGGATTTCTGTGAATTTGGAGAGGAGCTCGTGAGCTTTTGACACGTGGCCTTTGCTACTTGTGTTCTCTTCTCTCTCGTACTTGTGTGGTTTAGGTTTCCTACCCTGAACGGGAAAGCCTTTGGAGTGATACATGATTCTATAAAAGCCCATTGTTTTTCTTTTACACAATTATCAGTGTTGCATTCTCTTTGAAACGCTGCATTTGCAACAACTGACAGAATTCCCTTGTGGAAAAGGCCAATTTACAGCTACAAAAAACCTGATGAGAAAGTAAGCGTAAATTGACTCAACTTCCTTGTTAGTAGTTCTCAAGCCAGATGGAATATGGCCCGGTGTGGTTTATCTTATTCAAGAGAAAGATAAGATTTTGGCAAAAGAAAAGAGTGGTACAAAATGATGACATTTTCTTTGCTTAATTACTTAAGCAGCAAAGTAGGCTGCTGAAGCCGGGATATAAAATATCTGATATGCCTGAGAAAAGGCAATACTCAAAACATGTTTTGATTCCTATAGGGTATAAACTCATAACAACAGAATCTTGAAGAGAGGGGTAGCAAACTAATTCTGAACTTCAATATATATTTGGACTCCAAATTGCAGAGTGAGCAATGTACCCTGTCATTCACTCTGGTTTGCAGAAATAACTCTTTCTTGTATAAAGAAAACACTAATTTGAAACACCAACTTAACCAAGATAACTTCATAATTAGAATTTGCAAAACATGTCACCCCAATCTCAGTGGTAATAAAATGTGTAGTAAAATTTTGGATTTCAAAACTAAATGCAGCTTTTAATGGTTTGGCTAATAAGCCTTTGACTCAACGTAGTAACCAATAACTAAAATACAAGTTGCAGCCGAGTGTGTGTCAGTCTTATCCGACTGATGAACGTGTCCAGGGTACTCATCAACTCACATGCATATATGCCTTCTGCTCCAATGTATAAGGAAGAACGTGCACGGTATCTTTCGCAATCAGCAAACACTTCCAACTAAAGGTTCTTTTTTTTATTTTTTTTTATTTTAATAATAAAGCAGAACCCCCCAAAAGAATCAGGAATAAGGGGGAAAGTAAATATTGGTAAAGAAAAAAAAATAAAAAGTGGAACCGTTTTAAAAAGATATGAGTTTCCTGGAAGATTGAGATCGGATAAAGGGATTAATTTAAACTTTAGTCATTTCTGTCTTTCTAATGGAATCTAGCCACTAACGTGCATTAATATCTAGATGCCAGGCAGTCACTTCTATGTAACAGTTTCAGATACTAGGGTAAAACGACAGCATCAGAGACCATAATAACTAATAAGTCGCAATAAACTACAACCAACTGATGCTTTTTGAGGGCTAATTCCGTTTTACTAAGGTAGAAATAGTGAGTGTATTTTTCACTTGAAGCATGGGCGGGAATGAAGTGCAACTCTACACAATATTAAATTTGATGGAATGGATTTCGCGAGGTGGATTAGTCAGATGAATCAGAACTTCAATGCATTAATCTAATTGATACATCATCCATGGAGGTGGAAACCATCTTCAAACCATTTTTTCTATTCAAAAACCACGAAACACGAAGGTAAAATTGGTATTCTCCCTGAGGTTTTGCTGGTCTTTATATACGGGTACATCATTTCTAGGCTCTCTAGCCCGCCTATTAGTATAGTTAACTACAAAGCCACTCCCTTATCAGATGCTTTTTCTCTCATCTTCTCTCCAGAATTCTGTCTCTCTATCTCTCTTTCTTTTCTCTCAGTCCTGATCACACACACCCAAGCACAACTGAAGAAAGCATTTGGTTGGTTATAGAACAGGAGTACTCAGAGATGAGCTTGAGGAACACAAGCAGGGAATTCTTCCAAGTAGAATCGCAGGTTATGCAAGGAATGAAAGACCAAGCTCCAAAAACTGAATCGGTTATGAAATCTTCTTCAAAGCAAGTGAGAAGCATTTCAGGATCCTTTAATCCCATGAATACTGATAAATCTGCTAAAACAAGTTGTGACAGCAAGTTTAAACAGGCTGAGGAGTCCCTTAGGACTGTGATGTACTTGAGCTGCTGGGGTCCTAACTAATGTCAACAAAAAATGTTGTTCAACATCTTCAAGTCTTTTAAACTCTTGAGTGTCTTCTTCTAGAGCTGTTTCCTAAAGCAAATCTAAGCAGTCTAGAGTGCAGAGAGTCTATGAACATATAATATCTTCCTTCTTTTTTTTTTTCTATAAAAGTGTCTTCCATATTGTACACAATAGTTGCCTGGATAATTAGGTTTCTGCCTCTCTTGTACAACGAAGTATATTATCTTAATGAGATGTTAAGTGGATGTAATTGATTTTCAAGTCCTCTTCATCAGAGCACATGATCTAGATTGATCTAATTAGCAAAACAGCATCAGAACTACCTACTCAATAATAGGTAAATCCACCGTCCTTAGATTTTTGACTTGATCAATATCAGCGAAAAACTTTTACTTCTTGCAAAATGTCTCAACTTAGAACATAGAAGCAGAGCTAGTCCAAACACGAATCAACATGTTAATGAGAATAGTTTGTTAAGAAATACATAGTAAATTTTCTATTAAAAGAAAATTCAGTCAGATAGCTTTCCCCTATATTGGAATCATGAAATTGGAAGTAATTTTTCTTCTAATCACGCTGCAGAAGTAAGAATACTGAAAACATTCTGACAAACTGTCAACTAACACATTCAAGTGATAATTTTAACGAAGACAACAAAATCACACAATTTTTAATTTAGCACAACTGGATTCCACAACTATTTTTTAAGCCACATCAAACCATACTCAAAACTCCATGAATCTCTTTTAGCCTCACTCAGCCCTAAATAAAATAACTACAAATAACATATTTATAGTAAAATTAATCCAAAAAATCCCTGAAAATGTTTTCTGATTCGTTACATCAAACAAATAAAAAACTAGAACAACATGAGTTTGGAAATGAAAGACAAGCAGAAGCCTTTACTTGGGTCCCCACTCCATTAGATGCATAGCATTCTCAATCTTCTCAGTTTCCCTTGTTCTGCATTTGCCATTCCTACTAGCCATTTTTGCCGGTTCTGATCCAGCTGAAACCCACGTAACTGAGATGAGTAATCGGACTTTGGTTTAGGCCTTGCTTGAGAAGGCTTGATTATGCCTTTAGGATTCTGGTGTTTGCCCAATCGGACTGCTTTAATTCAAGTCCTGCTTATGTACCTCAGGCTCATCTTTCAATCAAAAAAATTTTGGGTTTCTAACGGCTGCAAAATTGGGAGTGCTCTTTTAATAGGTTGTTTTCGGCTTTTGTAATCAGTCAATCAACTAACATTTCTTGGTGAATAAGTGAAAAAACAGTAACTGATCATTTTTATACGGGGACTGTAATCTTAGATTTCCATATAAATACATTACATAACGTATGATCTCTCCCCAATAAATGAACCTAAAAGGAAAAAAAAAAAAAAAGGAGAAAATCATTCATGGCATTGTACTCATTACTCAACACTCTACTATAGAGCATGCACAAGGGCGTAAGGGTTACTAGATCTATGTATGATGATTTGTTCCCCAAATGATTAATGTCTATTGCTGATAATTGCAAGATTCTTTCCCTAGTGCTATATTGAATTGGATACCATATGGCTTATCTGAAGTGTCAGACGCAGATTAGTTTGCCCGTAAGATTTTAGCGAGGGCCGGAATATCTATCCTACTTGAATTGAAAGCATAAGGGAAAGAAGCAAACTCAGCATGTAAAGTAGAAATTCTTTGTGAACTTCATGTTGGAATTCATTTGATGGGTATGTACGCTTCTTGTGCTTGGATAAAAGAGACACATGAGATCACGGGACGTTAACCCATAATTACCCCTTAAACATCCTTTGTAATCATCATTTCTTTTTGTTGGGTACGTATCTTTTGTAATTATTTTAGTACATTTTTTGTGTCCCTGGTAACTTAAATCATACAGTATTTGTACTATTTAAGACTATGAACAAGAACTTCTGATTCATCTACAGCCATATAGAGAACGGGAAGTGGATTTTACAGTGTTTTAGATCATAGCCCACGAAGCAGATTTGAGTACTATTAGTCAACTACTCAACAAAAAGCTCAATCAGCCTCTCATATTTACAGATGAGAGAGACTAATTTACACAGGGTCCCCAGCAGATCTGATGCATGATGTTTTCAACCTTTTCAGCTTTAATCCATTAGCTTCTGTTTATCATCCAAGCTACCAAGCACCAGCTTTTAAGACGGGTTCTCTGGTGCCTGATACCCATCTGGCCTGAGAAGACTTTCCAGGCTCTGATCTGGGCTTGGCCTGTTGACAGGGCTTGGCCTGGTGACAAGGCTTGGCTCTATCCATAATGCCTTTAGATTAGAGCTATATATGGTCCTGCAGCCCCTGAATGCCTCCCAAACATTACACATATCCTGCGCAAGTACCTTAAGCTCGTTCTTAAAGTACCTGCAGTAGGGCTGTAACTTACATATGGAACCTTATACTGGAATGCCCTTAATATCATTTGACTCGATTTGATATTATATAAATCGTATCTGATTCGATTTAACTTGAAATTAATAAAATATTATTTTTATAATAAAAATAATATTTTTTAAATATAAATATATAATTATATATAAATAAAAAATTAAAAAATAATTTTTAATATAATATCAGGTCATGTTGGATTTGCCTAAAATCCAAATTCAACCCGACCCAAACTTTTTTTTAGTAATACCCGATCCGATCCGAAACTCAATTTTAAAAAAAAAAAAACCGACCTTATGAGATCGGGTCAAGTTAAAACCTGTCGAACTCAAGTCGGACTACCAACCCTAAATATGAGCCAGCCACTTAATTTTAGTTTAAGACGTGGACAACTTCCTACTGTTTTGATTCCAATACTCAAGGCTTAAGTGTATTTTATATTAGGGAAAACTGTGTGCATATTAGCAAACGACATCCTTGTTTTTTCACATTTTCTTTAGTATCAATATCTATATGATAATAATGTGATACTTTTGAGAAAATATCATTACTGAAAACCCAAATTTATCCTTATTTATTATATAACTTCAACATCCTAGGAGGTCAATGAAGTAATTTCCTAATATCATTGGCATTTGCACACCCAAAACCACTGGTAAGTGGTGACGAGCTGACAGGCCCAACTCTTGATTTTTTTAGCATCAACACTATATAAGAAAGAGTCATTGGGTCTTGTTTCACCAAAAAAAAAATAGTATCACTTTTATTCTCAAACCTAGTGTAAAAAAAAAAAAAATTTTCGTAGAGTTAAACATAAGTTCAACACGCAGAGCTCGACTAGTAGCAGCCAGTATTGCAGCAATAAGGCCTTAAAAGATCAAGTGGTCTATAGATGGAACTATACCATAAGATTATTACACCAGTGTCATGATCTTAAAAAAGAGCCATGAATCTCACATCAACTATATATTAGAATAGATCTTGGGATATAAGTATTTACACTACTTTCAATTTATGAGACATTTTTTTTTTAGATAAAATTATAAGGTCTAGTGGAGTTAAAATGGACAATACCTCACAAGTTGGTATAGACTGTGACATTTAGTATCAGAACTAGCTCTTGAAATGTTAACAATATGCCATCGAAGATGATAGACCCTTATTAGAGTGAGGGAGGATGTCATGATCATAAATCCCACATCGATTGTGTGATAAAACTGTAAAAACCAGCATGCCAAAAACCATATCAAGTCATTTTACATTATGTACCATAGTTAGTTTTAGGATATAAGTGTTTATACCACTTTTGACTTGTAAGGCCTTTTTGTTAGATAAAACTATAAAGCTCAATAGTGTCAAAGTAGATAATACCTCATATCTATGTGAAGTGCCTTTTATGGGATAAAACCATAAGACCCAATGGGATCAAAGCAGACAATACCTCATAACTATAACAACCAACATGCCAAAAATCATATCATGTCATTTTTTCAGGCTAAAAAGTTGTCTTCTTCATCATCTACTATGGTTTCAAGAAAAGTGATGAATGAGAAGATGAAACAAGTAGAGGAATCCTTGAGGAAAGTTTTGTACTTAAAGTTGTTAGGATCCCAATTAAAAAATCAAAAATCAAATGGTAGACTAATCGAAGAGTTGGTTTTTAAATGCTTTTAAGAAATTTGGCACATGAAAATTTGCTTTTAAGGATTTTTGGAGCCTAATTACTCATTTTTACAGATAAAAATGAAAGATATTTGTATACGATTATTTCAAAATCATGTAAATAGTATATATAGTTTTAATGATGTATATTAAAGTTATTATTTGAAAGGCATTTTTGGGATGATAACTTCTATTCTCTCTTTCTCCGTTCTTTCTATATGATTAACTTCTTTGTTTTTTTTTTCTTAAGAAGTTAAGGAACTATTGTATCTACTTCTTTCTTACTCAAAAAGGAAGAATTAAAACTTAGTAGCTAGTAGCTAGAAAAATTGATAAAAGAATCATTATCCATCCATTAAATTTTACTCTAAATGAACGATTATACATTTATCCATTCATTAATTTTTTTCATTAAATTTTACTTAATTTTGATTAAGCATTCACTATCTTTTAGCCTATCCATATGGCTCATCTCTCTCATAGATTTATCCATCCCATTAAGATTTTTTTTCCATTTTTTTCTTTTTTTACTCCCTTATATCTGTCTTTTTAATATTTATCTAAAAACTCCAATATTATCATACTCATCCACTAACACTATCATTACTTTATCATTCATTGAAATTAAAAAAAAAAAGATATAGTTAAGAAGGTCGAAGAAGAGAAAGAAAAATAAAATAAAAGAGATAGATGGAAAAGAATGGCTTTTGCTTGATCTCTTCAGACCAAAATGGTTTTTGGTGATATTGATACTTGCAAAAATGCTTGGCTTTTTTATTTTTTATTTTTAATTTCCTGCTATCAAGTATAAATTTTTTGGAGTTTTAGAAATTTGGATGGTTTTTTTAAATATAAAAAAAATAATTGTTCAATTTTATCATTTTTATAGGTAATTTTGATATCTTGAAAATGTTTGAAAATGTTAAAAAAAATTGAAAGAATTTGAAAACGAATAAAAGGAGGTGAAATTTTGTTTCATGAGAAAATAAAAATAAAAAGTCAGAGATGAAAATGGTGAAAGACTCAAATATGATCAAAGAGTAGAAAATAGGAAAAGAAAGAATATTTAATTTCCTTCATAAATTTTCTTCATAAAAAATTTTTAATTTTTTTCATAAATTTATAAATTTCATAAATTTTCTTTATAAATTTATTTAAGAGAAAAAATTATTAAGATATATTGAAGTTTGGCTTAAGTACCTGTACATTGCGCAGAAGTTGAAGAGTCAGGATATATCTTAAAGAATCACAAATTAACCAAGTCATTTAAACGAATATATGTAGATCATGATATTGCTTACCAATCATTTATACGCCACATAGAGACATATGTAGTTAAGTTTATAATTTCTAAATAAGCACAACTAGCATTGCTTTTCAATTAAATATCTAGATTTCCTTAATCTTCAATGTTACAATAAATCCTTATTCTTTGATGTCCATTATATAAAAACAACATTGTATTAGAAAGTGAAAATGAAGTAGTAAAATAGTTACATATCGTTAGTATTAGGTTTTTAATCTTTAGTGTAACTATATATAATATAAAAAAGAGATACAACTAAAATCACAAATGGCCATTTGCAAGAGAGAGATCATTTTACTCAGCAAACCCTTATATCTTTTCATCCAAACTAAACTTCTGAAAATTAAAATCCTTTATGTTTTGAATAATATCACTTTTTAGGATATACTTAGTCTATAGACCATGTATAATAGTTCCAACTTCTATAATACAAGTTATATATAATACATTATGCAAGAAATATAAGTTATATGCATAAATTGTTATGGAAGAAAAAGGATTTTAATTTTTTTTTACTCTTAAAAATATAAAAGTATCTAATAAACATCTAGTAACTTTGAAAAATTTATTGAGGAACAAGAATTTAATTTATTTTTTTCCTCTTGACTATATAATAGTATATTTAATCTTTTGATCAATTTAAAGAAATTTTTAATTTCCAAATATTGATTTTTCTCTTAACATATTTCAGTTTTATTAATTAACACCTTTAATTTTGTGTTTGTTATTGTTATTTGACAAGTATTATAAGAGTATATTTCTTAGGTAAAATTTTTATAATACATTAGACATTAATTATAGATCGATAGAATATTTTGAAGTGTTTAAATTTTTTTATATTGATAGATTAGTTATCAGTGTATATTTTGCATCATGTTTATATCATGTTTCTTAGGTAGTTTCAAGTTTTTTATCTCATACCCTTCTATGTCTTTTGTTTGGCTTCCAACATATCAACTTTATTGCATTATATTAGTAATTATGCAATTTATTAAAATTTATTTTTTGTTTAGCTACAACTCTGCATTATTATTTTAACTAGAATATTAAATGAGCTTTAATATGAGACCTACGGACTCTATTGTACTATGGTTATATTTTCATCCAATCATATTTACTTGATACTTATTGTGTTTTGAGATTTTTTATTTTTTTCTATTCATCTTTGTAGACATCTAATTTTATCCAAAACAATTTGACAATGTTCATATGCAATTTTAATTCAGGCATATAAGTTTGGACCATGATGGATGTTTTGATTTTGTATTAGATTCAAACTCATTTTTTACATCAACTAAGGTCCAATTTAATTCAATTTTGAGTCAATGAAACTTGAAGGGCCTAACGTGGGCCAATGCTATTTTTTAAGTCTTATTAAAAGCCCAATGCATAACCTATTATGTAGCTCATAATGTGACCCATTTAAAAGCCTAGTATATGACTTATCACATGGTTATTTAGAAGCCCAAATAGGACTCATGACGCAATAAATTTTATGACCCAAACTAAGACACAATTATGGCCATTTTAAATTGCCCAAAACGTGGCATTTTTGACAAGCTTAAAATTGAATAAGAAGATGGCCCAAAATAACTAAAAAAAAAAAAAAAAAGGCCCATGGTTTGAAAAACCCATTTAGGTTTCACGTGAATGCATGCAGGAACTAGAATGAGGGATAAAAAGCTAGAGAAAGGTTATGGTCGGCCAAAAAAAAATGAAAAAGATAGTTTTCTACAAAAGAATAAAAGAAAGTGGTCTATCAAATTAAGGAGGAGCCGATAATAGGTAGGGGATAAAAAAATTAAAAGAACTTGAAGAGCAAAGAGTCTAAGCCAACAAAAAAATAAATAACAAGGATAATCTGCTACAAAAGAACAAAAAAAAATGGTTTACCAAATGAAAATAGAATTGGTAATAGGGAGAAAATGAAAAAAAAATAAAAAAAACTTAAAGAACAAGGAGTTTAGACATTATAAAAGCAGCCAAAAAAAATTTAAGAAAGTTTTTTAAGAACGACCAAAAAAAGAAAAAGAGTTTTCAGTAGCCAAAAGAAAAAAAAAATTTGAAAGTCGGTTGAAAAAAAAAAAGCTTAACATGTAAAAAAAAAGGTTTTTAAAAAGGGAAGAAAGCTTAAAAAAATGAAGAACCTTAGCTAAAAGAAAGAAAAGCTACTGCCTTTAAAGGATTTCAAATGAAAAGTAACTCATTTGTCCATTTTCATGCCTTTTAAATACATATAATACTCATATTGCTTTATATCTATAGTTTAAAAAAATGTTCAGGTAGCTTTTGATCTTTTCCTTCTCAAGCTTTTATGCATAGTGATTAAATCCATTAGCTTTTTTCTTTCTTATAGGGTTTCATACTTTTTTTTTGGAATGTGAAATAGTTTTCGTTTAAGTTTAAAAATCTAAAAAAGCTATCTTTTTAGTCTGTTGCAATAAGATCCTTATAACATTTCTTCAAAGCAACAGCAACTAGTTTTTTTTTTTTTTTTACAAATGAAAAGAGTTTTTTTTTTTAAGGTTCATAGCTTTTTAAAAGCACCAAAACATTACCTAGGCTGCATTAGTGGCTCGGGTTTGTTGGTTTTACTATGGCATTCAAAGATTAATTTTAAAGCAAAAATCTCAGCTTTAGTTTCGATTCACTATTCGTTGAGATTTAAAGCTCTCTTTTTTTGCCTATATTTCTCTAATTAGTTATGAAAAGAAGCTCATTTCCCTTATTGAAAATTGATATCTATTTGGAAACAAAAAAAGAATTGGTCTATGTATAAAGGTTTTAAACTAAACTTTGATCTCCTTTTACTATCATAAGGAGCTTAGGGCATTACCTAGATATTTTGTTTTTTGGTTTTTGCATTGAAAAAGGGTTTTTTTTTTTTTTTGCCTTTAGTAAAAAAATGGTTTTAAAAACAAGGTTGATAGTGCTATAAAAAAAAAGGTTTGAAGTTTAAATTTTTTTTTCTCGTTTGTTGTTTTCACATGAGCATCACTTGAAGAGGCCTCAAAGCTTCAATTTTTTCATTTTTTTTTTGTTTTTCTTCTGCATGAAGTCTATTGGCTGGAGCTTAAAGATCTATCATTTGTATGCTCTATTTGCATGAGGATGATGCTTTACTTTGGACCTATCATGTTTTTCTTTTCTCTTTTTTTTTCCTTTGCATGTGCTTAGTATATAAAGGTTGCATGGAGTCTAGAAACCTCAGTTTGGCTTGTGGTTGCTATTTTTTTGTTCTTATGGTGAAATTTGGTTGTTTTCAAAACATAAATCTAGAAAATCTTAGATAGCTTTTATGTTTTAAAAGAAATGGCTTTTGAAAAGAAATTTTTTTGGTTTTCATCATATGGATTATCTAAAGGTCCAAAACTAATTCTTTTATTGGTCTCAAAATAATGTTTTAACAAAAACAAACAAAAATAAAAAAAGGGAATGTTTATAAAAAATATAAAAACTTGAAAACCGCTTGGCAATGAATTTTAGGGTAATTTAAAATAAATGAAACCCTTTCCTTTGAATTATCATTCACCACTTTTAGTAAAACCTTTAGTTATTATGAATATTCAAATGATCAGTTACATACATCATCATCATCATCAGCAGCAACATCATCATCAGCAGCAGCAACATCATCATCGTCATCATCATCATCATCATTATTATTATTATTATCACCTTTTTTTATGTTTGACTTTCATTTGTTTAATAACTTGTTACATCCATTAGCTATCTAAATTATCATATACATTGTCAGCCTTAATTATATTCATGCATTTATATTTGGTATTTGCATTTTTAAATGTCCCAATAAAAAATAATAAAAAATATTATTTTAAAAAAAATCATGAAAAGTGAATTTACTCCAAAAATCTATCTAGATGTTGAGGATTTTTGGAAAGATTCATAAAAATGTGAAAAACCCTAAACCTAAAACCAACCTCAAACCCTAAAAGACCTTGACGTATGCCAACACCCAAAGTTATCTTGAAAATCGAATGGTTTGTACAAAAACCTAATATAAAGTAATTTATTCCTGAATGCCGCTTAGAGGATGGATATTTAGAAATTTTTATTTCATCTAATTTTTTGTACAATTTTTTGACCCCTAGTAATAATAAGTTTAAACAAAAAATATAAATAAAAAAGATATAATAAATATAAATAGTCACACCTAAATTTTGCCTAAAGATTTGAAAGTTTGGTGGTCTCTTTATATTTAAAGACCCGATTTCAAAATCACATCTCATCATTAGGCATAACGTCCATTTGCATCTATTAATTTTTATATTATTGTTTGCATTCATTTCACATGTCTATGTCTTTCAATTATTACTATTGTTTCTTTATTAATTGTACCATCATCATTTTTTTTGTATAAAAATATTCTTCATTGAAAATGGTATTAAAAAAATATAGATTTGAAAATAAAACTAAAATAACATTCCAAGAAAAATAATTCTTAATACTTTATTTAGATGTTAGAGAGTTATCAATAATTATCATCTTCAAAGAATGTTATTTTCATTTTTAAAGAATGTTGTGGTGAATCTTAGGTGGAAAGAGTTATCTTTAAATTTTACCTAAATATTGAAAAATTTTAAGATAATTTTTTAATTTAAAGATTTTCATAATATTCCTAAATAAATATTTTTAATAAAATTGATTTTCTTTTTCCAGAGGTGAAGGAAATTATTATTAAATTTTAAATTAAAATCATTTTTATCCAATACTAATGATAACACATGATTAATTGATACTACTTTTTAAAATAGGTGCTAGGAGATGCTAATCTTTCCCGATGCATAACCATACCTCCAAACCCATCTCCGTTTTCAAACATCAAAAATTATCTTTTTGATAAACCTTAAATTCATTTTTTGGTTTTATTAAAAAGATAAACTTTTTAAGTGACTAATCACACCTAACAAAAAATATTGGTGGCAACTCTTTATTTTTTTCAATTTTCAAAATTTTAACGTCCTATAGTCGAGTTCATGGATTCACATGTTACGACAATCCTATTTTGTGTGTATTGAAAAATATTGCATTATAATAATAATGGCTAAACATATGAGATATTTTGATGATTTGCATATGTATTTTTTTGTTAAGGTTTTTTTTTTTTCTTATTGTTTTGCTATTGTATCTATTAAATTTAACTTAATATTTCAACTAAAATATTTTAAGGTTATCTATAACCATTGGTTCAAGATTTCCATTATCACTCTTATTCATGATAAAAACAAAGTTTTTTGTAATTGTTTATTGTAACCATAAATTTAAATTAGGCTTTATATACACTGATCAACTAGAAAGATCTAAAACAGTGAATAAAACTAACAAAACTTTAGGTTCCTAAGATTTTATGGTACAATAACTATAACCTATCTCAATTTACAAATATTTGTGCTGTCAAGATCAAATTTACTTGAGTAATCCAATTCAAAACTTCATCTCTCATTAACTATGTAATATGACATGTTACTAGTAGATTGATCATGACTAAAATAAATTAATATGCTACCCACTATTAAAGTAAGATTGAATGGCTAAGTGTTATATTCTTTTTGGTACAACTACAATCTATCTCAATCTACCAATATTGGCACTTTAACCTAAGTTACACTTTGATTTTAAGTTATGTCATTGTCCTATTTATCTAGGATAGAGACATTAAGATATTTTAATATCCCTTTTATAAGAATTTATAGTTTTAATGTCTTATGGTTGATTTTTGGGTTTATAAGATGATTTAAGCTATAATATTTGTTTGTTTGTTAAATTTTGCATATATAGATCATGGGTTTGATAGAGGTTACATGCTCATGAGAATGAGTGTACTATTAAAATTAACAATGGATAGATCATTTTTTTTTTATCTTTTCTAGAATGTATTATGCTACATCTTTGAAGTTTAATCATTTTAATTTTTTAAAAGGTGGTTTTAGATGATAAAATTTTCTTATTAAAAAATGTGTTTCCACCAATTAATTAATTTAGCTTTTGTAAGATATGACTCTTATTAAACTCAGGTTGAAAAAAGTTAGAGATGGTGCATGTGAAGGGTAAAGAGTATCGTGATATGATGCCAAAAGGAGAAACCGACCAGAGATAATTCGATTAAGTTTATCCAATTTTAGGTATTTTTCCATCTTTTTGTTTCTACATTTTCCTTGATCTAATGCATTGGTTTTTGAATGATGGCTTTGTTGATTATTTAAGAATGGTGCCAAAAGTTTGAGCAAATCTGGAATGATGATTTTTGCTACTAATTATATAATTTGGGTATAGAGTTTATTTTTAAGGATTTGATTCTAAATGCTTGAGATATTTACTTTGGTTATTATTGCATTTGGTTTTACATTGATACTTGATAGTAATACTTAATTCATTAATTAAGTATTTTGAATTTTAACCTATGATCTAAAAATGCAACGTCATAATTGTTTGCAATCTATGGTAAAACCCTAAAAATGAGAGGATATATATATGCAACCAAATGGCTTAAGATCAATGAATAGCTATTAAGTAATTGAAATATGAAGACATTTATATAATATTATCAACAAATGCCATAAAATATTTTGAATTATGTATATTAGATATGGTAGATTATAGCAAGTGATTAAGTAATCAATCACCCTTGCTAGTTATGCATAAACAGTTCTTACAAATATTCTTTTACATCACTTATATAGAGTAAACCTCTTTTGAATGTTTTTCTATCATGTATCAAAAGAGATATAAGTTATTCTTGGCATATAAAAGAAAACTTGTAAAAACTACATGCAAAAGCAAACTTGTAGGAACTAGCTACATGTAAGTCATTCTTGAATTAACGAAAAAACATTATCTTTTTTAAAAATAAAATAGCAAAAAATTACTCCCGTAGCATCGTGCTAGTAGAATTCTAGTGATCATAACTTTTACAAGCTGTCACCAAAAAAAACCTTTTACAAGTGGATAAGAATCAATAAAACTTTAATACGTAATTCCAAATAATGCTTAGTGCACAAAAAAGGTTTTGATCATGTAGTTTTCTAGAGTGTTGAATAAGTAGTAATTACAATTGGTATCATTTATCTTCTATTTTTTACTCTGAAGATAAACTCCACCACGTAATTTGATCTCTTATCACTCTAATTTTGCATATTTTTCTTTAATTTTTATTGAATTAATATAATAAATGATCTCAAATTATAATGAAATGTTTAACATAATACTTAAACTTTTAAAATCTTTAATGTAGTACATGAATTATGAATTTGTTAACTAACATTATATTAACCCTTAACATCGTTTATTTCAAATGATGATACTTTATAAATAATAATTCTCCAAATACCTTTTTGAGTCATTCGACATTATTTTATTTTTATTTTGTACAAACAAAAGTTAGTTAGGCTTCGAACTATACAATATAAACCTCTTTCATCTAAAAAAAAAAAAACGCCTTCCTTCTCCAAGATATGAAATTAAGATTTTCTATTGCAAAATACCAAATGTCAAACATTGAGGTGTCCATTTGAATACCAAAATAGCATTCCATAAAACTTCATTAATGCTTTTACAGCTACTTCTTTTTTTTTTATTTTTTTCTTTCCACAAGGTTATTTAAATTTTAATTCCATACTCTTTAGTAGACCTGTTCAAAGAGTAAGCCATCTGTCTAAATTCCAAAGTCTGTTCAAGTTTGGAGAGGTTTTGGACATAATTTTTAAGCCTATTTAAATTTTAGATTAGGCCTTAGATAAAATTTTTAAAACCTAACCCGAATTCACATTTATATAATTTTTTTATTTTTAGATATATGTGAATTATATATAAATTAATTCACATATATATAAAAATTAAAAATAAAAATTATATATATTTTATTAAACTTAATCTTTATTCTTATATAATTTTTATTTTTAATTTTTATATATATGTAAATTAAATATAATCCCATTAAACTTAACTTAATTACAGTTTTTTTTTAATTTTTATGATATAAATTAAGTTTAATGGGTGAACTTGAAATTTATTTTTTTAATTTGGACCTTGCTTGAAAAAATTTTAAGGCTTAAATTTTTGAACTAGGCTAGGCTTGAAAAAATATATAAGTTATTAATACCAAATATATAAGTTATTAATACCAAATATAAGTCCGGCCCAAATCCAACTCAGCTCAGCCCATGAACACCTCTACTCCTTAACATAACATCCTTATTGCACTTTTCAATCTTTCTTCACAAATTGACCTTGTGAAAGAAAAATGGTAAAGATTTGTCAATCTTGACATTGTAAAATGAAATAATGGAGACTTGTGATACTCAAATTTAAAGGTGCATGACATTTTGTTTCATATATTTGAAGATTGAATTTGTTAAAAATAAATAAATAAGAGAAGATAAATAATATAAAAAAATTTTGGTTTTAAAACGTAAATAATTCTTTCCTAAAGGTAATTATGTTTCTAAGATACAACAAAACCTCAAAACTCTTCAAACAGAAGTAGTAAAATGGTTATACTAGAATATCTATTTGTAATGAATGAACAGATATAAATTTATATCCAAATGGTTATGACCTTTTGTATAATCATAACCTTTATAAACAATAATTTATTTATATTCAAATAGTTATGATCATTTGTCATGTGATAATTGTTTATATCCAAACATAATTATTTAAAATGTGAATAAAACTAATAAAAAAATTAATTTTATTAATCAATAATTAAATATTTTTATCCAATGTGGGATGCACCACATTCTAAACTACCAATAATTCTGGACTAGTATGGAATGTTGATGCTTAGTCTTTAACCTTCACACAAATAAATATTATAAATACAAAAAGGTATCTCTCAATTTAAACATTTAATTAGCATATACATTTTAAAATTCTAACGAAGTTGATGGTGTCTGCAATTAAACTTTAACTCCTAGTGTTATAATTGAAGATATAACACATATAATACTTATTTATTTTTCTATCAGAGATTGATAACCGTTTTAGCACTATTATGGTCATATGCTTATCCTTTTCATATGTATTTACAAGAGAGATCCCAATTCTTCTTGTTGAAACGGCACCACTTCTATATTTATATAGGCAAGATTTTCATTATGTTTCAATTGCTTTAGACATTTAAATAATAAACTTTATTAAGAGTATAAAAACTCATCCTTCCTATGTAATCGATCATACTAATTTTTAAAATTTGAATAGATTTTATTAGTGTTTAATAGACAGATAACAATAACTTATTTTTATCCATTAAACTTTGTAATTAGAGGTTACTAATTCAAAATTAGGTTCTCATTATTGACATCTAATAGTAAGGGTTTAAATCTATTCTGCTTACAGTATTACTAACAAAATATCTTGGAATTCAATTTTCTTTTATGGTAATTACCCTTACTTGAAATTAAATCTCTAATATAATCACTTCATAAACTAACATATCTAAACTTTTCATTTTGCATATCATTTATATGCTCTAAACATTATTGTCTCATTCTTATCATTTTAAGAAATAGTTGGTATAGGTTGTAGCCACAACTCTATACTCATTAATATAAAATTTTAACCATTCTATTTCTACACTTTTATCTATTTTAATACAATTATTCTTCTAGTATAATTGGATAAACTTAATGAATAAATCAAGATATTTTAATCCTCTTAAGATATTTAAGAACCTTTTATGATTTTACTTTAATAAGTTGTACTAACTTATTAGCTTATATAATTTGCCTATAAAATTATATTAAAATCTTACAACACTATGGTGACAATTTTTATTTCTTTTGATTCTTATTACCCTCACCATGTGCAAATTTGAAGTTTTTTATTAAAGAATGTCTCATTAAATTATCAAGATATCATATAATCAAGTTGTCATTTTATTTATCTTTTCATTATTTGGTGATCTTTTTTAGTTCAAGTAAAAAGCCTCCAAATCCACCCGTAGTGAAAGATAGGTAGTAAATATTTTATGTTAATATTTTTTTTTCGTAAAAGTTTCAAAACTTTTATTTCAACTTAATATGAGAGTATACATCAACAAGAATTATGTCAAATATAATCACTCTTAAAAAAAAAATTTTAAGTATACTCATGCTTTCTATAGGTTTTTTTTTTTTTTGAAACTTTCATGTCAACTTATGGAAACTTATGAATCTATTTCGTCATGGACACCATTCACCAATTTATTACCATGAGCAAAACCATGTCCATTACCAAAATGGGTCAAATAACATTTATCTTACTATTTAATTTTTTTTTATATATTCACAAATCTTTGAATCACCCATGGCTTTTAAAGTAAATATAATTTTATACTTTCACTATATCTCAAAACTAAAATCATGATATGCAGATCGTTTTTACAAGCCATAATTATTATCAAATAAAATTAAACAAATCTCACCTTTATGCATAGACCACTAAGAAAAATTATTTGTGTATTATTTAAATAAATAATTCTCAAACTTATCAAAAGCATTATTCATTTAAGATTCATACCATCTTCTTCATGGATAATTCATTTAGTGATCAATTCCAAGGATTAAGGCTATTGTAAATGAACATTATTATCAAATCTACACATTAAGGATGAATAACCATTACACATCTTTGCCATGAAATTATAAAAACCATTGGAGATTTGTTCATTTTTCCTTTTTTAATTAATCTATGCACAACAATGCCATAAATCCTTACAATTATTTACAACTCTATTTGCATTAAAACAAACTTTATTTAAATTGTTTTAATTGCAAACCATGTTATCTTCTTCTTGACATTCCAAAATAAAACTTTTCAAATCTATAAACATGGCTAATAAAACATTGGTGGATTGCCTTCAAATTATCGGTAATTAGCAATAGCCTTTAATGTTTTTAATGATGTGCCTTTCCATTTAAACTTGAATATTACTTTTAACTCAATTTGTTAGCAAAACTTTTGGTTTGAAATAGTGACATAAAATGTCACAAATAAATAATGCCAATATATTCACCTTATTAATATCATACTACTATTAGCAACAAGTTGGAAAAATCCATTTTAGTGAAACTTTTGGAATGCACAATTAATAAATTCCAAAAACCCAAGTAATATGAAAAACAATTATGAAATTGGATTCATGCAACAAAATTAAATATTGAATTAATGACATACTAATTTTGAATAAAAATAAAAGAAAAACTTATCTGACATCATGATAAAGAATTATTTCTCTTTGTCCATAATTATTTTAAGAATTCAGATTTCACCAATGCATTTCTAAATTTCTTTCTCTTGCATCTCTATAAATATGAAATATAAAAATTTATTCATAATTACTTTTAAATTGTTAGAAAAAATAAATAAGAGAAAAGAAACAATAGAAAAGAATTTTTGCTTTGAAGGTGAAATACACTTTTTTAAAGACAATTATACCTCTAAGATATAACAAAATCTAAAAAATCTCCAAGTAGAAGTAATAAAATTGTTATACTGAGAGATCTATTTATAATGAAAAAACGGATATAAACTTCTATTGAAATTATTATGATATTTTATATAATCATGACCTTTATAAACAATAATCTATTTATAGTTAAATAGTTATGACAATTTGTCATATGATAATTATTTTTATTTAAACATAATTATTTAAAATATGAATAAAATTAATATAAAAATTAATTTTATTCATCAATAATTAAATCTTTCTATTCATTATGAGATGTACCACATTTTAAACTATCAATAGAATTTTCATATCATATGTGTTTTTTAGACATAGGTGAGTATCATACATAAGTACTTTCAATTTAAAGTTTTTCATTCTGTTTCGAATGTTTATGTGACACCTCCTTCCTTTTCTTTTTGCAATTTTTTTCTTTTTGTTTTTTAAAGGTTTTGTTTTAAAATTTTTTTTTACTTTTCTTATTAAATAAATTTTGTAATAAAAAAATCAATTGAGATATAGATGACAAATAACTCGTATCAGATAGATTTTGATTCGTTCCAATCCAATTATTGCATTTTTTTTTAATTTGAGATAATTGGATTGAGTTTTTTTTTTTTTTTTTAAATCAAACTTGAATAAAAGTAAGGTTTTGGATGTTACACATCGATCTTAATATATATAAAAATATATTTTTTATTATATATTTAATTCTATATTTAGATAAGTATTTTATTTTAAAAAATTATTTAACATATTAAGAAATTCACATGCAACCCATTTGGCCTTTTTTGTCATTTTTTTATTTTTTTTTAAATTTTATTTATTCAAATAAATTTTGTAAAAAAAAAAAAAAGATAATGAATCTAAGGATGACAAAATAATTTATATCTAATATATTTCGAGTTGTCATACTCCAATTAATGCAATTTTTTTAAAAAAATAAAGATTAGTTTAAGTTTTATCTCTTTGAATAATTTAGATCAAATCGTGACTAGATTTAAGGTACTTTGTCTAACTCTTTTCGAGATATATAAAAAAATATATTTAATTATTTATTTAATATATATATGATATTAATAAAAATATCATTTAATATTTTAATTTAATAAAAAAATATATTTATTATTTAATTATTTATAATTAAATTATAATTTATATTAAAAAATAAATACACTTATATTAATTTATATATTATCATTTATTAAAACTTTACATAAAAAATTTTCTTCTCATATTTTTAAAACATAATTTAAAAAAAATAAAAAAATAATCTCACACCGAAACACAGGTCCAATTCTAGAATCTTCAATTCTTTCACAACAAGAACTAACCTTTCGGTTTTATTTCTGTTAAATTTGATTGTCAAGGTCAGTGTTAAAAAGACGATTACCACCAAATTGAAATTAGCAAATCAGGTTTCAATTTGGCCTTAGATAAAAAACCTGATTTGCTTATTTTATTTTATCTAAATATTTGTAACAGCTTTTAACACGTAATTTTTATTCAAATTTTAATATTTATAATTTTTTATTTTTATTCTTATAATATCTATTAAATTTTTATTTAAATTTCAACATTCGTAATTCTTTTCTCTAATCCTTTACTACATCCTCTTATATAATAATAATAATAATAATAATAATAATAATAATAACAAAATCATATATTATAATTTTTCTTGTGGTTTAATTTTTTTTGTTTATTTTTTAATACTTATGTTATTTTTCATTTTTAATGTCTAAAATTCTTTAATTTTAATTTTTTTAATATTAAAAGTCATGAAACTTAATTATAAAAAATTCTAAACTTTAATAATTTTTTTCTTAAATTTTATGAAAACCAAACAAACACATTCAGAATGAGATTGAGAGACTAGTACTTGTCTAAAACAATTAAAAGCAATACTTCACTCATCCGTATTTTTTTTATTTCAAAATTTTTAATTTTTTTATACACGTACATATAAAACTGCAATTAAATATAGGAGTATGAATTGTAAATGTTAAAATTTAAATTATAATTATTATTGAATATAATTTTTAAAAATAATTAGATAAATTAATTGAATTAAATTTTATGTTAAAAAAAAAAGATAAATGCCTGATAATAATGTAATTCTATTTTATTTGCATGAATGTTACTATGTTAGCAGAGCAAACTGCAACGTGGGTTACAGAATCAGGTAACACGTACTAGCTTATAATAGTTGTAAGCATTGAAAATTCGGCACGTGGCGAGAAGTTTGCCCAACTGCAACAAAATAAGACGCTCTTACCTTGAAATTTGAAGGCTGTATCGCAATTCCGAGTGCCCAACCATTGACAAAACAGGTGGTTTGGACTTCGGACTTTAGGATTCCCATGTTCCAGCCTGAAATGGAATTTATTAAGGAAAAACCGTGTGCCCACTACCATTAATTTATTAGATAAATTTTATATAAAACTTTTTGCATAAAATTTATAATTTTTTAAAAAAATAATTTAATAAAAATTTTAAATTAAAAATTGATAAATTTTAATTTAAAAATTAATAATATATAGAAAATTATTAAAAATTTTACTTACAATTTAAATTGGATAATACTTATTTAATTATAAAAATTTTATTAATATTTTTATTAAAATATTTATTTAAAATATATATCAAAATTTATTATTTTTTTTAAAATTTTGTACACTTGATTTATATAAAAAAAATTTTAATCTATTGATTTAATTTAATTTTTAGTTAATTATTTCTAATAAAAATTTTATGAATTTCATTTAAAAAATTTTATCTAAATCTTTATCTTATTTTATTATCCACAATGGAATATGATCTTAAATTCCATTTTTGCCCATCATCTAATTGATGTCATCAAATGATATTATTATATACTTTTTTGGACATTCAAGTCATATTGTTACAAAGGCGTCCTACCTAAAAAAATAGAAAACCATTGCCAATTGCCTGCCGTCAAAACCACGAGCGACAGTGGTTTCCTCCCCCAAACTTTTCTGATCCATCTAACAATAATCATCCCCATTCCTCCCTATCCGATATATAATAATAAGCAGCTTCACACCACGTATCCATCGACAAAAGCGCAAAATCTTCGGACCCATTTCTCTCTTATATATTTGAAGACTCAGAGAGTGTGCAATAGGTTATTAAATTGAGTATTTCCAAGATGAGTTCAACTAGCAGAGCGTGGATTGTGGCAGCTAGTATTGGAGCTGTGGAGGCACTGAAAGATCAAGGTATTTGCAGATGGAACTATGTTGTTAGGTCAGCTCTCCAGCATGCCAAGAACCATGTCAGATCAGCTTCACAGGCCAGGAAGCTCTCTTCTCAATCCTCAGCTGCAATTTCAAATGGAGTGAGCCGGGAAGAAAAGTCTAAACAATCAGAAGAGTCTCTAAGGAAAGTCATGTACTTGAGTTGTTGGAATCCCAACTGAGCCATAACTGATCGATTGATTACAAGAAATATCCTTCGAGTAAACCATTGACACATTGAGTACCAACCTTTGGTCAGTCAAAAGAAGATTTGAGCTCTGAGAGAACTAGCACAGAGGCATAGTGCTGGACTTTCCATATATGGGTTCTTGTCCTGTATATAAGCTTACAAACATGTATGAGAGGAATTACTTTATCATTATTTAAGTAATGAAAAGAATTTTGAGAATTGCTTGCTTTTATGTATGTATATTTTTGCTGCTTTCTCCTGAATCAATGACTTTTTCGTGTAATAACCCATATATGTCTTTTCTTTTTGTTTCTTGCATTTGGCAACCATTGTCTATGTTTTAAGTACAGGGACATATCAGGGTTGAACTAACTTTACAAATCACAACGGAACCTAGCTAATATTAGAAATCACGGAATTCCCCGAATTATATTTGAGAAGCGATAGATGATGATCAGTTATTTTTAAGAGAAGTCCTACAGACTGCACAATCAATACACTACAAAGCAAAGGAAAAACAAAGTTTCTATGTGCTTTTATGTCAAAATGTTGATCCTTGAATCTCGCAGTTAAAACACCAAAACTTGTGGCTATATAACAACGATTTGGCATCTTTGGCATTATGTTTTTGAAAAAGTGGTTTTAGACCGCAAACGCCGTTCTAAAAGTTCAATAAGCTGTGGTTGAAAAGCCCTTTGATTCAAACAGGACACAGATGTTGCTTATGCGATCTAATTGTGTTTAAGTTGGATTTGCATTTGCATTTCATTTGTATATAATTGAATAGATAGTTAATTAATACAGTTAATGTTAGGACTTAGGCCAAGCCATCCAAGTAAATAGAGGTATAATTGAATAAAAAATCATCCACGTTTTATTGGTTCAAGAGAAAGAAATTCATGATCATATCAACAAATCATTAGCGTTCAATCAAACTCACTCAACAAATCCAAAAAAATTCCAAACCCAAACAAATTTATTATCATTCTCGCTCAGTCATCTTGAGCATTTTCAATCGGCCTTTAGGTAAAAACAAAATGACAATACTTCCAACATATTAACCCTCTGCCCCTAAAAGGCCGAAGTGTAGTGACATTTTGAGTTTGGAATCCATTAGCTTTCTCGCTCAGTCATCTCACAAGTATCGCAGTTGTAATCGTACGATCTCTGGACCTCATCGCTCCAATATTTTCTAGGAACCTTCATTTTTTTTTTTAAACTTAAAAATGATGCTAAAATTAATAAATTGCTCAGAATGGGTTCCAATAATCCATGTCAATCTAAAATTCACTTATAAAACATAATATATACATGCAAAAAGAGGAGCAAGAAACAAAGAGAAACAAAAGAACGAATTAATTTAAAAGATCAATTTACATTTTATTGAATAGACTAATCGATTTATTGATTTCACCATATATATAATATACCAAGAACATCAATCTCCGAATCCGATTGGCTAATGCAAAATCCTTGCGTATCAACGCCACAACGAGATACTCCATAGATTTCTTGCAAACTATTTTCTCTTCAGTAAGCTTTTGCTTTGCAATTTTACAAAATTAATTTAAGTAGCACAAGATTGTTTATATAGGAATATATATATATATATATATATATATCATCAAGGAATAGGCCGGTGAAGAAAAATTATTTCCCATTTAGTTTTTAGAGAATACAGATGAATTTGGTCACAGGTAAAATGCCATTTCTAGTAAACTTGATGTCAAGCAAAACAGATCAAGTTTATTCAGATTCTCTCACTATCACTAAGTTTTTGGATTGAATACCTCTTAAAACCAACTTCAAGGTCAGTATGGGCTTTAAAAACCCACTGAACTTCTTTTTTTGACTAATTTGTTTACCCATTCCAAGGATCATATGGTGTGGTTGGGAAGACAGTAACTTTATCCATGTATTATTATATTCTGGGCTGAAGAGATCAAAATTGGCCGCTGTTTGGGAGATACCAAAGCCTTTGGTATTGACCGAAACAAGAAGCTAAAATGTAACTGCCCCTACTTTTCATTTCCTCCTTTTCATGTAGAACCCTGTATAAGTATGGGCTCATCTCAAAGCTTGGCCCCATCCTTGAGTTTCACTCAAATCACTGTTTCCCTCTCTCTCTCGTAGAAAAAATTGGGATTAAGATGGAACTACTCCACAAAGCACCAGCGTCAAAATGTCAGTAACAACGTGGGGTCTTCAGTCTACATAAATGGAGAGATCATCATCATCATTTTTATCATCCACTGCTTCAAAGATGGCACCAAAAGTGGAGAGACAGAAAAATGTGCAGTCAATCCGAAGCATTACTTAGAACAATTTACATTGTGCTTTTACAAAGTTTTTTTTTTTAATCATTCATAAAATATCAAAATTCTGATTCATAGTGAAAAACTAAACTACATCTTCCACACAGAGTTGTGGGATACATGATCTCTAATGATAACCTTCTCTAAAAATGCTAGATCTGAGTGTTCAGGTATTGCGATTAGTCGATCAATTGAATTTTGAAACCAAGCTTACTATTTGCACCGAGCTGTTTTTTAAGGGTAAAATCCTGAAATCAAAAAAGAAAGAAAGATAGCAGTTAAAAACACAGATTGTAAGTGATTCTAATGTTTATATTATAACGCTCAAGTTAGAGATTAGTTAAAGAAATATAAGAAGAAAAATGTAAAAAAGTATAAAAAAATAAAATGGATTAAGTGGTACCTGAAAGGTGTTATTTATACTTAAAAGGTTGGGGTTTAGGTAGGCTAGATTGTTTGAGGCCAGTCCTAGGATAAAGGATGACTTATTGGGCTGAGTTGAGTTAGAAGTTGACCACCAACCATAGAATGACAAGTCAACATCTAAAAGGCCTAGTGAGTAGACTGATAAGGTGGCCGAACTAACATAATCCCATGAATTCAAGTCGATATAGCATGTCAACTTCATCCAAAGTCAAAAATGCCCTTAGTTGTCGACTAGTTGTCTCAAATGTGGGGAAACAACTATTTTGCTTTTTGGACCTAAAAATGCCCATTTGATCAACCTTCCAAACAGCTTTAGGCTTTTGTAGAATTTACTTAAATCGTTAATTAGTTAGAACATTGATTGTATGAGCTTGAAAGTACGGCCTAAACTTTTTGGCTGATGTCATAACAACGTAATCCAATTTCTCTATTATAAAATTGTTTATCTCGAACCCTGTCAATACCTTGCTCATAAAATATACTAGTCTCTACCTTCTTTTCTTTTTTTCAGACTAATACTAAGCTAATAGCTTAGTCAGTTATAGTAATATACAAGTACAGCACCTCACCAGGCTTTGATTTAGATAAAATAAGTGAATAGGAAAAGAACTGTTTAAGTCTTCTAAAAGCTTTCTAACACTGAAGTGTCCATCTAAAATCTGAAATGTTCTTGAAATTTTTGAACAATGGTAGGCACCGATCTATCGCTCTAAACATAAATTTGCTTAAGGCAATAATTTTACTAGTTAACCACTGCACTTCATTTACTATAGGTTCATGTTTTCATATCAATGATGGCTTGCACCTTTTTAAGATTTACCTTTATCTCCTTTTGGTTAATCATATAATCGAGAAAATTTTAACTCATCATCAAATGTGAAAACCTTTTTTTTCAATTCCTTTTCCATGACCTGCATTCAAGCTTCTAAATCTTTGTTTGGTTAAAGCTCTAAAATGATCTATGTTGAGGTATGGGTTTGGTAATGGGTAGCTAAAGTAATGTGTTTCTCATCCCTTAAAGCCAAAGAAGCTTTAGTATTATCGTAGCTAGGTAGCTTTTTTACATGTAGATTTTTTAAAATGATTAGATCAAGCACTTTGGATATTTATGGTGGGGTGAGGTTTTGAATCATCTTTTTAAAGGATTATAATTATTGATTCAAAGCTAGAAATTGTTCCATTATCGAGCTTGTAGTAGTAGGTCGGTCTGTGGGTTGGCTAGTTTGGGTTTTTGTCCTAGCTACTGTTATTGGCTTTTCTTCAACGACTCTCTTTCTTGGTAGATATTGCTTTAGCTCAACCAAATAAAAAATGCCCATACTTGAAGGGTCAAATGTTTGCATTGAGCTATCTCCTAAGGGTAAAACCTTGAAATTAGAAAGGAGAAGAAAAGAATAGTTAAGGACAAAAGCTTGCAGTAGTCTTAACGTTTGTGTTTCGACGCTCAAGTTAAAGATCGATTAAGGAAGTATAGGAAGGAAAATGTAAAAAAATATAAAAAAACAAGATGGACTAAATAGTACATAGAATGTGCTATTTATACTTGTAAGATAGGGGTTTTAGGCAAGTTAGGCTACCTGAGGCCAGTCTTAGGGTCAGGGATGACCTAGTAGGCCAAGCTTTGTTGGATGTTGACTACCCAGCCACGAAATGACAAGTCAAGATCTAAGGGGCCTAGTGAGTAGACTAGTGAAATGATCGAGCTGATATGGCCTCATGAATTTAGGTTAACCTGACACATCAATTTAGTCCAAAAGTTGAAATTGCTCTTAGTTGTCTACTAGCTATCTCTAATGAGAGAAAATGACTATATTATCTTTTTAACCTAAAAATACCCCTAACATTTATATTCAGCTTTAATTAGAAATTGATGGATTATGGATTGTCTTCCAATTTGCAAACCATCTTTCATGTATCTTTTAGTGAAAAAGTCTTAGTTAAATGATCACCATCTCAAACCAAAGTATTTAAAATTTTTATTCCTAAAATAGAGTGATTTTAATAAATATGAAAGGTATGTCATGTGTGAAGCCATTTGATTTTTTTATTTGCATTTTTTTAAAAAAAATATTTTTAGTTACCTTTTCTTTTTTTAATTTGATAATTTTTTAAGAAATAGATATTAACAAAGGCATTTACATCACATTTGAATTTTTTTTATCTTTTTTTTTGTTTTTTAAAAAATCATTTTATAAATTTTTCAAAAAAAACTTATCATTATTAATGCTGCTTACCAATTCATTTTTTTCACTTTTTTTTTCATTTTTTAAAAATTATTTTCTTCTTTTTTTCCCGTTTACATTTAATAAATATTTTTATATCTTTTATTTTTATTAATAGGGTCAAATTTATATTATTGATTAAAATATTTTTACCTTTTTTTATTTTTTGTAATTAAATAATTTTGTAAAAAAGATTTTGATGGAAGTGTCAAAATGACATCTAAATTTGATTTTTTTTCCTTTTTTTCAGGCCTTTTTTAGTTTTAGGATTCAAGAAAATGATATTAAAAAAATGATATTTTTAATCAATAATATCAAATTGGTCCAATAAAAAAATAAAAAATATAACAAAGAATTTATTAAATATAAAAAGGGAAAAAGCAAAAAGTAAATATATATTTTGTAAAGAAAACTCATCATTGTTAATGTCAAGTGGCATTTCAATTTTCTTTCTTTTTATTTTTTTTCTTTTTTGCTTTTTTATCTTTTCCTTTTATTTTTTCTTTATTTAATTTTTTATTTTTTGAATTAGATAAATTTTTGTAAAAAAGCCAACAAATGTATGCACATGACACCGTATTTTGTATTTTTGTATTTTTTGTTTTTATTTTTTTAATTAGATAATTTACAACAAAAGAAATCAATAAAAAAATTTTAAGAAAAATGTTAATAGAGGTATAGATAACAAAACAAATTGTATCCAATTAGTTTTGATTCATATGAATCCAATAGGTGCATTTTTTTATTTGGGATTGAATGGAGGTTTTTTTTCGAAAATCAAAGTTAAGCTGGAAGTAAATTAATGGTGTTTTATCTTGCCTTAATTATATATTAAATTATATTTTTAATTATTTATTTAATTTGATATTTATATATGTATTATATTAATAGATTTATTATTTGATATCTTAATTAAATATAATCAATCCATGATATAACTTTTTGTTTGACACTCATTTAATGTCACATCATGCTGCCTTATGTTTTTTTTCATGTGTCACTCCAATTTACTTTTTTACTTTCACCTTTTTTATTTTTTTAATTAGATAAATTTTGTAACAAATGGAACTAATGGATAAGAATAAACAAATAATTCATATTCGATAAGTCTCAACTCAATTAGGATGTATACATACTACCTAATGAGTTTTCTTTTTCTTTTAAAGGCATTTGGTTTGGGGGAAAGTAACTTACCCTCTTGGAATCTTATTTTTGTAATTTGATTTATTGATTTGGTTCACAGGAATGTGATTGCTAAAATTTTTTAAGATATCCAACAGTCTCAAGAAGTGAGAAAATGATAAGAATAAAAAAACTCTTTTCTCCTTAAGCTTTTCTAAGATTTGGAAAGAAAGTAAAAAATTTTTCCCATTTGTTCCTACGTAATTACATTTTCAAACTATATAAACAACGTTATTTATCTTAGAGATGTAATAATTTTTTATAAAATATTATGAAAATAATTTTTTCTTAACTTTAAACAAATATAACTTTTTTAACACAATGCTATTGAAATCCTTATAAAAGTTATAATTAAAAACAAACTCTTTATTGGAAAGATGAAAAAAATTATTTTTCAAAATTCAACAAATATGATGTTTCTAAGATAGAAAACATATTCTTTATTAGAAAAATGATGTTTTTAAAATAAAATTACAATTTTTGTTAAAAAATGAAAATATATTTTTTAAAATTTAATAAAGACAACATTTCTAAGATAAAAAAAATACAGTATTTGTTAAAAAAACGATGTTTCTAAGATAAAAACGCAGTCTTTATTAAAAAGATGATATTTCTAAAATAAAAAATGTAATTTTTGTTAAAAACATGAAAAATATATTTTCAAAATTCAAAAGTAAAATATCTTTACTTACTATTATTACATATAAAATCTAAAGTACATTTACTTAGTATTTTTTCTATATAAGGTCAATCAACGTTAGGATAGTAATTAGAATTCTAAGATTTTATATGTTGAAAACATAAAAAATTATTCTTCAAAATTATTTAGTTTCAACAAAAACAATATGTTATTTACATATCACATTTTATTCATATGTTAGTATTATGAATGCCATGTGTTATCAAGGATAACATAGTAAAAAATTTTATTAGGTAATCTTACATTCTGTGAATCAAATACAAAAATCTTACATTCCCTAAATCAACAAAATCTTAGAATCACATATTTCTCTTCAAAATCACTTTCCTCCTGAATCATTTTTCCTCTCAAAATTTAAGAATTCGCAAACCAAATACCTTTTTATATATTTTTCTTTTTTTTGTTTTTTTTATCAAGTAATTTTGTGAAAATACCAATGGAAGTGTCCATGTGGCACCTATTTGGCTTTTTCCTTTTCCATTTTTGTATTTTTTTTAATTAGATAAATTTTTGCAATGAAATATACCAATTGATAAAAATGCGAAAACACTATGTATCCGATAGGTTTCGATCCATCTTAATTCAATAAGAAATAATTTTTAAATCGAAATTAAGTTAAAATGAGTTGAGTTTTTTTAGGAGAAACGAGATCAAGTGGAAGCGTGTTTAAGATGCTTTGTCTCATATTATTTCAATATATATATATATATATATATATTAGTATGTATATTTTATTTATTTAATTTTATAAATAAATGTATTATATTAATAAAGTTATTTTTTACCTTAATTTAAGAAATTAATATTTTAAACTCAATAAGGGTGTAAAAGTGGCACCCCTTATGAGCTTTTTTTCATTTCTTTTGTTTTTCTTTTTTTTTTCTTTTTTTCATTTTTTTATTTTTGGTTTTAATTTTTTATTAGATAAATTTTATGAAAACAGAGGGCCAATTAAGGTATCTATATGTCATTCCTATTTTTTTTTACCTTTCATCTTTTTTAATTAAATAGATTTTGCTAAAAAAATGTATAAAGATGGCAAAACAAAAAAAATTTAACCTATGACAACGCACTAACATCTTTTTAGTATATAAAATTTCTACACATAGTGCCATAAGGAGGGTAAGGTATGGTCCATTCTTAAACAAGTAAATTATGTTTTAAGGTCCATTTGGATGGCAATGAAATTGGCACATGTAAGATTAAAAATAGTGGTGACAATAAGATTAATTTTTGTAGTAGTGAAATTAAGTGTTATAACAATAAGATTAAAATCAATGGTAGGATATGCATTTGAATGCAAACACAGCAATGACGATGAGGTAAATGTAGTGAGAAAATAAATAACCATTAAGAACATTAGATTTAAATTTGTATATAATGGAATTTATAACATATATTTGATTTTTTAAATTAATAAATTATTAAAATTATTTTATATCAAATAATATTTTTTATAAATAAAAAATTATTAGAATTATTTATTCAATCATTTGTTAATTTTTTATGTATTCAATTATTTCATATATAATTTATTAGATTATATTATTTATTATTTATTCATGTATTAATTTAATTTTTAGTTATTTATATTAATTATTTATTAGATAATTATATAAATTTATTTATTACATTAAATTAATATAATTATTTGAAAAACTTAAATAAAAAAAGAAAATGTTCAAGTGACAGGGATATTTTTATCTCTACACTATGTGCTCAAGAGTAAAAAAAAAAAAAAAATTTAAATCTAGGTATTTTTTAAAATAAATACTCCAATGAACTTATCAAATCTCACTGGACCGTAAGAGTCCAATCCCAAATCATGGGTATAGTATAACTAGTAGGCATCAATCACACTGTTCCATGATGACCTAAATAGCAGGTGTCATACGTTTAGACTAAAAAAGTGGTCTAATCATAGATTCAATAAGATCCAAATGGATCCTAAGTCATATCCTTATATCTTTTCAAATCAAATGAAAATGAGATGATCAGTAAATTTTAATTTAAAGTTTCATCCGTCAAATACATGATGATTAAAGACAAAAATATTGATATTTAGAGGTATCAAATGGGCTATGATAAGCCGTGCACCTATGTCTTAATGGGTCGTTCCAACCCAGTACTATTTAATGTGTCATGCTAATATGGCCTATAAAAACAAAGAGTATGGCCTAATACAACACATGAGTTATAGCCCTTATAGGTCATGCCATGCCTAGCACAACAATATTCATTATGTCGTATCGAGCCAAGTACGGTCCATTAATAGTTTCATAGATTTTTATCATTTTTGAGGATTTTTTTATTTTTAACTATCTTTTAAAACTAATATATGAAATTAATAAGGCACATAATTCATATGGTTCCATAAAATATCTATGTTTATCATTAAATATTAAAAAAATTCACCAAAATAATATGAGAAAAACTGCTAAATACTATTATTGCATCTCTAAATTTTTAAAAAATAGTGTTGGTGCCGAGCTATCCAATAAGGGCAAGAACTTGAAATCGCAAGTTCGAAGATCGATTAGAAGTAAAGGTCAGAAGATTTTTCAGCGTTTGTACTTTGACACTTAAGTTAATACTTGAAAAAAGAGAGAAGAAGAAAAATCTTAAGAAAAAAAAGAAGGAAAATTGAATGAATTTACCTGGTGTGAAGGGACTATTTATACCTATAGGGTGGGAATGTCGAGTCTGGGTAACTCAACCTTTGAATAGCAGGTTTAGGGCTAACATTGCTAGTCTAATGTGATCTAATAGACAATAGTCCCATTAAAGGGTGACAAGTCAGCCTTCCCATGTGCCTTCAGGTAGAAAGTCAACGTGGTCAATCTGACATGAGACTTGAGACTTCAAGTCAACTGGACACGTCTACTAATATCGAAATAACAAAGTTGCCCTTGCGTTGTTGATGAGTTACCTTTAGGAGAAAAAATTCATAATATTCATATAACCATAAAATACCCCTAACACATAAATATCACATTATTATTTGATTTCTCATTTTTAATGTATGATAATTCATTTGTATAATGTGTTTTGTTTTATTCTTGATTTTTTCGTAATCAATCTTTAAGTAATAAACATTTCATAGTTTATTTTTTAAAATGATATATCAAAATAAAAAAAATTATAATTTTATTTACTAATAGTTTAAATATTTTATAAGTAAATTAATCAATATAATTTAATTTTTATACACTACTAACATAAAATATGAAAAGAGAAAAAAATGTTTATCATTTTCTAATAGTAACATAAAATATAACTAAGGACCAACAGACTAAACTTATTTATAACATTTATAGGTTGGCATAATATGACACATTAGTGTTTGTGTGTCATGCCATGCCAACCCATGTACCATATGGTGACATTGGCTTTTGATGGGTTGTATCGTGCGAATCCAATGAATTCAAAATCTCTAATCTAGAACAATACAAATATATAAATCATGCTTAACAAAATTTATGATTATAACAATGAATTATACCAAGCACAACTCATTATATCGAATAATACTATGTCTTGGTCTGCCCGTCCATTTCGAAATTTTCACTTTAAATAATTGACTCATGAGGAGAGCAAGAAATACTTCATTGATTCCAAGCCTTCGCTAAAACTTATTGTATGTTTTAATTTTGAAATGACTCTAAAATAAAATAATCTCTGTCACCCTTTATTTAAAAAAAAAATGAATAAAACCACGAGGGTTCTCAAATTTACATATTTTAAATTTGACTTTTTGGTTAAAAAGATATATATATATATATATATGTTGGAATTTTCATTTTTTATTTTTTTTCTCAAAATGTGGGGAGTTATTGTATACGACCCATATAATTATTGGTAAATTTTTATTATTAACCTAATAGAAATGCAGTAATGCTAATATATCTAATATTTGGAGGGCATGGGTCCATTTAATTGACTGTTTCAATAGATTTGGAAAGAGAAAGTGCCTTTCCAATGCCCCAAACCGAATGTGCGGTGGGTTAAATTATTGCCTGTCAAACATAAATCGGTATTCAGATGGAAAAAAAGAATTTTTTAATTTATTTTATTTATTTATTGTGCAAGAGGACCACATGGCAATATCAGTGACAGTGGGTATACCTGTGCTGTTATTTTAATGCCACAAAATGAGCATGTTCAAACATCATAGCATTTCATCATCTCAATTCACCAAAAACAGAGCATTTCATGGTCTCACAGCTGATGGCTCCTCCTGTTGATATTGCATTTGTTGAATTGAAACTTTAATCCTTTCTCAAGTAGATGTTGCCTATAAATTAAAAAGCTAAAAACAAACTCATTTAATATCCCCAAATCAAAACAGGCAGCTGTACAATGGAATAATAAGATTTAAATCTGAAACATTTAAGTATAGCTTTATCTTCCATTACTAATATCCACAAATATTACTTCAATTGATAAATCGATAAAAGAGAGGGACATACTTTTTTTTTTAATCAATTAGGATTTCATCTTTGTATGAGCATTTCGAAAATAAAATTCTAAACATATTAAAAATACAATTTTAAGAACACAAAAAATATTAAACCCCATTGAAGTCTGGCTAAAATACTTCCAATTTAATTTATGGGAGATTCACTTATTCAGTACTCTAATACAGATTAGTTTTAAGTCTTCCTTATTTGGTCCAAGTCCTGTATGGCAGGGGAATACCTAACTCTTTTTGCTAATGCTTTTCTGTCAACATGGCTTTTTTTTTCCTAGTGGAAGCAAAAAGGAAGAACATTTGACTTTGTAGTGACAAGTGATGCTATAAATCACTTCCATAATCTACAGTTTTCTTTGTTTAGAGCAGTGAAAAAAAATGATCGCTTCAGTTTTATGCTTGGGATTCTTACTTCATCACCTCATATTTGTCATTTTCAGACTAAATTTGTTGATTCTGTTAGCCTTTTCCATTCATATGATAGTAACATGTTCGAACAAAACAAAACTTTTTATGATCATTCAACCAAGAAATGTAAAAGAGAGAAAGTTTCGGGAACAAGACTTGACTCCATAAGAAAACTATAAAGAAACAATGGTAAAGTGCTGTAGTCATATATGAAATCGGACCTCAAATACACAAGTCAAATGCAGCAAAATCCCAAACTTTGAGATCCAAGTATTGACACGGGGATGAATAAAGATCCAAAATTTTTATTAGCCATATGAAATGTGAATAGACTTTAAAAAGAAAATAGCACCGCCATTTTGTAACAATGAAACAAGCAACAGCGAAAGTTCATGTAAGAAAAAAAATATACAAGAAGCCAATCCAAAAACACGCATGTTTTCCAAAGCATATATTAGGACACGTTAAGGAGCTTTCACCAACGGTGACTACTCGAAGCAGACACCCCATATCTGATATAGGGACATCGTTTAATATTAATCCCCATATATCCAATATTTTCCCATTTTCTAACAAAATTCCATCCTGGTTTCAACTTTTTGTTTGCTTCTATCTGTACAATTCAATAAACATATCCAATTTTTTTTGAAAGCCAAAAAGGAAAAAGAAAAAGGATGGGTGTTGATGAGGAGAAATCAGAGGGTGAAGGAAAAGTTTGGAGTCTTTGTAGAATGCCATTTTGGCAGACGAGTAGCAGCAATGGCAATGGCTCTTCTTCATCTTCGTCTTCATCATCCATGGGCAACAACAATGTTTATCAGCAAAGCCAGAGTGGTCAGCTTGGTGAAAGATCAACTGTGACTTCTTCAAAAGCAGTTTCTTCCATTGCAAAATCTTTACTTCCTACTCGTAGAAGACTCAAGCTTGATCCTTCCAACAAGTTATATTTTCCTTGTAAGAATCTGTCGTTATTTTCTTCCTTTAATTGGGTTCCTTTTCTTTTTTCTTTTTGGTTGGAGGGTTATGGTTCTGCATTGTTTCTTTATGTGATCTTTTTCATATGGGAGTTTTAGCCCTTTCGTTTGGTTTTAATAGCACGATTTTGTCAGTTTGTGGAGTTGAAGCCTTGCTTATTGCAAATCTGGAACTGCAAATTGTTCCACACTAGTTCACTTGATTAGGACCGTTTTAAATTATTTTAGTTGCTGATTGCTTAATCTGCAGCTTCTACTTGCAGTTTCTGGAACCGATTCCTTTCGACATTGCTTTCTTTAGTTTATCTGATATATTTATTTGAGTTTGAGAAGGATTTCAAATGCTAATTGCTAATTCAGGAAGGATCTTATTCAATTGCTAAAACTGAGATTCTTTCTTACATTGAATTCAATTTTGAAAGCAGTATCTTTTGGCTAGTCATTTGCTAATTGCTAGTAAGTTTATTTCCTCACGGTTGGTAGAAAGGTCACTTTTTCGTTTCCAATAGCTGGTTGATTTGAGTTCCAATTGACAAAGAGTAGTATATATACACTGATTTGATCAAATTGATCCATTTGGTGGTGATAGTAGCTACTGTATCGGTAGCAGATTGTGATAACACCATTGTTTCCTCTTTTGATTGTCTCAATTAAGTCTTCAGCTATCACATCATTATCATGTTAATTTGGCGTTGAATTTGTGCATTGTGTAGATGAACCAGGTAAACAGGTAAGGAGTGCCATTGGGATTAAAAATACTAGCAAGTCTCATGTAGCTTTCAAGGTATGAAAGATGTCCTAACCAGTTTTCCTTTATTACCTGTGTTTGATGTTGATGTCTGAGGTGTGGCACACATGGTCATGATGTCAACTGTGTTTGATGTTGATGTATGAATTGTGTTACACATGGCCTTCTGACCCTTAGTGGAAGACATGCTACAAGTTACTTATGGATCTAAGTATCGGTTAACTTTTTATGACAAAATGAATTAAATATTGAATGGAGCTTGTGATAAAAAACATAACCACATAGTGAGGACGCATATTATATGAAATCAAATTTTAAGTGAAAAAGTTTCTCGGCATAATGTTCCCATTTTTTTTCATTTCTTAAAATGCAACAAAAATATGTTGCTAGTGGTACTACATTCACTAGGATCGTCTAACTGGTGACCTTGTGGTTCCTACAGTTCCAAACAACTGCACCAAAGAGTTGTTACATGCGACCTCCAGGAGGTATACTAGGTGCTGGTGAAAGTCTTATTGCAACTGGTAATGCACCAATGTATTTATCCCCTTATTTTCTGTGCCTCACCAGTCATCCTTATTTCTTCTTATCTTGTTTTAGTTCGTTGTTTACACATTTGAGATTGGCAGAGTGCTATATTGATTAAGGTTTTAATGAGTTCCTTTCCTGACAAACAGTATTCAAGTTTGTGGAACCTCCGGAGAACAATGAGAAACTAATAGAACAAAAGAGCAGGGTTAAGTTCAAGATCATGAGCTTAAAAGTGAAAGGAGAAGCAGATTATGTCCCAGAATTGGTATATTCTACAGGCTTGTTATCTGACCTCAACTCTTGATTTTAACGCATTGCTGTCAGCATGATTTGCCAAACAAACTTTATGAAATAATGGTATTTTTATCATCACAAGTGTCATCTTAGTGCATAAGTTGAATGAATCATTCCAAAAGAAAATTTCCATTTCGTCTAAGGAGTTTGTTGGTCAAATTGTTCCAGTATTTGCATTTCCGTAGAAAGAAAAGAGTAATTTCATCTCAAGGCAGTTTCATTTGTTCTTCATGGACTGTGTATGGAATGTTTAAGAGCTTAAGATGGGGCTTGGTGCATCATTTGACAGATTGATCAAAACTTACCATTCATGTTCTCAAATGAAGTGAGCCTTGAACTGTGGAACATGTTAAGCATTTGTCTAAGAATAAATAAGCGCCAGGGCTCAAGTGTATCTTTTATAACATGTGTTGCTTTACTCATATCCATTTTGTTTCTTGAACTTTACTGACTTTAGTCTTGAACCAGAAAGTATATGAATGTTGTAACCAGAATGATGGCTACAAAACTATAGTGCTATTACTTCCTAAGGCTTTGACAATAACTGCAGGAAATAGTTTGTTACTCCCTAAATTTTCACGCAGAGTTGTCAAGAGATCTAAAGTGGGAAATTAACCTCATCCTACAAGCTTTCTAAAGATGTTGCTATTTGTTCATTGATCTGCTGCAATTCCTTGTATAGGACTGTTCGGATTTAGGGTGCATGATTAGCTTCTTAACACTGAATTACATTATATTTCTAGCTCGTAATATAGGGCATCTATTACAGCCATCGCTTAGGTTAGTTCCAATTTGTTTCTCCAACTTTCTTTAATGGTCAGAATTACACACTCTTTACTGTCAACAATTGTTTATTTCTATAGGCTGACAGTAGACAACAACAATGACAACAAAAAACTAAGCCTTATATCTCATAACTCTAGGGTCGGCTGTATGAAAGACCAAAAAAAGAATCATATTAGGTCGTAGTTTTGAATCTTTTTGTGTCAATTCTATAAAAAACAATATTTTCATCTATTTTCTTAACCCTCGTATCATCTCTCATTACTTGCATCCACATCTTTCATTTTCTACCATTAGAAGCTTTGGTATCTCTCAAATCCAGAAGCTTATTTCTTCTAACTAGTGCACAGATAGGCCTACATTTCACACGTCCAAACTATCTCAAATGGCCCTCTCTCATCTTCTCCTAACTGGTGCTAATAAAGGCTGACAGTAGACCTTCTGCAAAATTTGCAACATATAAATTCATGTGATCTGAGCTTAAATTTCTTCTTGAAGAAATCTAGATACTAATTGTATGATTGCTGTGGAATATTAACCTAAGAATTGCCAACTTTGGGCTCGAAATGTCCAATTGCTAAACCATTTGATGAAATAAAAGCATCATAAAGCATAAACCAAGTTGTCTCATCTATTACTTTATGTTAGTTGCATTCAGATTGATGTCTGGTATAGTAATTGTGAACAACTATTAAATGTTTAATCATGAAGAGCTTGGTTATATGGTTCTGCATTGACTATAATTTATTTCAAATAGTTTTGGCATGCTACAAAAACACTGAAAATATGTCCTATGAAAATTTGCACAGTTTGATGAGCAAAAGGATGAAGTTGCAGTCGAACAGATTCTACGTGTCGTTTTTCTTGACCCAGAACACCCTTGTCCAGTAAGCAATCAACACATAATATTGGATAACTCAATTTCTGTTTGTTTTCTTGTCTGCTTTTTCCATTTTTGAAAAATGTATGATAATAGCTGAAAGACTATCGTGTTTTTCTCTTTCAAGGCACTGGAAAAACTTAAACGTCAATTGGCTGAGGCTGAGGCTGCACTTGAAGCAAGCAAAAAGCCTCCAGAAGACACAGGACCACGTATAGTTGGTGAAGGACTCGTCATAGATGAATGGGTGAGGCACTCAACTTGATGAATTAATTCCCCATCTCCCTTTACATCCAGTTTGACTGAAGTTAATATTTCCTTCTACATTTGCCAACATTCAATCCCGTTCTGATTTTGCTTTGTAGAAAGAACGAAGGGAAAGATACCTAGCTCGGCAGCAGGTTGAAGGTGTTGATTCTGCATAGAAATGCAATCGTTATAATGCTTTGGGCCTTCTATTAGTAACAAAGTTGTTGACTTTGGCAGAACAGAGTGATATTATCTTTATGTTGTTCATTATGGTTCTCTAGTTTTGTGATTACACAAAAGAAACTTAAGTGTTTAAGATTTTAAGAGTTAGTTGTATGATTCAAAAAGGTTTGCTTTCTGTCTGTGTGTCACAGCAGGAGCTTTAGAAGGTGTTCCCAACAGTATGGAAATAGAAAAACATATAGAATGAGAGCCTACTCGTTTAAGACTGTCTCTTAACAATGAAAGAGAAAGAGAGTGAACAAATGCTGAATCCTATTACTACATTACAAACATGTTAAGCCAACTGCTCAAATGAACACTTCCAAAAAGTATATACACAACAGTAATAAAACAATGCCGATAACTGTGCCAATTAGCTTAAGAATATATTAGGTCCAACCCAAATTATTTACCCCATAACCTATAATATACAATTTGCACTATGCATTTTCAAATTATATATCATATTAATCCAAATTTTAATCTGATTAATCATATTAGTCTATATATGTGACGTTTGATAAATATTATCAAGTTATGTATTCATCTTATATATTATAAACATTTTTATTCAATATAAATTAAAAATATATTTCTTACTTGAACTGTAAAAATTATTTATGATTGGTCAATTATTTTTTATTACATGACACCCATACAAAGATTTTTACAAAATATTTAATATTTTTATTTAATAAATAACATAAATGTAACAAAATTATATTAATTAAATATCATATATGTGAGTTAAATTAAAAATATTAAAACTTGAATCAAAATAATACATTATTTAAAAGTTTAAAGTATAAATTGTATATTTTATTTTTAGGTACTAATTAGTACATTTTTTTTCAAAATTCAGTACTAAAAGTGTAAATAACTCTTCTTATCTGTTTTATAGCCCCAAATTCATGTCCTTCTTCCCCCAAAATCCCACGGATTATGCTCCCATGTCTGCTTGCAAAATCCCAGTATTCACTGTCAGTCTCTCTCTGCTTTGATTTAAGGCCACCTAACATCCAACTCAACCTCACGTCTCTCCTAAGCTCTTGTAGTCCTTAATAAGAAAACAAAAATGTAGAAGTTCTTTTTTTTTTCTCTTGTTAACTAGCTTATTAAGAGAAAAAAATAAAGGAGCATCAAAGTGTTTGACAAATTAAGTAATCAATCACAAATGAAGAAATAAAACAAATGAAAAAATAAATAAATATTGATTATTTTATTATTTTCAAGAATTCACTTCTTAGAAGCGTGGCCTCATGTCTCATTAACACTTTTCCCATTTTTCCTTACTTAACTCTTTTCCAACCAAAGATTAGTTTCGTTTTTTACTTGAATTTCGTTTTGCACAGCTATTAAAGTGGACGCTTTCAGTTAAGCATGAAGCTTATCTTCCTTTCCACGCAGATAATAAAGAATTATTGGTAAAAGAAAATATCTAGTAAATGTGATCAAAACCAAAATTTTCTTCCATGTGACCAAATCTTAGAATTAACCAGGGGAAAATATAAACGTCCAATAACCATTCGACTGTGCAACAAACCTTGGAACTGACCTAGAAAATAAGCTTTAGATTTTACTACAAAACATGCCTTTATCAAACAAAGTCACATGGCTCACATATATCTTTCCTTTTTGGTCATGAGAAAAATCATTCATCAGCTGACCTCACATGCTTAAAGCTGGGAAATGAGCTAGTTACACAGATGGAAATTATTGGAAGATGCATTGATAACAAATAACAAGCATTGGCTGATTACAGTGTTATAGGAACCCAATTCCCAGATGAACAGAGGGAAAGCAACTTAAAAGGGAAAAAGGGCCAAGAGGGGGATGGGGGAGGGAAGCACAAATGATACTGATATACTTGAAGAGGAAAAAGGGGAAAAAAAGCCCAGAAATTACACAAATAAGTTATATGAGGCATCATTCTTTGAGACTCGACTGTTGCTAGAAGGTAAAGAAAATAAGAGAGAAGAAAAAACTAGGTAACCGGCCCAAGCGGATGGGTCCTTGCAGATGCACTGGCACACAATGCACACCATAATCTAATCAAACAGGCAAAGAAAAGCTCCTTTGGTTTCCAAGGTTTTGCGGTTTTATCTCCCATGAAGTAACCTGCTGGGCTTCCTCTGGCAGCACAAAAGGCAAAGAGATTTCACGGATCATTAAGTCACCACAAAATGGGCATTCGCTCGCCACTGCATCATCTAACTGGGATCGGAGCTGCCCAACAATCAAACAAAAATGTCACTTACAAAGTACTGAGTTTTGTCCGCTACTAAGGCAGTCTAGCAGTTGAATTTCCAGCAAAAACATAAGCCATAGATTCAAGCTGTTACA
Source organism: Durio zibethinus (assembly GCF_002303985.1). The sequence goes on along the minus strand of NW_019168048.1, from coordinate 25,821,938 downwards.
TTACATGGACGTGACACCAAAATTGAACAAAAAAAAAAAGGGTAAGTGATACCTTATCTGCAGGGTTCATGCTGGTTATGGATTCATCTGTCATACCTCCATTTGATTCCCTTCTAGCTTCACTACCAAGTAAGGTTACTTGCTTCTGCAAATCCAGTATATATTCCGCCTGCAAAACATATTTAGCTCTTTAAGTTGGACTGCTAACCTAAATGTCATCAAAACTTTAACAAAGCCAACAAGAAAGAAACTATCCAAAGCATGGACACGTGCAACATAAACATATGAGAATTGAAGAATGAAATGAAAACAAAACCTTACTTGAGATTCATTGGTGCAACGTGTCACATGAGCAATCAGGCAATGGGCATGAAAGGAATGTCCACATGGAAAGACATAGAAAGGAGCCATTGGTCCTACAGCTGTATAACCACGAGCCATTCTATAATCCCCACCAACAGCCAAAATTTTACGTCTACAGACCTGATAATTCAGATAACGTGACTAATTAAGATCTATTTAATCCATAAGTTGAGGAATAGGAGTTTTCCTATAGTGTTACCAACATTAAAGCAGATTAAAATATTAGCCAAGCTAGTGTCAATAAAATTAATATTCACAGGCTCTCAAAGTCTGGCTGGAGCCAGATAAAAGGGGTAAAAGCAAGCCAAGGTGTCTCCATCTTGTGGGGAACTCTTTTAGAGTTTTTGCAGAACTACACAGAATGCCACACCAGACTGAATCGAGCATGATAGGGTCCATCACCATAATATATTTAAAATATTGGAAAAAACAAATCCAAGAATGCTATCAACTTATCAATGGCAACTAGACATCAGGATGAACAATACCCCACATTCCTCATCACGGTCAATCACCGCATATCTTTGAGCTAATGCACTAATATCATTTCTAATGTTGTCTGCACCATGTGTCGCATCATTCATCTCCTGCTTTAGTTGCTCAATTTGCTTGTTGTAATCCTCCAGTGAGGAGCAAATTGCCTCCTACATACATACATAAGAATAGCAAAATTTAATGGCAGGTAAAGATACAGAGTATATATCAGGACTTGGTCGACAGACTAGCATCCATTCAGAATTTCTCAAAATAAAAGAAATAAATTATGAGTATTTCCATAGAGACTCAAGAAAACTTACCAGGTTCAAATTTTAAAATGTATGTAAGAGTAGCCAAAATCAGGTGCACACACACATAAGAGAGAGAGAGAGAGAGAGAGGTACTCTGAATGATATCATCTCTGTAACGGAATAAGCATGGACAAAATCAACATGCTAAAATCCTACCTTGAAGTCATCAATTAGGGCAAAGTCAGGAAAGAATGGCAATATGTCCTCTATCTTTAATAGGCCATCTGTTTCCTTAAGAAATGCTATTGCCTTTCTTATATTCTCCCTCTTAGTACCCTTTTCCTGCTCAATAACATGCTTGGCAACCATCAGCCAAAGCTTCTTTCTCAAGTCTTCATCATCTTCAACCTTGTCAGCTTCAGCCATTGCAAGCTCTGGATCAACCTAGACAAACCAAAGATACAATACACATTAATGTAATGAAAGGTACCACTAGTATACATCATACAGACAAATGACAAGTTTAAGGAGCTGACAACATCCATTTTCAGAAGGGCAATTTAAATGATAGCTGAACATGACTATCTTATCCATTCTGTCCCATGCAATACGTCTGAGTGAATCCCACAAATGCATGCATAAATGGCACCAATTGAACAGTCCACTCGTGATTGTCCTTTATAGTCCAAACCTTCAAAATTGTCAGCAAAGTATGCCTAACAAAGGGATTAATTAGAATCCCATAATAGAGGAATTTAAACTAAGGATGTAAATGTGATATCTGAGCAAAACCATTGTTAACAGGATGACCCAACTTCTAATCATCATGGAGGATTTAAAGACTTTTAACATTCAGCTTGAACAATTTTCTTAAACACAGGTAGACAATTACCTTATTTACCTAAATAACACCAAAAAGAATTTTACGCTGCAAAAAGTTCCCACAGAATGCCATGTAATCACCATTTTTTTTAAATAACAATAATAAATCCATACCTAAAAGTCCAAAGAAATGAGCAAGTGTGAGGTGAAGAGAGAGAGAGAGAGAGAGAGAGAGAGAGAGAGATGCTTAACATGTCTGATTATTAATAGGAGCCAATGTGCCTAATTCCAGAATGAATTTTATCAGCATGCTATATGGTTCTAAATCAAAATTCTCACAACAATAACACAAGTTCTGATAGCAGTAGTATGAAAAAATGATCATAAAGCAAAGCATTAACAGAAGCATTGACAGAGACATTACCTGGAGAGCAAGAGCAACAGCTTCCTCATGCATTGACATCATGCCGTATATATGAACACAGGCACGCATTCGTTTTTCCTTGAGGCAGAGGCGCAGGGCATACTTAGGATCGTAAAAGAAATCAGGACCATTCTCTCGCCCTTTTCCAAATTTACATTGCAGGAATCGCAAAAGGGAACTATCATCTTCCTAAATATAACATAAAGGAAAATCAAACAATAAATAAGAAGACAAGGCAAACACATATCTTTAACCTACAGAATATCTATGATCAAAGAAAAGCATTTACATGTATAAGTGGGATAAATTAGACATTGTTTGAAATCATTGTATGTTAGATTTTTCAAGAACCACTAGAAAAAGCTCAAATTGTTAGATGAGGGTCCAAGAATATTATTGATTTACTAACATGCCCCATGTACAAGCCACTGTAAACTTAAAGAAATAAAGCTTCTAATTTCTAAACCATCCAACTCAACCTGCTTAGCATACAAAGAGAGCAACAAGTTGTGGATTCCTGGGTCCTCATTATGCAAACGATGAACACAGAATTCCAAGTATTTAATTACTTCATGGGTTTCATTCCTGCATGTCGCACAAAGTTGCTATAAAAAGTCATTCAAGATCCATAAAAGTAAAGAATGATCAGATAATCAAATATGGGAAGAACAGTACTTTGCATGAGGTTCATTTGAATAACGCATCATAGCAGGAATAAGTTTCCTTGGGTTCAGATTGTTTGAGGCCATCCATGACTCCACAGTTTCGTATGCATCAAGAGTAACAAGATCTGGGGCAAACTTGTACTGCAATTTGCAGTATCATTCAATAAGTACGAACTAGAAATGAGGGGTTGTATGCTATTACAAAGAGATAAGATCAACTAGATTATATAGAATAAAACCAAAAGAGGAATTCTGTGACATGAAAAATAAAGAAAGTAGGACAAGGAACTGCTAACCAAACAGCAGAATGTGATGGAAAGAATGTTGGGAACCTGATCTGTACCTGAAGATCTATTGGAACAGCAGGTTTTCGAAGCACTTCCAATGCCTTCTTTGCTTCTCCTTGCTAGAGGAAAAAGTGGAACAACTGTATGTGTCAAATAAAAATAGAATAACAAAGTAAAAATATCTAATTAGATATCACTTGTAAAAAGTTAATAAAGCCTCTCTCTTTTTAATCTTAATCAATAAATGACTAATATGTCTACTGCATTAGCTCCTTTCTTCTGTTACTTAATAAGCCACCGATAGAAAACAAAAAACAAAAAAATGAGGGAAATTAAGTCTATTATCCATCGGAATGAAGAAGAGTAAATGAAAACTTTCCATGGCAAAATTATACACCCTATTATAAACTTAAAGCTTGCACAGACAAACCCACAAAAAGCATTATGTGCGGTGCCCGGAAAAATAAAGCATTAAGACCTCCTCCCCACCCCCCCACCCCCCCCAAAAAAAAGGCAGTGTCAGGAAAGAAAAATTGTAGATCAAGTGGCATGTGGAAAAGACGCAATGGGTGGCAATGACAATAAAAAGGATGCTAGATTGCCAATAAAAAGGATGCTAGCACCTGAATATAGTAGTGAACAACAATTTCATATTGTCCCTTCAGACCAGCGAAATATACTAATTCTTCAACCCTCCCATAGCTGCAGAATTTTGCAAAATAAAATTGTTGGCAATGCTTCAATACTAAAAGGGGTAACTGATAAAAAAGCCAATAAAGAGTCAACATAAGCATGGTAATACTTCAAAACTAAAGCGTAGAGACTGCAGAAAGTTAAGCAGACGTGTAGTCTGGTGATATTTAAGCAACAGACGGGGCCTGTTCCGAAACAAAATCATCAAACATTATGGGTATAACCATCAGGAAACCATGGAAAGCAGTCAACTCCTGAGAATTTGTCAATTTTCTGTTGCTCATCTGGCAAAATGTACAAGAATATAAAATCCTTGCAAATACCTTGATTCTCATGATGCCAGCATTGCAATTCCACTTCCATAACTAGAAAATAAACTTCTAATTTCTCTTCCCTTATGGACTTTCTGATATCTAGAACGCCTTTTATGTTAGAGTAGCCAAGAAGTAATCTAATGTTATTATTGACCAAATATGGATATTAACTTCACTTAGATTGTTCTTTAAAAGAGTCAATACTATTTTATATTCACACTAAAACAATTATCACTAGAGCATATTTTAGCATAAGATAAACCTCAAATGTTGAATGGAGGCCCAAAAGTGAAGAAATACTTCAAAGTCTTAACCTTTAGCTAATGTGGCAGGTCCTTTATCTTTCTATGGTAACATTCTTTAGAATTCAATCTATATAACCATTAAGTCAGAACAAATGTAAAACATAATGTTTTAAAACCATGAACGATCAGTTACATGATAATGTTGACAATTAGAAGAGAATAACAAACGGCTTATGTATCAAAGATAATTACCTCTCTAGAAGTCTCATTGTAGTCACCTCATCTAACACATCTTTGCAGTCACTAAGGAAAGCACGAAACTCTTTAATGATTGACTGATATTCTGAATTACGATTCTCCAAAGCTGTGTCATCTTCTAAAAGAAGCCGATTTATCTAAAATGTTGGGATACAAAATCCAGTATCAGAGATGCAAAATGGTAAAATATCAACTACTGCTCCGTGGTTTTCTTGCACAAAGGGAAAACTTAGTCATCTTAAAATAGTCCATAAGGCACGTAATGAACAGTATTAATTTCTGAAAAAGCAGAGGCATTTCGAAAGTTTCTTCCAAGTGTTTTTGCCAATTACTCATCAAGTTCAAGACAAAAACAATACTAATATTATTTTTGTTTGCTTTAGACATAGCAGGAAGAATATGAGGCTAGTAAATGACCTAAAGATGGAACCAAAAAAATATGAGCCAAAGCAGAAAATGGGTTGAAAATAACAAAGAAATAACATTTATAATGTGCATGTATCTCATGTAGCCATTATTTATTATCATTTTAGGAATGGAGAAGAAATCATTCAAAACCCCATCTGATGCTAGAAGTATAATGCTACAACCTAGCATCTAGCCATTCTAACCTGTTGCTAATCACACATTTCAGTTTTATAAAGTCACCAGAAATTATAGAACACAAAGAAAGAAACTAAAAAGACAGCTAGGTTATGTATCTACTAGTCATGCAAGGGAAAAATTAAAACCTTGTCCAGGTACAGTTCTGTTGCCCACGTAGAAATCATTGTTATTTGGCATTTGTCATCCTTTGCAAGGTTGTCAAGCTTCCGTAATAAGAAAGTTCTCAAAGCATCCTGTAATCAAAGCACATATTAGTTTGTCAACAAATGTCCATCCCAAATGCTTATACTCCGTATGTGTGTGTGTGTGTGTGTGTGTGTATAAATCGAGTAATGTTGACCTGCATATTAACATTTAAAAAAAATTGAATCTACAGATGCTTTATTTTTGTTTTATTTCATGCATAAGCATAACAAGATAAATTGTTAATTCAGCAGTCAAAACAACTTTTATCATTTTAAAGAATAAAAATACTCAACTCAGCATATTTATACTTCTCCCACTAACCCCTGAGAAAATTCCTGCCTCAGGTTGCAGCAAACATAATATAGTACAAAAAAAAAGTTAAAGTCAACTTGATTAAGTTTGTATAACATCTTCACAAATATAAAAACGTGTCAAGTTATCAGTTTTTTTTTTTTTTTTTGCCAATTGTAAAGTTATCATCTCAAAAACTTAAAAAAAAAAAAAAAAAAAAAAGGTAAGACTCTTAATAGGGTTCTCAGTGAAAAAGGTTAGAATGAGGAAATGGGATGATCCCGATTGAACATGGATATCCAATAATTTCAATCTCTGAATTGAGGGTTTGGTCATAGTATAAGACCTATCTGATCTTTTCAATTGCTAGAATCTTTTTTCTTGAATAAATCATGGATTTTCCTAGGACAGAATTAAGGATCAAAAACTTATAGAAGCTTCCAAACAAAGACTAAGCGGAAAAGGAGAACAAGTATTACTGGCACAAAATCTACGGTTGGATTAAAAAAACATAGGCATTGAGTAATATCGAAAATAAAAAACTACTTGAAAAAAGGGCAAAATGAAACCAGATAGAGACCAAATTAAAGATACAGCACTTGCCTGTTCACTGACACTGATAAACTTCAAAGTTATCTCCTCAAATGATAATATATAGTTAATCTGCAAAACACCCATATCAGTTAAAATTCATTTCCTTTACATGTACAATACAGAAATACACACACAAAACTCTGCCCCAAGATTAACAGAGAATTAATGCTTTCAGGTAATAAACAAAATACATGAACAAAACAAAATCAAGATAGAAGGAATTCACTTTTGCATAAAAAGATGCTGCCCTGAGGAAGTCCCTGGAGGTGAATGCAGCTTCAGCCTGCATAAAACAATAAATATTCCAGTCATAGACAATTAAGATTATAACAAGATTCTCTACACACAAATCTAAAACATAGGGGTGGCAGCTCATTTAAACTTTGTGTTATGAAACTACAGTAGATCTCTATAACCAAAACAGCAATTACTTGACAGACAAGATGAAAGCTAGACAGGACCTGAACTAAATATACTTGGTCTCTCTGGAGCGGGTCACGAGAATTAGCTAAAGCTGCAGCATACTCTTTCAAATCTAGATAGACCTTCCACATATCTCGTCCTTCATCATTCACAGAAACCTATAAGATGTTTTCAATCCCAAGGCCAGAGAAAATTAGCCTTGTACTGTCCAGACCAAAACAGATGATGAAGTATATTGTAAGATACAAACCTGAAAGATAGAGTTCTGGTCATATGCATAGAACAACCCTGCTGTTGCATCACTACATAGTCCAATAATTCCTCTTGAACTAGAGTCCGATGCCTGATCAAACTGAAGTTCCTCAATGATTTGCTCACTGATTCTGTTTACAACCTATATAGCATTTAAGGAACACAGTTCACGACTGTAAAAGCTAAAAGAACAGGCAAAAGAAAATTAAACAATCCTATATAAACACTAACAAATCTGATCCCAAGATCCTTCAAACATAAAAAAGAATAAAAATAAAAAATATATATAGGGGGCCCTTGGAATTCAAAGTGTCTCATGCTCATCAGAAGGCCCATTACCAGAATAGATGTAACTGAATTCAGAACACTGCCAATGGGCACCATCAGCAGTAAAAATATAACAGAAGTATTTATCACAACACACCTTAACCTTATTCCCAATAAGAAGCAAGAAATGAAATTCGGACACTGCCATGGAACTGGGTTTGACCACTTCCGCACCATTAGACAACTTTGTGTAGTCCAGGAGAGCCTTATTCTCCACAAAGTTCTCATCACCATTTGGAGAACTAAATCAAAATATCATTATATGTGTAAGTAAAATAAACTGAAATACATCCTAAAATATACTCAAAAGCATAACAGCAACAGAGGTATCAAATATGAATGTAATTTGGAGAAGGTAAGAATAGAAATTAACAAATGCAAGAATGTAAATAGATGGTTGGCAAAAGAAGGAAAAGTTAAGGATTTAAATCTTTACCTATGCTGTGATCCAAAATTTAGGCCACCATGATAGATACCTGCTCCAGAAAGCCATGCAAAATGAACAGCTCTTCTTTGCTTGATAAAGAAATGCAATTCACTGAAAGAACACAATGGCAGCAGTAAAATCTCATATTCAGAGAGCAACATAACTTTATATATATTATTACTAAAAAGGATGGATAGTAATTCTCAAACAATAACCAAAAATGTTTGTGCTAATCAAAAATAATAAACTTAACATGCTATTAAATAAGTTCTGCAAACACAGGATTCGGTTCTTCCTTATGAGTAGCTCAATTAATAAAATAATATCATCATAAAAAAAACACTTGCCTGTTTGGTATTTCACCAGGAAGTTCCATGAAATGCACAGCACGATCCAAGTAGCTGGCAAAAACAGTCTAGCAAAGCAAAAATTAATTAAATAAATAAAAAGTAGATTTCTAAGATATGATGCACTAAGCTAGACAGAAGGCTATGCAAATCATTGGAAGATAACCTCAAAGTGAGAACAAATTCAGGAAAACAAGAAAAACTATGCACACAGGAGGCACTTAGATGACAAAATTGTTGCACCTAGATTGCCAAATAAAAAAAAAAAGCCAAATCTAAGTAACTTCTTCGGAAGAAACATAATTGCAGATAATACTAGCTCTCTGACAGCATGCTATTGGGGTAATAAAAAATGGTATTTCTTGAGATGAAGAGAATCTGGCTCAACCAATTAATAAAGAAATAAAGGGGACAAAAGCAATCTCCATTTATAAATAGAAGGAGCATCAGCATAACAGCCAACTACCATAGGGAACATATTAACATGTTCCTTTGTTGCTGATCACTTTCAAAACACCAAAACAGGGGAAACAGGCATTGGAGCTTAGCTTACCTCCAGTGATCCAATTCCAGTGAAAGAATAAAGTCTTGTGGGAGTAACAGCCATCACATAATATCTAGTTCCACTGTTCAATATAGCTGTTTCCATCTGTACAAAGCGACAAAGTCAGTTTAAGAAGAAAGAATAAGTTTATACCAACAATTCCTCTGACATTATTAACAGATGAGAATACAGCTTAAGTAGCAACCTATTCCAACTAGTTCATTATAAATTGTTTAACAGAAAACAATACTGCCATCCAAACCAACAGAAGATTTAAGATGCACAGTTGCACAGAAAAACAAGCACAGAAATCCAAAAAGACATTCTTCTTCTTTTATTTTTATCTAAAGAAAGAGGACTGTCTAGTTGCTTTCACAAGGTAATTGTCAAGTAGAACATCTACATCAGTACAAAGGGTTTTCCAAAAGAAGAAACAACAGGTAATTTAAAGCCCATTCCAAGAAGAAAGGAGCAAAAAAGAGTACTTGCAAGCCCATGATAGCCTCCGGAAGTTCTGCTAATTCAAATAAAGGCTTTATATACTTCTCCCTCTTGTCCTTCTCATCCACAGCAATTTCATACAATTGGCCATTGTCTGTACCGAGAATAACTTCCCTTGTAGCAGCTGCAATTAGAAACAATTAAGAACAAAATAGCATAACTGAATCAATATGCACAAACTTGGTCTTATAAAAAAAAGGCTAGGTCTAGAAATAAAATTACCTTCAGTTATCTGTTGCCTATTCCAGGCAACAGCATTGACAACTAGACCTTTCAGTCTGCTTAATATACGTGGCTTGGTCCACTTTGCATGAGTGTAGAATGTATCAGCACCTCCACTGCCCACAATAGTGGCAATACAATGGCTGCCCCCAGGATCAACAAAAACTCTATGGATCGATTGCTCCCCAGGTCGGCCCGCAGAGAGATCAATGTCTAAAATTCCAAATGGACGAGCAAAATTACTAAATCCTTCCATCATATATATATGAGAATAAATCAGTTCTTAGCCTCTAACGCGCCATGACTCAACTTGATACCTTAAATAGGAAGCTCAATCAAATGCCTTATGGTTTATATTAATGTGTTCAAGTTCAATTCAACTATACCAACCAGGACTAAGAATCTGGTTAATCCTAGTGTGGGGTTTACAAATTTGGCACTGTATTTAGCCAAGAACTATTATTAATTGTAAATTATAATACTGAAGAGCATTTAATTAATCAATAAAAGAAAAAAGAAGTAAAGCAAAAGAAGAACAAGGGTAAAAGAAGATACCATAAGAATCTCCAACCCCAAAATCATGTCTGATAACCCATCCTTTACTTGTTCCCAACACAATCACATCATTTCCAGCTGCCATACACGTAATCACGCCGCGGCCTTTCGCCGCATATCTCTCTAGAAGATCTGCTGCGAACACTTGTCTCCCTTGATCCATCCTTAACCGTCACCACTCTCTCTCTCTCTGCCGTTGATTTTCTGGCGGACGTCCTCCACGGACAGACGGCAATGATTATTCCAAAATTAAGAGCAAGTACGATTGAGAAACAATTAGGTTTTCCCGATTGCTAAAACGTATCAAGAAATCTTTACTTAAAAAAGGTTCAAATTAAAGAAAGAAAACGAGAAATTTTTCCCAAAATGCAAATGGAGATGATGTTTAGATAGATCGCTCAATTGAACTAAAAACACATCAAACTGATAATTGCTTTCAAAGGTCTAAGCGAACTCTCTCCTTAAAACGCGTCGTTTTAATGAAGCCCGGATCCGAACTATCATGGGTCAAGGGGCGACCCAGCGAGGAGACAGAAGAAGCGGGACTGGAGCGCGCCCTGTGGACCAAAGGACAAAATCATATTTGACGATTTGTCAATACGGTCTAGGTAGAGCTTTTATTTGCAGTCCTTCGCACTCTCATTTTTTTCACATTATATTTTTAATTTATTTTTAAGTGAAACTATTTTTTTCTCAAACTAAACCTTGTGATTTTTAAGTCTTAGAGTTTGAAAATTTGAAAACTTGTAGGTGTCAGATTATTGAAATAAGAAAATTTTACATATTATAATCGAGTGCTTCTTTTGTTAAATTTATAATTTTTTGTCTATCAATTTAAAAATAAATTTATAATTATTTGAAATAATTGAAAATTTTTAAGATATGAGATTTTTTCTTCAATTATGTTTATGAGTTTTGTTGAAATTTTAAAAAATTAAATAAATAATTTTTAGTTAATAGATCAATATTGATTTAATGAATTTTATTGAAACCTTTAAACGTAATTCTTTTTATAAATTTATCATATATAAAATTTGATAAATTATATATCGTAAATATAATTATTTTAAATTTTTTAATATGAAAATTCAATAAATTATATAATTTACTGAATATGTCTATTTATATAACTTAACAAAAATTATTTTAAAATAAGAATGAAAAAAAAAAAAGCGATTATATAATTTCACTAAAAAAATAATTAAAAAAAGTAAAAAGAGAAAAACGGAGCGCAAATAGTACACCCTTAACTACAATCTCAATTTCCTTTTTTTTTTTTTTACCATTTAAACCTTTAAATCAAATCGGAGCGTCTGCAGGAGCCGTTTATGATCTAACGGCTTGGATTTCACCAACAACCCCTCTAACGTCTACTTTTGCCCAACGGTCATAATATATCTATCCCAGGAAAACGAAATCCCCTTCAATACATTCTCTCTCTCTCTCCCTCTCTGTGATCAAAATCATCCAAAGATATTGGCAAAAATACATTCAATTCTGCGTATTTCTTTTAACACTCAAATTTGTTGATTTTTTTTTGAGGAATTCTTGACGCAAAGTTTTCAAAGATGAGTATTACTCAATACCCAGATTCGTTTATTGTGCCGGAGCTGCAGGTTTGGAACAATGCGGCTTTTGACAATAGAGACTCTGAAGATACAAGCGCCATCAAGGCTTCTTGGCGTAATCTTGAATCTGGGTCGGTGAATCAGTCACTAGAATCTGATGGCAGTAAAGAAAATCAGTCTCCCCTTTGGCTGAAATCCCCTGTTTCTTTCAAATCTACTGCGTCAATTGTCAAGCCACTTTATTCCAAGAATGTCACGGGAAACTCCAAAGATCAAATGGTGAAAGGAAGCTTTATTGAGCCATTGTCAATGAAACTGAGGAATTTAGTTGGGAAAGAAGAAGAGAAAAAACGTGATGAGAAAAAGATTGATGTGGAGATTGAAGGGATTGAGAAGGAGATAACTCGTCTATCATCGAAACTTGAATCTCTTCGACTCGAAAAAGCTGAATACAATGCGAGGAGCATTGCGATGACAGGAAGAATAGTGCCTGCTAAATTCATGGAGAAAAAACAGAGAATCAACAACTGTGAGACGGGAAAAAACATAGAAGATCCTCTGTTTTCAAGTGCTAAAGCAAAATTGAATCGAAGGGGGGTTAGTTTAGGTCCAGCGGAGATTTTCTCTGCAATGAAATCGAGACAATTAACCAAGCAGGAAATCACCACTCCAATTCAGTCAATGCAGAGTCGCCGCAAATCCTGTTTCTTTAAGCTTCAAGATATTGGTGAAGTGAAGGTTACAAGAGAGAGAGGCAAGAGCTTGAGTCTTAGCCCTAAATCACGTAAAACTGTTTCAAAGGTTCAAGCTCCTAAGGCAGCAGCAACCACGGTAGGGTCTAAAAGGGCAGTGAAGAAAGAGGACGGGGTTCTTGCTACAATTCAGCCAAAAAGGCTCTTCAATGATGGTGAAAAATCAGTAACAGCAAAGAAACCATTGAAACCTGGGAGGGTCGTAGCAAGCCGGTACAATCAGATTGCCAATCAAAGCAATGGGAATTTCACCATGAACGATGCTCGAATGCGGTCATTACCAGAAAATGATAAGCCGGAGAGCAACAGGCATTATAATAGGCGTGTTTCGAATGAACGGAAAGTGGATTCCTGCAAGAATCAGACGACTGAGAGCAGAGTGAAGAAGAAGTGGGAAATTCCTAGTGAAGTGATAGTTTTCAAGGGTGCAATGGAGGAAGAATGTCCAGAGTCAGTTGATAAGATCAACGATGCGCTACCGAAGATTAGGACTGTCAGATTTTTGGCTGAAAGCCCACGTGATTCGGGTCCAGCAAAAAGAGTGGCTGAATTGATGGGAAGGAAATCGTATTTTAGTATGGAGGAGGAAGCAAAGGGCTCTGTTTGTCAGGCTCTGTGTTTTGCAGAAGGGGATGGAGATCAGCAAGATTGATTCATTTCTTAATTTTCTTCTTTACTTTTTTCTGCTACAAATTTTGGGTTTTGGGTTGTGAACCATAAGTCTTGTTATGGGTTAAGAATGGTTTTACGTGTAGGTGTCTGAAACTGATTTAGCGTTTGCTTTTTCTACCATGCAATAACAAGATAAGCTTTTCAACAAGTATACTACGGGTGAAGATACTCTGTGAAGCGTCACTTCCTTTACAATTTCCATGGTAAAAAATGGTCTAATGTTTGAAAAGCGACTGAAAAGTTCTGCAAAGAACATTGGATGGAAAGGATAGAAGAATGATTTTGTTTTACGGCTATACTTCTGTCTGATAATATGTACAAGAATCATTGTTATGAAATTAAGGAAAATGCACAAGAATCGTTGTTATGCTCAGGAGCCATTGCCACCATGAGATGGCATTATCAGTGCGGAGATAAATAGTTCTCTTCTAATTTTTATCACTCTGTCGAGCCACTGATTTCGTCCCTAGTATCATGTGCTTGAACCTTGGACATTTCGGTTCTCTTCTAATATGTAGAGGTACGAATCTGCTAAGTTTGTTCCCAAAATTTACAAAACTTATTTGTTCAACAAATCAATAAAAACAAAAGGTGAAAAAGAAGTTTGCGTCCCATACAGTACAGCAAGGCTCATAGCAGCCTATCCTCGTACAGGTCAAAATAATCCAGGATTGACATATCGGTTTCATAACTTTTGAAGATGTTCGACATCTTATTTCCTTGCTCCAGTTTATGACTCGCTAAATCTCATGGAAAACCTAATTCTGGTGTTTTATTACAGAATTAAAATTTTGTTATTTCTCAAAATATTGCTAACTCATCAAATATATATACATAAAATTGTTTATAGTTTCCTCCCATTCAAAATTTATAATCCGTTTGTATTTGCGAAGAGAAAAATGCCCGTAGTTCAACAAGTATACTACGTAAAATTTATCAAAATCGGCACGCTCCTGCACATTGCTTCTCATGGCAAGCAGGATTTGTGGACTTTGCTGGTTTGCCCCATGCAGGATCCATGGATTCTCAAACATACTCTCCATAATTCCTTCTAACATGGCATAGCAGCATATATTATTTCTGTTCTGTTGATTAATGATGATAAGCACATAAGACAGGGAGATAGTATAGTGAAGAGATTAACAGCCACACAATCAACACGAATGTTAATATTCATATACAACAGATGCCAATGCAAACACTATAACTATGGATCTCATGTTGCCACATAATCACCATATTGGTCAGTCCCCAACTTCTTTACAAGGTTCTCATGTTGCTGCCTCAAATGCGGCTTGAATCTCTTCCGAAAATGAATCTTCGTGTCCAATCAGATACCACCAACACCCTAGTACGCCAGCTCACTTGTTTGCTGAATGTGTGAGAAAATTATGTCAAAAGAATAGACAAATTACATACCATAATTTGCTGAACAGGAAAGCAAATGTAAAACATTAGGAGGAGCAGGAATCACCTTGCATAGACAGAATACCAGAGCCACTGTGTGCTATGACCGATGGATACCCAGTCTCCAGGCAGCTCAGCAGCTGCTTGTTCCCCTCCTAAAGGAGCAAATTGCCCAAGATGTTTGTATCTTGCAGTTGCCAAAAAAATAAAGAAACAAAAATCAAATTCGAAAGCAAAAGAGAAGAAATTGGTAAAGTTAATTTTATTCTCTAAATGCAACATTAAGCTATTAAGGGTAATTATTTCATTCAGTCAGGTCTCAGCTCTTGTGCACTGGCCGCAAAAATCAAAAAAACCCACAGAGAGATGAACCTGCCATGCTGCCTGCATGAAGATCAATTTCAAGGAAAATTTTCCAAACTCATTTCACAGGGAGGCAGAGAACTTTAAGAGATAAATAGCTTTTGCCAAAATTTTCAGCTGGTTTTAAAGACTTAGCTCCACCTCCATTACCTTCAAACTAAATATAAAAGAAGCAACTTAACTACCTCTTACACTGTCTCGAACAGCTTATTAAGCTGCCATATGCATATAAATGCATAACAATCTTGAGAAACATTATTAGACAGAAAGAAACAAGATGGCTAGAATAGAATGACCAGAATACATCATATATGACCACAAGTTTAGCCCACTAATACAATGATTAAGGCCATTATGCCCCAGTAACCAACTAATGTTAATGTGTGCAAAGGACAAGCTTAATAACAGCCAATGGTTCACTTTTACTTAGTCAACAAATTTTCATTTGTCCAAGAAATACGAATATGTACGGATGCACTCATATAATGGTATACTGTACTTAATCTAAATACTTGTACAGAATACAACTAAGAGCACATACCGAAATGGATGGAATTGATGGCGACCAGACCCTCTGAAACGCCGTGGGCCTTCAGGATTATCTTCACACTGATGCCTGCGGTTGAAGCATTTAGAAAGATATGCACCTTGTTGTGCCGCAACCTGAATATAAAACAATGAAATCGTGTAGTCTCTACGCTACCTACTGACAGTAGGACCAATAAGCCCAAGTGAAAACCTAGTCCAACTTGTATATCAAAGACAAATACCTGGGCAGTTGCAGGCAGATTCTTTGTTTGTGAATCAACATGAGAAAGGGCTAACTTAAACCCTTCAATGTCCACTTCATCTCTATCATTCCCCTGGGGATCTTTCAACAGATCTGTTACATCACTCAGGTGTTTGCTCTTCAAATAGTGTTCCACTTGAGGATACCTTTCAAGGATGTCATCTATAACATCTTTAAATTCTTTAATAGATAAGAGACCAGAGTTATCTTTGTCTGCAGCCTTAAATATGGTAGAGATATCTTCCTGAAGGAACATAATGGCAAATTACAAACTATAATATTACAGGAAAGTACGCATACAGACATAATATGGAATAATAAGAACTTCAAGCCCCCATCACCGGCACAAAGGAAAAATATATAGAGGTAAACAGGAGGTGAGAAAAAGAGAAAGTATAAAACTGCCTTTGATTATGTTTGCTAAGAAGAATCTCTGAAAGTACTTTGTGAGGCTGCCATATATTTTGCACGTCATACTCTTGAATGGTAGCCTTGCGTCCATCATTCACTTTATAAAGTAACACAGATCACAAACCAGCCGCTGTTTGGCTTAATAACAACATCTAATATTTGATATGATCTGACTATGAAAATTCAAAGGCTTATTCACATCAGTTGAAAAGTTACTCTGTTCTTCAGTACAATATCATTGTTCCAAAGTAAACATGTACCAAATATCAGTGTTGCATCAGGATTATCAGCACATGCTCATTTTCCTCGTATAAAAATTATGATTTCTTTGTCATGAGATCATATTTAGTTATTTAAACCTCTACCAGTTGAGTAATGGGGATGCAGGATGATTGAACTCCTAGTGAGATTACTTGCATAAAGAGTTTAGTAGTTTCAACCAATATAAAATTGATATTACTAAGAAACATTTCTGTAAAGTGGAACAAGAAGATGCAACTGAAGCCTAACAACAATTAGCTAAATCTGATCAGTGATCACTTCACAAATCAAAAAATAAACTCAAATGGTCAAAGGCAAATACCATGATTTTACGCTGATTTATAGTGGCACAATCACCAAGGGCATACACATCTTCACATCCTTTTAATCGTAACCATTCATCAGTTGCTAGAACACGTCTGTTAGCCTGAAATATGAAATCTTATCATAAGTGACTCAACTGCAAGATAACCACCAATTTCAAACATAACAGCTGAAAACAAGAATATAAGAGGTAAGTTCATTTGGAAATAACATGCAATTAGTTCTAGGGATTACAGATAAAATCATCATAAACAGTTAAAACTTCACATTCAAAGTCATTAAAATCACCTCTCTTCAATTAGACTATGGGCTTTTTTCTTATCTTTTCGAACTATGACTTTAACTTCAAAAGATAAATTTCTGATTATGGCCTCGCGGTTGTTAAGCATTGTGGGTGATTTTAGTCTAGTGATTCTAATGTTGTGGTTGAGTGCTGATCCTGGATGAATTTGGAATACTCCAACTTCTGCTTGGCTGCATTTTCTAAACATGCTCAGGAGGACTACTATAATTTGCTCCTTAGCCTATTTTGGGATATCTTGTTATGGGGTGTCTAGTTTTTGAGTTTTTGCAGTGTAGAGAGTTATTTTTGGGTGATTTTGTGACGGTACTTTGTGCCTAAATCTATACAATAAAGATAATTTTGGCTTTCAAAAAACAAAATCATTACAATCATAGAGAATTTTTTCACCTGCCCAATTTGCCCCATGAGGTCCTTCACCACAGGGCGAGTCTCAATACCAGTAGACCAAACAACCAATCCATGTGGAATAGAACAAATCTCTCCTTTTGACTTGAGCTTCATAGTGATTTCCTTATCGGAAACACTAATAACACGACATCCAGTTTGAACTTCAATACCATCTCTGCCAAATTTCTGCTCAGCAAAACAACTTATTCGTTCATCAAACCTACAGAGATAAAGGGTAAAATCTGCTAAGTTCTTGTTTGAGATTTTGCCAATAAACTGCAGTGTGATTTATAAGCAACACAGCAAGTACCTCACAAGGAATAAAATGCCAATACCCAAACATGTTTGGATACAGCATATGGCAGAGTTATTACTACATTCTTTTTTATGATATTATAGTTCATATTGCAATTACAGAGAATGAATAAGTGTAAGATAAACAGAATAAGAGACATAGAAGATAAATGAAAGAAATAGTGGAGTGCAGTAACTGAAATTCAGAAACCGTATGAGGAAATAAAATGAAAAATTGCATTTCCTTACATGTTCAGAATATGGTCCCCTGATTGAATCACAGTTATTTTCACTAGATCTTTAACTGTAGGATATAAGTTGACCAACTCCTCCTGAACATAGTCATGCAACTCTGCTGCAAACTCCACACCAGTAGGTCCCCCTCCAACAATTACAAAATGAAGGTTTATCCTTCGTTCTTCTTCGCTTAGTCCAGGAAGGACAGCCTTTTCAAAACAGTCAATAACGCTCCTGCGTATCTTCTGTGCGTCCTCTACTTCCTGCATGTAATTTTACAGTTCTCCACAAGTTAACAAAAATTTCATTACCTCATTAATGACTGCTAATAGAAATCTAATGACATTCAAAAGTTTCAAGAGGGAGCTCAGAAAGAATTTTTTTTACAAAAGGAAGAGCTCTGGAATGTTAAATAACATCCATTTTACTCTAATATGGATGATATATATGATTAAAAATGACTACCTTCAGAAAGTGGCAGTTCTCCAGGACACCAGGGGTGTTAAATGTATTTACTTGTGCTCCCACTGCTATAACCAGGTAGTCATATTCCAAAGAGAAATTTTCATTTCCCACCAAGTTGTTGTTGATGGTAGAGCGACATAAAATTTTCTTGTTTGCAGCATCAATCTTAATACATTCTGCTTCCCAAAACTGTATTTCTTCATTTCTCTGTCAGCAACAATATAAATTGCTTTTGAATAACTTTTCTATTCTCTTACAATTACTCTGATCAATTAAGTAAACTATATGCCAAAACTAACCCCTTGACGCCAAGCCATTTGCTATACACAATGTAGAAAAGTATTGGTAGTATGATAGTTACTAGGACACTTCATCATGAAATGAAACTATATGCCTTCTTCAACGTATATAGTTTATGGAAGTCAAAAAGTGTCAAAATATTGCAATTCAAAGAATCAAAATAAAAAGGCTCATATACCCCACTCAGTACTTTTAATCCCAAACTAGTCCATACGCTGCTGCCTGCGCCAAGGAAACAAAAAGGAAACAACAAGAGAAAAAAGAGCAAAGAAAATAAAACACTCGAATTATCTCAAATATTGTTTGCTTTATTTTCCAATAATATCTTTCAACTCGACAATAGAAATGGATAAGATATACCAAATATCCATGAAAATATAACTATATATGCATGTACATGCATATACAGACATGGATATCACTTAGCACCTAAAATACAATCAAAGAGAAGAGGAAAAAGATTTTGTGCAGCTCTAGTTTCTTTCATCTACCTTCTTTATAATGTTTCGGACAGGCTCTACAATGCTCCGTGCTTCAACGGTTCCACAGGTGACACTAGGCAATAATGGGGTGAACGCAAAATAATTTCGAGGTGAAACAACCTGAACATCATATGTTGAAACATCAAGATCTTTAAGGAAGCTAATACCAGCCCATCCTGTTCCCAGAACCACCACTCTCTTTTTCTTGCAGTCTTTTTCATACATTTGAACACTAGTTTTGCTAACATCTGCTTGTGATTCTGAGTAGGCCACAAGACCTCCACTACTGCACTAGGTCAGAAGAAAGAATGCAAACCATAAAAAGTAGTTAGTGTACTTAGTAAAACATAAAAGCAGTTAGTGCACTTAGGAAAACAATGTGCTTTATCTAAAATTTACATAGTAGAACATGTGGAAAAGCAAAGTAAAACTTTTAACATGTCTAAGGATTTCGTTTTTCTATTCTGAAGGCCATAATGTTTATACTTCTTGCTTTAAAATAGCAGCAACATATGACTAGATATGAAAAATAAAGATATCAAACCATTTCCAAGATACAAACTTGCCTCTTTAGAAGGGAGTATGGAACTATTCCTCTTTTTTTTTTTAATCCCAGAAAAAAAAATTTGCAGGAATTAGATCAGCTTCCTTCATAGCTCATATTTAACTATAGATACAAACATTTGAAATCAGAATCACCCTTTTGAGAATGTAAAAACATGATTTTTACTTCATCTAGACAGGAAAAAACAGTAGTTATCAAATGAATGCATATCTTTAGCACTTAAATTTCCCATTATGCTCAGCAAAGTATATAGAGAAAGTAAAGGCTATTTAATCACGTTTCCACTTAACAAGTAAACAATTAAAAGAAAAAGGGAAATATGGAAAATACGGGGCTAAAGACACCTCAGCTCCACTAAAAGTTAAAAGTATAGCTGCTAAACATAGCATAAAACCTAAAATTTTAGTAAATTAAAAACCTAGACTTTAATAGTACCATCAGATTACTCTGTTCTGCTCCCACAATTTAAACCCCTAATCTAAACTAAGCACTGACAGCTGGACAAAATCGAAATTCAAGTGTTGACTTGAATGTCTCCAATCTAAAAATATTATAAGAAAAATCCAAAATTTCGATTTTCACTATTCCCGTTCAATGTCAGCAATCAAACAGAAGCCGAAAGAACAAAAAAGGAAAAGAAGTCAAATGGTGTTTCCTGAAACAGTGAAAAAAGAAGGAACCTGAGAGTACACAGAAGCAGAAGCTTAAAGGAAGCAGGGGAGGCATTGAAAGCCCGTGAAGCTCTGGTGAAGAAGGAGAGAATTGTCATTTTAAAGAAAGAAGAAGATTTCCGTGTGATCTTTCAAAGAATCAGAAGAAATTCGATATTCTTTTTTTTTTTTTTTCTGAACTCCAAGAACAGAGGAGTGGAGAAGAAGCTTCAAAAGTTTCAGTTGACATAATAAAAGGAACACTACACGAGTCCTAATTTGATTGCTCACCAAATTTCTTGACACGTGGCTACTTTTTTAGTTCCTGGTTGCTGGAAAGACAGAAATATTTGTATACGATAGGATGCCAGGAAGTGGGCGCCGATGGCAACATCTTTTTGAGTGCTAATTATGGAGTGCTATAATGTTTAGTAGTTCCGCCTTAACTATATTTCTTTAGGATTTATTTAGGTCAAAATGGGTAAAAAAATATATTTGATAGGGTTAAAAAATCCTAACCAGCTAAGAAATCTCCTAAGACACCCCATTTATTAAACCCGTTAGACCATTGTACCCCTTAGCAACCACTTGAAAAAAAATGTTTTTGTATTTTCTGATATATCATATATATATATATATATTATATTACAACATATATAATTAACAAATAAAATTTATTGATATAGATGTTTACATGAATAATTTTTTTTTATACGTAAAAAAATTTTTAAAATTGTTTTATATAATAATATATAAGATATTTTTTAATTTTAAACTATTTATCAAAAATATATATTTAAAAAATGATTGAATTATTTAAAATTTTTAAAATTTAAATAAAAAACCAATTAAAGAATATGAAAAGATAAATATTTTAAAATTAAAAAAAGTGAAGAATAGATCACATAATAAAAATTTTTAACTTTAAAATCTCAAAAAAAATATTTTTATCTTAATAATTTTCTTTATAATCTTTTAATTTTTAATATTCTTAAAACCACAATATCACTTTTTTTTATAATTTGAAATATATTTACCAATTTTAAAATTATTTATACACTTTAATTTAAAAATTATCTATACATTCTAATTATTATTATAAATATGTTACTTTACAATTATTTTTTTAATCTATAAATTTTCTCACAAATAGTTATGTAAATTTTTTCTCAAACTTCCTGCTTAATGCTCTAATTAAAATTTTACAATCCTCTTTTATACTTCTATTTATCCGTCACTTAAAGATATTATTA
Source organism: Durio zibethinus (assembly GCF_002303985.1). Next base: position 25,800,379 of record NW_019168048.1, on the reverse strand, counting down.
AATTATGGTCCCATCACATTGGTTCATTTATTAGTAACCAAAATTCTTCATTCAAACTTTCAGTCAAAGTTTTTTGGATATGTAGTTTTTTTAACTATAAAAGCAACTTTTTTATCCTTCTTTTGGCCTAGATTTCCTTTTATATTATATCCCATTTTTTCAAGCCGTCACCATTACATATAATTTTTTCTATTAATTGGTAATTTTTTTTTATTTATATGATTTTTGCTTAAAGAAAAATTTTCCTAGTAATTAAGTTTGAGTATTGAATGTTGGATTATTCTCATGACAAATAAAATTAGGCACATCTAATGTTTTAAAATTAATATTTAACTACATTATAACTTTTTTATAGGTACTTGTCGTTAGTTTTTATCATTAGCTTTAAATTTTTACTCAATCAAATAATCATTTTTGTTCGTTCTCTTTCAAATCAACTTTTTTTTTTTTAATTCATTACAAATCTATTTAGAACCCACATAATTATTACAATTTATTTAATTTTATTCAAATATGTTTTAAAATATTTAAATTAGTTTAACTTGATAAATGCATGGAATAGTTATTATTTCGGCAATACATTTTGAAACATCTAGATATCCATTTATATCTATTTATTAAATTTTCATTTTTTAAATAAATAAGAGTATTGTTTAAAATTTGTAACATTTTTAAATATCCATCTAAATCCATTTTTTAGACTAATAAAAGCATGTTGAAAATCAACAGCTTCTTAAATAACTTTATATATGTCCTTAAACCTTTAATTTAATGGTTAAAAGCGCTTGAAAATATATTAAAGGTTTAATTTTAAATCAAATCTCTCTTTTTTTTTTATTTGTATTAAAATTTTATCCTCTTGATGCAATAAAAAAATAAAAAAATAATTTTATAAATATCTCTACTTGGTAACAAAAACATGTTGAAGATCATGAGTTTTTTAAACATTGCATGTGTATAAAAATAATCACATAAGCTGAAAATGATGGAAATTAAAAAATTTTAATTTAAAGTGATAAGATTTTTAGTTTTTATTTTACATTTTGTTGGTATACATAATAATATTATTTATAATTTCTTTTGAATATGTTTTCCCTCAAATATTATTCATAGTATGTTTTGAATTTTGTTAAATTTTTAATTAAAAATTTTAATTTTATTATGATTTGATATTTTAATTATATTATATGTATTATATATATATATATCTTAAACATGATTAAATAGTATTAATTTATATTTTTATATATTTAAATAAATAAAAATAATTTGTACAATGCGCGGATAACAAATTAATTTGTAATATAAAAAATCAGAAGACCAAAAAAAAAAAAAAAGGGAAATGTGAGATATCAATTGAAAATGAAAAAAGATCCACACACAAAATTGGTAAAAATCTCGATATTTTATCCATTAAAAAAAAAAAAAAAAACTAGTTTAAGTTTTGTTTGCTTGTTTTCTATTTGCTGTAAAGGTGCAAGGAGATAATAAGCGTAAGTTAAAGTTTAATACATGGCTTTCATGTCAATCTCTTGTCGAGTCCACCATTTAGAGCCAGCTTTTTCTTCTTCCCGCCTAAAGACGGGACCGAATTTATTGTTATTAACAAACTCGATTCTGAAATTTAAATTTTAAATTTTAATTTAAATTTGGTTAAATTTTATTTTTTATATTTAAATTTGATTCATAATATAATTAAATTCGATAAATTATAAATATTAATATTAAATATTACATTTTTATTATTTATTAATATATATTAAATATATTAAAATATAACAACTGTATTAAAGTCACGAATCTCTCAAATATTTTATATAAAATACTACAAATTTACAATGGAGATTCCACGCGATAAAGTCTTGATTTTTATTTTATTTTTTTGGGTTTCACCTACATTTTAAAAATTTTTTAACGTGTGGGGTCCATATTATTAAAACTTTTTAAAAATTGTGGAGCACATTTTCTACTCTTTGTTTTTTAAATGATTGTGAGACCCACATTTTTGTCTGTGTGAGACTTTGATTTATTATATTCTTTTTCAATTTTTTTTTATTTTCGTAATTTATTTCTTTATTTATTATATTCAATAAAAACTTTTATTTTGTAATTTTTTTCACTCCTGACTTTGTAATTTTTTTTGTCTATTTTATTAGAATATTTTTAATGCGATCCTTTTCTCAATTTCTTTCTTAAATTTTATTTTTTTTTAGATTTCTCTTTTGATGATATGGGTAGGTGAAGTCATGTACAAACATGCTCCCATGTGTGACACCACTAGGTCAAACATTTGCCTCCATGACTAACCTAGTTTCTTAGTAGGGGCGTTTAGGTTGGAAAGTTTTAGGATTTTTTCTTGAAATTTTATTTTTTGTAATCTAATTCTTACATTTGATTTATGGTATCTAATTTTAGAAAATATTCTAAGATTCTAAATAGTATTTAAATATCTAAGATTATATCCATCTAAACTAATAGAAAGTAACTAACAAAGTAATAATTATGATATTCGTCTAAACCAATATTAAGTAACTAAAAAAGTAAACAATGAATATATACCTAAGATTATAAAGTATGATAAAGTAATGAGACTCTCTTTTCATTACAGAAGCCAAAATAGATGTATATTCAATTACTTTGTTCACACGACTAGATATATAATTGGCATTAATGAAATTATTGACAGCAGTTATATATCTCTCTTTCATATGTTCATAAAAAAGGTTATATAACAAATACAAATTAATTATAATTTCGGTATACACTATATATGAATAAATGTATATTATATATATTTAAATGAATATATAAGCTAATCTCATGTATGCCAATATTTCAGTAACTTATATCTCTATAATCGAACAAAATCTAATGATCTCATCTTGTCCAATCCACGTTACTGATGGATAAGCAAATAGTCCATCCTCGATTTTTACATTTATTATCGATCCACCAAGTAAACTTTGTTGAGTATAATTGTGAAGTGCATGCATACTAGATTAGGCAGATGGATTTTGGATTATCCTAACTTAAAAACTTGTTACATAAAAAAGTATATTTATATAAAATCAAATCACAATTAACAAATAATCAAATTAATTAATTAAGAACGTGTATTACCAGAGAAAAAGATTGGTCATAAGCTTCAGCCATGAATTCATTTCCTACATTGTCGATAAATGACTTACCTATTATGTTAGTAGCCAAAGTTACCAATTGTGCCTCCAATTCAGCAATTCATTAATTTTGCAGAGCTATTATGGATAAATTCAACAATTTTCGATATACAAGATTTAGGCTTTGTTTTGAAATAATCTGTCAGACTAATAAAACTCCTAACACCCTTAATCTGGCCAAGTTTGTCCAGTAAGCTAAAAGCTAAAGTCAACATATCTACGCCATCACCAATTTGAAATTCATCAAATGTGCATCTCATAGCCTAAAACACAAAATGCTTACATAAATAAATATGATATATTAACATACACAAACAAATGATAGTAGCAAACAAGATATAAATTTGATATGAACTTATCATCTTCTTAGCTATTTCTTCGGTTGCTTTATCAGTATACTATTCAAATTTTTATGTATGTTCTTTTTTCTAAACATCACATCTTGATATTTTGTTGCTTGATCTAGATGTTTCCTAAAACCATATCAAAATATAAGTTTGCAACTTGAAACTAATTTAATTTCATATTCATTAAATCATGTGTATAATACACAATAAAAAAATACTTACAAATTCATACTTCACATTTGGATACCCATTTCCTAATGATCAATGGTGATTTTTTTTGGGCCCTTATTTTCTATTAGGCTTTTTTTTTATTTTTTTGCAACCAACAATTCAAGAATATATGAAACAAACAAATTTTTAATACCACATGAAACAAATAATCGAGCTTCAATAATTAAAAATAAAAAAATTACCATGTATACATTGAATTCATCTAATAATCGAGTTGAAACAAATTTTGTCTACTTTGCATTACTAATGACATATGAATATAGGGGCTGAGATATGAACCAACAGTTCAAAATTGTCACATTAGATAATATATATTTTAAGTCAATCTGCCTTTAAAATCTTTGAATTTCAACCCAATAGATTGTGATACAATTTTCTTATACTCAGCTGAAACGTCAAAATGTTCCTATAAAAAATAAATTAAAACATTTGAATAAGGTGGTGTAAATATATTCCATAAGCAATAGATATCAATGATCAATAATTTCAATTTGATTAATATAACTTACCATAAACGATTTTCATATATGGTCATTTTTATTTGTTGGAATGTTTTTCCAACTGTTGCAGTTAATGGATTAGTCTTTCAGATGAGATATCCAAATAGCTAGCCATCTTCGACACACCATTTAAGACAAGTTGGGCATCGACATTGAATTTAACATATATTTTATTTTTGGTTACTTAAGCAACTTAGATCATCCCTTACCATTTCAAATCATGTTCGGTAGAGTTAAACATGTATTCTTAAGAATTCATTATATCAACTAATTTATACAAACAAAAAATGAAATGAGAAAAATAGAATAAACATATGTTCGTAAATAAATAACCGATGAAGCCTTTATTTACACCTCTAGTAGATCTAGCAAGAATCACTTTCAAAACCTTCAACCTCGCAGTCTTTAAAAATGGCCAAACATTATAAAATAATAAACACAAATCATAAATAACCAAAACTACCTACATAGACAAATCATAGACAAATATAATAACTTATCATGAACCGAGAAATATGCTATTGATTTTTTATGGTTTCCTAAACTCCAAACTTATCATGAACCAATAATGAATTACCTAAAATGATAGCAACGACGACCCCAACGGCATCAACGATGGCAGCAATGTAGGTGGCAACAAATGTAACCCTTACTACTTGGCAATGAGTAGAGTGGGTAAGGTTTTTGCTTTTGGGTTGAAAGAAATGGAATCAATATTTTGGGTGATGTTCTGTTCTGATGAGTAAGAATAAAATCTGTTGTTTATAAAACATTAAAGACTATATTTCTACAATCAGAAACGTAATTTTTGTATGTTTATTTTTTTTCACTAAAATACTATATTTTCAATTTAAGAAATGTAGTTTATGTATGTTATTTTTTTTCAATTAAAGACTACGTTCTCAATTTAAGAAACGTAGTCTTTGTATGTTAAATTTTTTTTAATTAAAGATTACGTTTTTACTTCAAAAAAATACTCTTTGTATGTTTAATTTTTTTTTTTCAATTAAAAGGTACTTTTCCACTTTAAAAAACGTAATTTTCGTATGTTTAATTTTTTTTTCAATTAAGATCCACGTTTTTAGTTTAAGAAATGTAATTTTGATATGCTTAATTTTTTTAATTAAAAACTACTTTTTAATTTTAAGAAACGTAATCTTTGTATATTTAATTTTTTTCAATTAAAAACCATGTTTTCAATTTAAAAAACTTAGATAATGTTTGATTCATGAAAATAAGATTGTTTTCTATTTTCAATTTCACAAAAAATAGAAAATAGATTAAAAATATTGTTTGCTTAAAAAATTAAAAAAATATTTTCTAAGAAATGAAAATAAAAATAGGCCAAATTTTGACACAAAAAAAAAAAGATGTTTTCATCATTTTCAATGAAATAAAGTGAGGGAGATAGAAAATGGGAAAACACTTATTTCCTGGAGACATGAGCTCAAATCTATAAACAAGCAAAATAAGGTTTTTTAGTTTTAGATGAAACCCCAAACTCTTTGTGTACTTATAAATTACGTACTTCCAATTTTAATATGCATTTTGCTTTAATTATTTAATTATTTTTTGTTTTAAAAATGCATGTGCCAAACATATTTCTATAATTTTCAATTTTGAAAACAACTTTTCATTTTTGTGTACCAAATATGTTTTTTCAAAATTCAAAAAACAAAAAATGAAAATTGTTTTAGAAAATAAAAATAAAAAATATTTTCTATTACCAATCACAACCTTAGTTTTTATAAGTTTATTTTTTTAATTAAAAATTACTTTTTCACTTTAAAACACATAGTCTTTGTATGTTAATTTTTTTTAATTAAAGATTATGTTTTCAAAATGTAATTGTTGTATGTTTAGTTTTTTTAATTAAAGATCGCGTTTGCACTTTATGGAATGTAATCTTTGTATAATAATTTTTTTAATTAAAAATTACATTTTTACTTTAAACAACATAGTCTTATTAAAAATGAATCAGCTTATTTTTAACATTATAAAATAAAAACCTTTTTTATTTTAGTTCTTTAACTGTTGTCATAAGTGTAAACATCATTTTTTTAATTATTATTATTATTATTATTATTATTATTCATTTTTCTTCTATTTTTTTTCTTTTTTTCTTCTTTTTTTTTCTTTTTCTTTCTTATCCGATTCAAATCTAGTGCATTAAATGTACAATCCCTAAAGTTCAAAATCGCCGTCGGTAACTGCCAGTGGCCGACCGACAAGCTACCTAACACGCGTGGCAAGCATGAATTTTTTATTGAAAAATGAGATTCGAATCTCAAAAGATTTAGGATTTGAATCCTAGTAAACTCTATAAATAGAGCTTATAATCTGCAAACAGAATGAGGGATTAAAAAAAAGAAGAAGAGCCACCTAAAAAAAAAGGTTTTCAGAATCAAAAATTTTTTTTCTTTTTGTAAAAAACAAAAAAGAAGACCCACATAAAAAAAAGGGTTTCTAAAATCAAAAATTTTTTTTCTGTAAAAAAAAAAGAGAAAACACACAGTCCTCCCCGTAGGGAGGAACCATCAGCGTCAAGCCCCTGCAACAAAGAAAATACCCAAAAAAGATAGGATTCTAAGGTATTCCAATAAGCGATGCTTAATAAATCTCTAGGTGAAAAATAGTTCTTCTAATGTTACCAACGTACTGAAACATTTTAAGAATTATTTCAATAAAAAAGCTCTAATTTATTTTTCTCGAATAATATTTGAATATAAAGATAATAAATAAAAAATAAAAAAAATCAAGAAAGTTAATTTTCAAACACCGAAAATAGAACTATTTTTTATCAAAATCAAATGATAACACGTAGTTAATTGGTACTGTTTTAAACGTGCACTGTGAGGGTGCTAATCATTCCCTACACGTAATCGACTCCCGAACTCAGACTGTTGCGCAGACCCTAAAATTATCTTTTTAATTAATTTTAAGATTTCATTAAAATGATATGTTTTAATAAGTAGCCAATAATCGCACCTAGCAAAAAAAAAGATGGGTGGCGACTCCATTATTTTTTTGTTTCGTTTTCAAATTTGTCAGATGGACACAAAATCGTTACGACAGCTTGGCGACTCCATTGGGGAGTACATTTATTTTTTAGAGTAAGGCCAAAATTAACTACGTGTTATCCTTAAATTTTGATATAAACAGTCCTAATTGATTTCTTAGATTTTTATTTTTCATTTTCAACAAAAAAAAGTAAAAAAAAAAAACAAATCAAAAACAAAAAAGTTCACACACATTTCTTTTACTATGCCTTTTTTATACTTTATTTTTCTGTATATTTTACTCTCAATAAATTAGGATACATTTGCACACACAATGATATATTGCATCTCATGCATGATCTCTATATCCGAGCTTTGTCCCTTATAGGAGGAAGTAAAGTACCTATGCCTTCGTGAGATGATAACCTCCGTAATGGCAAGCGAAATACTTCCACTCAAATTGAACCCTTTCTATTCATAGCTTGTAATGCGTGAGGATCGGAATCCCTTACTAGTCCAGTATGGATGACAGTGAGGAACAATTTGGGAACATTTAGACACGTGTCAATCCAAACTTAGCGTGTAATAAGCCTAAAAAACCAACCTTAGGTACAACATCATCTACTTTCTTGTAAGAAATACCTAAGAATAAAAGTTATGTGTAATACAAAGCAAAACAAAAAATCTTTAAAAAAAAATTGTTTTCAAACCTCATCCTCACACTAACTCAATTTTATTTTATTTTTCTTTTTTCTTACATAAATTATATCATATAGTTCTGCATCGAGATATTTGCTCTAGGACGTATTTCTCCCCAAAAAGTTTTCATGGATCCTGTAGAACTTCAGATTTGTTCATCCTCAGTCAGTGTCTCATGTGAGCTGTATAATGAAGTATATATTTGATAAAAAAAAGTCCAACAAAATAATAGAGATTGCTTGCCTATCGATTATGTGTCAAAGTTACCTGAGAAGGTGCATTTGGATCTCACACAGAATAATTTAGAAGATTTAGTTGCTATCTGGGGATAGTTAAATGAAGAAAGAAAAGAAAGCTTTTGTAAGAAGTATGGGCAGATTGCATTCCTCATTTCAATAGTGATCGATGAGCAATTAATAAAGGCAGCTATACAATTTTGAGATCCATCCTATAGATGCTTTACTTTTAATCGAAAAGATTTGATGCCAACTATTGAAGAGTATTCGATTTGAGCCTCTGCTGAGAGGAGCTTTTTCAGAAACATTTTAAAATTGTTGAGCCTTTGCTGAGATGAACTTTTTCAAAATAAGATTTTTTTATTAAAAATGTTGAGCCTCTGTTGAGAGAAGCTTTTTCAATATGAAATTTTAAAGTTGTTGAGTCTCTGCTGAGAGAAGCTTTTTTAACATGAGATCCTTAAAATTGTTGAGTCTCTACTGAGATGAGCTTTTTCAATATGAGAATTTTAAAAGTTGTTGAGTCTCTGCTGAGAGGAGCTTTTTGAAGAGAATTTTAAAGTTGTTAAGTTTCTGCTCAGATGAGCCTTTTAAATTTTCGAAAATGTTTCTGAACTTCTTGAGCCTTAAAAAAAAATTGTGCTCAATATTTTTTTCTTTCAAAAACAAAATGACTATTTGTTTATCTTTGCCTTATTCCTAATTCTCAGAAATAGGTAAAGAGGGGCAGCTATAAACACTATTTTTTAAATTATTATTATTATTATTATTTATTTTTCTTCTGGTTCTTTTTTTTTCTTTCTTTTTTTCTTTTTCCTTCTTTTTCTTGCTTATCTGGTTCAAATCTAGTGCATTAAATGCACAATCCCTAAAGTCTAAAATCATCGTCGCTAGCTACCAGCGACCGACCGACAAGCCGTTTAATACGCGTGACAAGCGTAAATTTTTGGTTGAAAAATGGGATTCGAATATCAGAAGATCTGAGATTTGAATCCCAGTAAGCTCTATAAAAGAGCTTATAGACGCAAATAGAATGAGGGATTAAAAAAAAAAAGAATACCCATCTAAAAAAAAAAAAGGTTTCCAGAATAAAAAAAAATATTTTTTCTGTAAAAAAAAAAAAAAAACACACAGTCCTCCCCATATGGAAGAACCATTAGTGCCAAGCCCCTGAAACAAAAAAAATACTCAAAAAAGTCAACCGATTTTTTAAAAAAAAAAAAAAAGAAGAGAGACCAAAACTTTGAGCCCCGATCGACGGTGAAAAGGATACCAGATCCAGAAATCGCACGTCGAGGAGAACGTTTTGGCATCTTTTGAGATTTTTTGACAATCGATCGAGGATCGGTCAGCAACCACCGACGACGGTTGGTATGACGAACGATGACAGGCCAATCGATCTAGAGAGAGAGGCTCTGAGTGTAAAGAGAGAGGGGGATAAAAGAAAATGAGAGAAAAAAATTTTTGGACCTTTTATAAAAACTACCAAAGCCAAAATGACGTTGTTTCAATAAACCTCCAAAACGACGTTGTTTTAGCCTCTGAGGATTCGCGATCGACCAGTGATCAGACCCGGGGGATCCGCGCAACCAACCCGATTACTTGACTCATCCTCAGACCCAGATAGGTTCATTGAACTGACGCAAGTCGGGCTGACCATCCCTGAACTGCTAGGCCGAACCGAGTCATCGATCCAATCGAACCCGCTTTGATCGGACAGTTGATCGATTCATTGACTGATCCAGTTCAGGTAAAAAAATTTTCTTTTTAATTTTTTAAAGATTTTTTTATATATTATTTTGTTATTTTAATTATGATTGATATTTATGCATGTAAAAATGTTTAAATTTACCAAAATAAATTTTTATTGTTTTATAATATTAATTAATAATATAAAATTGATAAAAAAAATAAGAAAAAAAAAATTTTATCCAATAATGAGATTCTAAAAGTATTCCGAGTAATAATGCTTTATGAAATTCCTAGGTGAAAATATTTTTATAAAAATATTACCAGTGTATTGAAATATTTATAGAAAAATTTCAATATAATAAAACTTTTTTCTTCAAAATTAATAAAACAATTAATAAAATTTTTAGAAAAAGGAATAAAATGTGTGCATTAACATATTATTATTTGCATTGCATGCATAGTATAATCTTTTGTGAAAAAGATAAATTTGAGCTTCCAAAGATGAGATTCTAAGGTATTTCGAGAAGCGATGCCTAATAAATCTCTAGGTGAGAAAGAGTTCTTTTAATGTTACCAACGTACTGGAACATTTTAAAAATTATTTCAATAAAAAGGTTCTAATTTATTTTTCTCGAATAATATTTGAATATAAAGATAATAAATAAAAAATAAAAAAATCAAGAAAGTTAATTTTCAAACACCGAAAATAGGATTATTTTTTATCAAAATTAAATGATAGCACGTAGTTAATTGGTATTATTTTAAATGGGTGTTGTGGGGGTACTAATCCTTCCCCACACGTAATCGACTCTCGAACCCAGACTGTTGTGTAGGCCCTAAAATTATTTTTTTAATAAATTTTAATTAATTTTAAGATTTCATTAAAAAGATATGTTTTAATAGGTGGTCAATCGCACCTAATCAAAAAAATATTGGTGGTGACTTTATTATTTTTTTATTTTATTTTCAAATTTATCGAACAAACATAAAACTGCTACAACAATAAGTTTAATTAATTTTAATACCATAATAAGTAGTTGAAATATTTGTCTCATGTAATTCATATGTAATGAAGGACACAAAATTTTTATTACATTATCTAAGATTCCTCGAATCAAAAACAAAAAATTTAACATTTTCATGATAAGAAAAGTTATCTCTTACCAAGAATCAACACCCTTTTTAATATTATTTTTTTTTAAATCTAAAATTTCATCAACCAAACATCCTTTAATGTTAACCTTTTAAAAACAAGCTAAAAGTGTGTTGAGGCAAAAACCCAAAAACAAATATATATATATATATTTAGTATAAAGATAGAGATGTAGCCGCCAATTTGACACACGAGCCGGTAGAAAAGCAAGGCTATTCTGCAACACGTAAAATAGAATAGCTTTTGTGTCACGAGTAGATATTCAATTTTTAGGTTAATTGATTTCAAAAAATTGAATATGCATTCAATGTTTTAGATTAATTTATTTATTATGATTCACGTATTTTTGTAATATATTATTCGTTTGATTTTTTTATCTCATTATTTTATCTCAAAAAAATAACTTTACAAAGAACAAATGGTAGAACTCTTTTATACCCCAATGATTTTTTTTTTATATTCAATATGAGATTTGAGTACCTTGCTTACTCTTTTTAAAGCGCTTAGCGTGATCAACCTCGTGATGCCCTCGTCATGGAGTTTGGTTATCTTACCTACCTCTCTCAAGGTGTTTGACGTAAGTCAAACGATCTAAAACCTGTTTTGATACCACTTATTATGAGCAAGATTTAATCTTTAGGCTCGTGCGAATCCAAGACCCAGACATACACTTATCTGACATCTCAAAATACTCTGCTTCCTTCTCTTGAAGCGTTCGGTATGACATTTGCACCAACATTGGGGCTTTTTTCTTCAAAGGTAGAGATTAGATAAGCCAGAGAATTCGTGCAGAGATAACATTTGCTATCTATGACTTCATTGTTTATAGTAGATATAACCAATTAAAGGTAAAGAGGAACCCAGGATAGAAGTTCACTTACCTTTTGGGCTGGAAGCTCTAAGATGAGACGGTGAAGAAGAGAGACGATCTTGAATTTGTTATATACCAAGAGCTCTTTTCAAACCCCAGATTGGATACTTGGATTATGTCCGATCTGACTGGGTCAAGTTAGGTTTGTTTTTGTTCTTTTATTATTGTCTAAACTTTTAGACCCGCAACTTCTATTGTCTAAAGGACTATGTTACAGCCATTTTTGGTTGTGAAATCCTTCCTACTTAAATCATTAATATTTGTATTATGCTTTCCCATGATATTCTTTTGATTACCAATTCTATGCTCTGCCTTTGGATGACATGAAGAAAATCAAATTGGAGGAATGATGCCATTTCGAATTTTTTATAGACCTATGGTCATGACAAAGACAAAGCAAAACAGAAACAGAGGGGGAAAATCATGAAAAGAGATTAACAGGATATAAAATTATTTCCTGAAAGATACTTGTAATACTACATTAGCCATCAGAAAACAAACAAAAAGATCACTGTCGTTACAAACAATGTTTGAAATAGATTTTCTGCTTTCATACTATGGTCCATGTCAAATGCCGGTAACCAACCCACTTAGCGGCAACATGGATTCCAATGGCAATGGCTGCACCTAATAATGGCATAGGAAGCCGCTTCTCTGTGGCTACACTTTCCGTTTGCTCCTTTACTTCTGAAAGCTTCTTTGAATGGTAAAAGATAGCTAGAGCTAGATAAGAAGTTATCACCAGGATCCTAACCCAAGGCTCCCCAATGGTAGCTGTTACAGCTTTAACAGGCACTGTTGATGCAACATCATTACGCTTTTTAATTATGCGTGAGAAACCATATAACCCCAATAAAACAGTCCAGTAGAATGGCACGGAAATGTAGTCAGCCACAGCTGCATAGCCAATTAGATCAGATACAGTGAGTATATATGCTTGACAGCTTATGGAGTTTGGAACAGTTGCCTCAGCAATGGCAAGAACTGCTGATGCAAGTACAATGATCAGAGTCAGTTCTTGAACAGGGGCATATGCCACAATCGCACATTAGAAAGCTCTAATATTGTAGATCGCAGTCTCTATACATCTGATCATGGCAGTGACTGGAAAATAAGTGCAAGTGCAAGTTTCAGGAGGTGTCCCATAAAACGAATAATACCAAAAGCAGCATTTCTCCATTTGGAAATTTCCAACAAAACTGCCCTCCATATAAAAAGACTAGTGCTGCAAATAGTCCAAAGAGAAAGTAAATTAGTTAGCATTGTTTACACTTTTCGTTACAATCCTTTGATTTAGACTCGCTTGAAATAAACTTACTATGATGCTAATTATTATAAGCCTTCTTATAATGAAGCCATCCCCCCTCCAAAAAAGGCAAGAAAAATGGTCACCTTTTTCCCTTCTAAAGAGTCCATTAGAAATGAAACTATCAATTATCAGTCAGCTACTCATTATTCTCTTCACAACAAGAACATGTTTTCCTTTCTTCAAAAATGAAGCGATGGAGTATCCATGGTAGTAATTAAATTACAGCCTTTAACAAAATCCTAAAATAATCCTAAAGCTTATTAGGACAGAGTACAATCATTTCATTCCCATTATTATGGTAGCTAGAATGGTCATCAGCCAATATTTTGCTGCCTACACATGTAAGATATGCATGGCTTACAAGTCTTCTTTCAATTGAAAAATCTGCTTCAAATTTTGACTTTCAACTTTCTAGGAAGATATCAGTCTTTTCTTTTATTCAAGACAAAATGTTGAGTTTCATAGCTGAAACTTTACGAGAAACAACAGGCGGATGAGAAGAGAAACACCATAAACTACTCTTAAGAATAGAGTAATAAGATAATGAATCTAAACAATCACCCTCAGCCTCCGCGGGAATATCATGATATAACAAGAATCCAATACTGATATAAATAAATGGTTATGTACTTAGATTCTCCAATAATAGTCTTCATGGGATTTTCACTAATTACATTGTTAACACTTAACAGATATACAGATTTAGATATGTCTAGTATTAAACTCAGTAGGGCAGACGAAGAAGCTCACCAACAAAGAATGGCCACCTAGCAGGAGGATCAGGAGCTTCTTTGTTCAAATATCTGAACCTCTCAGGCATTGTACTCTCTCTTCTTTCTAATCTCTCAGCATCATCAACACCACCATCTTCTCCTCCATTTCCAGCATTAACATAAAACTCAGGTTTTCCATTTCGAGAAAGCCCGAATCGTTTCCTGAAAAGTGTAAGAAAATTGAGGGCCGGGTTGGGGTTGAAAGCTTGGATTTTTGAGGGAATGAAAAAAGGTTTGGTGATTCGATAGGACTGTGTGGCGAGAAATTGAAGTAGTTTTTAGAGGAAGAAGAGATGGGTTGAGTGATAAATTAGAAGCAATCGTGGGGATTGTCATTGAAATTAGAGGCTGGATTAGGTTTAGAGAGGTTTGCCATTGCCATGGAAATCCAAAGATTTAGGAATTGTGGTTTTGCACAGGTTTTCATTTTTTTTCGGGGGTGGGGGGGGGGGGGTGGATTGGTAACTTAGGCTGTTTTAATCTCGGCTTTCTTGGGTATTACGGTTTAGGCCGATGAACATGAGTCCAGAAAAAAAACTCTCCTTTGATCATCCAATCGGTCAGACCATTTAAACATAAATGTTTTTTGTTTGCTTCTTTTGTATGTTAAATTGTCCTTCCGTTGTAACATTTGTATTTAACCAGGTCAAAGTATTTGATTTTAGTGCGACGCAACAGCCTCTACTCGTGATATTAGCCTGGCTTGTTGCATTCAACCCAAGTTTGAGGGCCAATCTTGTGTTGTCAAGCAACATTGGTTCACAGGGTTTTTGGTCTTCTGCAGGAGTTATTTGTTCTTTGCCAGGCCGATCTTTTCATTTTTAGTGAAGTTTTGATTACTGAATAATTGATCACTGATGCAGTTTTTGCTGCTAGAGTACAGGGAAAAAAAGGATACTTAGAAACTTCTGAAACTAACTGTTGAATAATATGTTTTGCGGAGAATACATGAGATTTACACTCTGAATCCATGGGTCATCTCCTTACTAATTTCTCCTCTCTCTCTCTATTACAAAAAAAAAAAAAAAAAAGAAATTGGGTGCTCTGTATCTGCTAGATTTTTGCATCATTGAGAAGCAAGAATGATCTGTTTATTTCAGAAAACATCTTGAAATAATTGTCAGGCAGCACTCTGGTCTACCAGCAATGTTGGCTTTCTGCTCCATCAATAATTTTGTTGAAGCTTAAAGCTCGTCAGAATTTTTAATGGAGTTAATAAGTATTTCTAAGGCCCAAATGTAATTATACATACTTTATTACTTGTGATTAAGCATTGAGCATTATTTATGAAGTTTTGTCATATTTTCTCTCTTTTCCCCTTTTTCTTTTCCCTCCGTAGAAGTAAAGAAAAGCATTGCCTTAATAAAATTTTGACAAAAAAATAAGTTGTAGTTTTTTTTTTTTTTTTTACTTTATATTCCAATCATTTATAATCTATTGGCAGGCACATAGTATAAACACCTTGCCGCCTTATCATCACAGTTTTTCGGTGAAGATGAAGGTGACTTGTGGCATAAAAACCAAGTCTTACCTAGACGGCAGGGATGTCTGTTTTCATCAACAGCATACAAGGATGATATATTCAAATTTGGCTACCCTACGATAACCAAGAAGCCCGAATGGTGGTGGAGAACTTTGTCATTTGTTCATTATTTAATAGCTTTGCAGATTTCTGATACTGGATATTTTCTCCAACCTTTCTTAGAACATTATGAGACTTTAGAAAATATGGTTTATTTTGTGCTGGGAGCCATAAATATATTATCTCCATAGTTCTGAATGATATATTGCTACTTTGGATATATTGGAATTATGAAGAACAAAGACTGGCCTCACTTCATTAGGTTCCATCTGATGACGGGCATGTTCGTTTGTTGCTGCAAACTGCTTTGCAGTTAATATGGTATACAAGTAATTTTTTCCTGCTCATACACTATAATGGCAGGTTTGGGTTGCACTTTTGGGCTGGCATATTGGATTCTGCTTTTGGTGGCAAGTATGCTCACATCCCTTTTGTTAGTGATACCGCATATATACATACTCTGTTTAATATAGGACGTTTTCAGAGGTCAGTCATGGATCTTTCCATGTTTCAAATAGTAAGGCTCAGGATTGCATTTACTTGTCTAAAATAAATGAAAGTTAAAGGTACAATTCTGTAGCAATATTTCTTGGGACAGTTTCTTTTCAAGAATTTGGGACGGTATTTGTTCTCTTGAAACAAGAAGTTGGATTTCTACAAGGGAAGTCTCAAATTTTGTGCTTCTAAATGATGGTTGACTTCGCTTTAGACTTGGACAGAATTAAGACTCCATTTGTACGGATGGATAATTAGGTTGATTTCGGCCATTTTTTAAATTGTAGCGGTGATAAAATTAATTATTGTATTAATAAAATTAAAATTAATAATAAAATAAATATATATTTAGATATATATGCAATGGTGGTAATAATCGGTCATGGATATATGTTTAGTATAAACGAAATGATGATAATAAGTTGAAGTGTGGTGAAAAAAAAAAGTTATTAAAGAGATTAGAATAAAGTATGTACCTAATGGAATTTTCAGTATATTTGATATTTATAAAATTAATAAATTATTAAATGTTATTAAATTAGTTTTATATTAAATAATGGTTTTATTCATAAATAATTGAAAATTTTAAAAAGTTATATTTAGTTATTAATTAATTTGTTATATAATAAAATTTTATTTATATTAAATTAATACAATTATTTAAAAATTTTTAAATAAAAAATCGATCATACACTATAACATCATAAACAAATCATTCTCAGAAGAATAAAAAAAATTTATCATCGATAATCAATTGAAGATTGGTGATTACTATTTATTCACTATGATAACATATAACACTTTTAAAATAGTTATCTACCATGATTACGAATAAACTTATCAATAATCAATTGTAGCTACAAACTAAGTGTTTTGTTATAGTTTCTATTTAACAATTGCCTGTTTTAGAAACTTTGTAACTTTAAAATGCACATATAACATTTTCTATTTAGTTTTATAGTAACTTTCTTTCGCCAATTATTTTAACAAAGTTTTGTGCACTTAACAATACTAACTTTATATTAAATTATTCTAAATTTTAATTTAATTAAATATTAATTAAATAAAGTACTAAAAATTAATTTAGCACATTGGGTGAAACCAAGGTTTAACACTAGTAATAATAAAAAACATGAACATTTTTTAAAAGAGAAATTTTATTTACATCTCAAAAAATACTTTTCACACTCAAATATTAAAGACATTGAAAATTCAAAATAAAAATTTTTGACTCATTGTACCTCATGTCAACCTTTTATCTACCCTTTACACTCATTCAATCATTTCTTCTTTCTTTTTCATTCTCTTCTTTCTTTATCTTTCCACCCTAAGCCCACCTCAAATTCAACATAAAAACATTAACCAAACTCTTAAATAATAAGTTTTTGATTTTTCAATCTATCCAAAACTAAATTTTAGTTGATTTGGTTTATTATTTTTATTTAAGGTTTATAATGAATATGGATATGTGATTTTTTTTTTTCGTGAAATTGTATATTATGAAAATGTATTTTTGTGAACTTTCAAAAGCTTATAAGAGTTACGAAAAGCTTTAAAAAGTTTACAAAAGTTCAAATCCGAAAGCTTTATAAGGGTTGCGAAAATTTATTTTTGTAAGCTCAAAATTAAAATTAATGCTTATTTAAACTATGTTCGAATAAAAATAATAAAAATTAATTGCTATTTCATCCACACCAATTTTGTTTTTCATTTGACTATTTATTTATACAAAATAAAAATAATTGTTTTAAAGATTTCTAGTTTGTGATAGAAATTTAAAGTTTGTGATACTCAAAAGAAAGAAGAAAAATGAAAAAAGTAAAAAGGATAGTATGAGAATTAAAAATGTAATTTACTAAAAAATAAATAAGTTATTTCACGAATCAAAACTTTTCGCTGAACTCATAAGTAGACCTGACAATTCGTATTTTCATGTCGTGTTTGATACTTGTAATGATAAGAATTATTAAAATTTAAACATAACACAAATTATAAAATATGTTTAAATCTTAAACATAAATGTTAGCTTTTTAGGTGAGATGGTGATCCAAGAGAGAGGTGAATTAGATTTTTTAAAATTTTTCTCAAACAAATGATTTCAATATAATTGAATGGCAATTAAAACAATAAACACTTTTGTTGAAAATATAATGCAAACAATAATAGTTAATGAACCTAAAATCAAATATAAACAATAATAAATTGTAAGGAGATAGGGATAGAGAAATCAAATACAATGATTTATAGAGGTTTGATCCTTTTTCACAAAAGCACCAACATCTTCTCTTATTGGTTGTCCATGTCAAGGCTTCAATCTACTATTCTTGAATTGAAAATACAATATATCTTTTTCTTTCTAAAGCTTAAGATAAAAATCTCTACCATTTGTAGTATTTTACCTAATCTTACTATAAAGCTCTCAAGAGGATACTTCACCTCTTGTTCTCTTCCTCCCTTGTATATCCAAGGTAATTTTATAAACAATTGAACAACTTCTCTAAGGTTAAGTATTTGCTAAGTTCAAGTATAAGAAAATGATGAATGAACAATAAATATGATTTTGGATACAATAAATACAAAGATATAGACTTTAAAGCTCTAAAACTCTTGAAAGAATGAATATATGACTTGTTTGATCTTATTTTCTTGATGCATCAACCTTTTTTGTGTGTTGGAGTGGCCAATATATAGAGAAATTGAAAAACTAGCCATTGAGGTAGGTTTGGAAGAAGAAATGCTCGGTGAAAGCATTAAAAACTAGCCGTTAGAGAGTTTCTGCCCAGACCGAATTGATCACTTCCATGAGGGGATCGATTAGCTCATGTTTTAAACCAATTCATGCTTAAAAATAGCCTACTTGATTGATCCCTTTATGTAGGGAATCGATTGATTAAGGAGGTGATCGACCCCTTACATAGGGTGATTGATCTCTTCTTCATGTTTTTGACCCAATGAGCTTTTTGTATAAAAAATCAATCAATCCTTTCTAGAGGGGATCGATCATGTCTATGCTGGGTGGTAGTATCCCATTTTGCATTCTACTTACTAATTTAATCATATCTTAAGTTATACAAATTCAAATCATGAACCGTTTGAAGATTTAAAAATTAGACTTGAAGGACTTTCTATCCATTAAAATTCATCACCTAATTCACTGTGTACGAATTATAGTAAATTTTAAAACTTACTCCTTGTGCAGTTTTTAAATAACTGCAAAGTGTCTAATAAAAATTCAAAATTTTTTCTTAAAAAATTTGGATTTTGATTTTGTTTAATCTTTTAGAAAGTAGACTTAAAGAGCTTTTCAACCATATAAAATTCAAAGATTAAAACTTTGTAAATTAATACAGAAAAATAAAAACAAATTCAATGTTGGAAAACTTTGTTCTTGTAAAACAACTTTCTTAAATTAATCTATTTCTCAAAATCAATATTATTAAAATTGTATTAAGTCTAAAATGAATAAATTCACTTTAAAATTAATAATTAGACTTTCATTTAAGTTCAAATAAATGATCTTTAAAGATAGATTTGATTCGAGAAATATGAAATCAAGAAATATTTGTTTAAACTTTAAAAATCATATTATTTATTTAGTACCAAAATATAAAACTTAAGAACATGTACTAAATAAATTTTTTTTAAAATTTTGATCAAGTTTATTTAGCTTAATATTTTGTCATTTTAAAATAACAATCAATTTAAGGCTAACAATGAACACAATACGTTATTATACATGCGATACGATAACTAACATGAATAACATTGGTAACACTAATATTTACGAATAATACTGATATACACGAATAGATATTAGATACATAGCATCAAACATCATACCCAGTTTAAAGCATACCAACCTACTAGCTTCATAGTATTCAAAAAACAACAATAATGTATAAGTTATGTTTTAATAATATCATATCATGTAATATAGAATCAATTATATAATTTTTTTATCATTATACATATTATTTAGCACATGTATTATTTTTAATTTCAAATATATAATCTCTTATTTTAACTCTTATAATTTAACATAATCGTATATCATAATTCATGTTATTAAGATGATCATATAATTTTTTATCATTATAATATATTATTGTATATTTATATTATTTAGATTGCTTTACTTTATCAATAATTATATTATTGGATGTCACTTGTTATTAACAATTAAGTGTATATTTGTCCTTTTAAATTATTTTTTAATAAAAAACTATTTTTTAGTCTTATTATAAAAAGTTACAAAGAATAATATATATTGAATATGTTAAAATTTATATATTATATATATTACTAATATAAAAAATACTTGCATATTTAAAAAATATAAAAAAATTAATACCCATTTAATATACATTTAACATATATTATATATATTTAAATTTTAGTATATACATTACTAATATAACAATCATAAATGTATACATAACTATATTAGTTTTTAGTATCAAATTCAAAATGATGAATTATTAAAGATTAAAAAATAAAATAATGATATATTGTACTAATAATATTATTTATATTATATTTATGTTATTAATATAAAAAATAATTTTATAATAATTATTAAATTAGTATTATAATTAAATGTTTAAAATGATCTTTATATGATATATTGAATGACTAATTAGATATCATAATTAAAAAATTAAAAAAATATTTTTATATTTATATATTTTTAATTAAAATAAATATATAAAATATGTTAAATGTGTTTTTGTTTTTTGTTACATGTTAAACATGTTTATATGTGATATGTTGTGTTTAAACGTATTTTTCATGTCTCATATATATTTAAATATATTAACACATATAAAATATAAATTATATCATGTCAAAATTTGTATCGACATAAATAAATTAAATATATATTTTAAAATATATATTTTTTATATTATTTTTATATCATATTATTATATTATATTTAAATTTATCAAATCTCTCTAAGATTGAATCGTTTTTGGCATTTAATGCGATGCACTAATCTTTTATTTAGCAAACATCAAGCCACGGCATGGTCGGACAAAATGTACCCCATCATACCGTACCGAACACTTAAATTAAAAATCCAAATCCACTCTGAAACTGTAAAATGAATCCCCTAGCCTTTTTCTAAATGTTAATAATATCATATTATATAATATTTAAATTTTTTTAAAAAATATGATATACATTGGTATCAATTATTTTGATATATTATTTTAAAATTTTTGATTTAATATAAATATATTTATAAATATGTATAAACTTGTATATTATAATATTATTAATAAGTCACAAAATAAATATGTAATATATTCAAATCAAATAAATAAGTTAAAAAAATAAAAAATAATATCATTAATTTTTTCTATTATTTTTAAATATTTAATTTGATTATATAATATTTAAATAAATATTTTTATATAAATATTAAAATAAAAATAAAGGGATGAAAAAAATTAATCAAAGTTTATGATTATTAAACTTTATATAAAAAGTACAACTATTTTTTTGAAAAAACTGAAATGCTTATAAAGTTTGATTTGAAATAATAAAATATAAAATATAAAATTATAAATTTTGATTTTAAAAAATAAAATATAAAAAATAAAAATAAAAAATAATGAAACTTAACTTTTAAAAATTATTTTATCAATTAATTTTATTTTTATTAGATTAAAAATAATTTAAAAATGAAAGATAAATTAAAAATTATAAAATATATTTTATATTTTTATGACAATTGAAATATGTTATTTTATCAAAATTTATTGAAATTAATCAAAATTAATAAAAACAATTGATATTATTTTATATTAAATTTGATATAAAAATTTATTTTTAAATATATCATAATTTAATATAATTAAAATTTACTAACCGATACGACTACCGAAACTAAATTACCAACTATTCTTTCACTACATGGCCTTGTTTTTTATTTTCACTGCTTGGCCTTTCTTTTATTTTTTTTATAATAAAAAATGAAAAAAGAAAATTACTGAAAAAGAAAACTGTATCAGCGACAATCACAGAAGGCAGCCACCCGCTGACATGGCAAAATCAGAGCCACCGTTGTGAAGACGACCAACTATAATGAAGTTCACTTTATTACACAACACAAAACACAATCTTAAACAGAAACAACTGTTAAATACAGCCCTACGCTTCGCTGCCCAAATCTTCACTTAAATCCACGTAAAAACAAGCATCTCTTTCCCTTTCATTTCCTATTTTTAATTCTATTTTCTTTACCCAAAACCCTTTTTCTTTTCTCTATGAATCCAATACCCTAACCTTAATTAGATCTCAGACAACTATTGCAAGGAAGATCATAAAATTTCCCGGGAAAGTAGTGATTTCTAGGGGGAGTTATTGTCCCTGGAACCGGACGGGAGCTGTAGAGTTGTGAAAGATGAGGCGGAGAGGAGTGGATTTTAGGAGACCAGTGAGGAGGAGGCTTTCCAATGTGGTATGGTGGACGATATGCGGGATTGCGGTGTTGGTTTTCATCGTGATTTTGAGCAAGGAGGGTCAGATTGAATCAAGACCCACTATTTCTAGGGTAAAGGTCAACCTTTTTTTCTTTGATTTTTTTTTCTGTAATGAAATTCTTTTCGAGATTGAAAACTCCGCTTTGTTTTTGTAATTTCTAGACCTATTTGAACAAATTTCTATTTTGGGTGACGGTTTAATTAAGTGATTGAGGTGAATTTTGGAAAATAAACTTGCTTCTTATCATTGGAACGATTAGCTGTCTCCAGTTCTGTGTATAATGCGAATGAAAATTGAGATGGCAGTTTGTGTCTGTATTTTGCTCGATCTGTTTCTTCAGTTTCTCATAGGATCTCGGACAAGTCTCAACTTTCAGAGATTTATACACTACATAATTCTAACTGTTTCGTTGGGACTTTTTTGTCAGAAAGAGTTGTGTAGAATTCGTTCTTTGTTTGACTCATTACTTTGGATGGATCTGTTTAGCTAAAACGGTCTTTTTCTTTAATAGCTAAAATGGTTTTGAATGCTAATGATAATTTTGGCCTCAAAAAAGAAGTTAGTTTGGCATGTCAATTATCATCTATGCATGCTAAAGCCGATCATTTATATTTAATCTGTTTTGGTCTAGGACTAAGTAATAGTTCGACACTGTCATATAGGACAAACTTTGGAAAGTAGAAATCTAAATTGGAGAAAGTTTAGTGCAACTTTGATTGCTGTACAAGGACTGAGTAATTGAGCTTGTAAGGATGTTGAATGGTAACTTCAGGCTTCTAAAATGTTAAGTGATTGTAGGTTTGGTCTTATGATTTGGTGGCTTATGCGTCTCTGTTCTTGAAAACATGCCTTGAACAACATATGGGTGTTTTAAACGAAGAGGGTCATGTAATGGTCTGATAACATATTTTGTTTTCAGGAATAGCTTGGAGGTTTAATCACCTCATCTCCACAGGAACATATGGCTTGTTTCCATTTACATAAAATATGTGGTTTAGAAGAGTTATGCATGTTAATTATTTGCAGTTGAGGGGAAATAGTCCTTTATATTGTTTGTATAGCAGCTGAGTGATTCATATTAGGATCATTCTTCTTTAGTAAAGAGGATTACTCTTTCGCCTCCTTTTATACGTTAGTGGTTTTCGGCATCTTTTGAAGCTTTAGGACAGAAAGAGGAGAAAGAGGTGTTTGAGACCAATATATCATAACTTTTAGGGAAATGAATTGATCCTTAATATGAGAAAGAGAAAAAGTGGTTAAACAAAAGCAATGCTTATCAGCAATGCTGTGCTTCTGTCATGCTCCCATTTGCTTTGTGCTACAGGCTATCAGGATATAGAAGTACAAAGCACATGATCATGAGATTGGGAATGGATAACTGTTACTTTCAAGAAGCATGGTTCTCTATATAAGCAGAAGATCTGGAATTCATGTTGACGTTAAGCAACAATTTTAAAGATATTTTTGATCCTGTAAAGAAGTAAGAGTGTTAATGTTTAACATGCAGTGGCAACATTGATGGGGACAGGCCATTCAAGATGAGATAGTCAAATGCTGGATATGCCAAGTTGCATAATGATGCAAGTTTATTTTCCTATATTCACCTCAAATCCTATGACTAGATAAGATTGTTAAGATGCCTATGTTCTCTAGTGGCACTAATTCCATTTATAGTCATATTTTTAAAAAGAAGTATAAATTCTCTTTTGTTCCCCACCATTCAACCTTCAACTTTTATCTTTGTGACGTTCTCAAAATACGTGTTTGTATTCTTTGTTTGCAGAGACCTTACTGGCATGACAGAATTATGGAAGGTCTAAACATCACTGATGAAATGTTAAGCCCCAACTCTGTCACTAGGCAACTTAGTGACCAAATTTCTCTTGCGAAGGCTTTTGTCGTGATAGCCAAAGAAAGCAACAATCTCCAACTTGCTTGGGAATTAAGTGCCCAGATCCGTAATTCACAGGCTCTTCTGTCAAATGCTGCCACTAGACGAACTCCTTTGACAGTTGGAGAATCTGAGACTGCAGTTCGTGATATGGCACTTTTGCTCTACCAAGCCCAGCAACTCCACTATGACAGTGCAACAATGATCATGAGATTGAAAGCCAAAATCCAAGCTCTTGAAGAACAGATGAGTTCGGTAAGTGAGAAAAGTTCGAAGTATGGACAAATAGCTGCTGAAGAAGTTCCCAAAAGTCTATATTGTCTCGGTGTTCAGTTGACTACTGAATGGTTTGGAAACCCAAATTTACAAAGGAAACTCAGGGAAAGAAAGCAATTGGAAGCAAAACTTAAAGATAACAGTATGTATCATTTCTGTGTCTTCTCTGATAACATCCTTGCAAGTTCTGTGGTGGTTAACTCAACAGCTTTAAATTCCAAAAATCCAGATAAGGTTGTCTTTCATCTTGTAACTGATGAAATAAACTATTCTGCGATGAAGGCCTGGTTTACTATGAACAGTTTTCAGGGAGTAACTGTTGAGGTTCAGAAGTTTGAGGACTTCAAGTGGCTGAATGCTTCTTATGTTCCTGTTCTTAAGCAGCTCCAAGATTCTGAGACTCAGAGTTATTACTTTTCCGGCCATAATGATGATGGTCGGACTCCAATCAAGTTCCGAAATCCTAAGTACCTCTCAATTCTTAATCATTTGAGGTTTTATCTTCCTGAAGTTTTTCCAGCACTAAAGAAGGTGGTATTTCTTGATGATGACATTGTGGTTCAGAAGGATTTGTCTGGTCTATTTTCCATTGATTTGAATGGCAATGTTAATGGAGCGGTTGAGACATGCATGGAGACATTTCACAGATATCACAAGTACCTGAATTACTCTCACCCTCTTATAAGAGCACATTTTGATCCTGATGCATGTGGTTGGGCATTTGGGATGAATGTTTTTGATTTGGTTGAGTGGAGGAAGAGGAATGTGACTGGCATCTATCACTATTGGCAAGAAAGGAATGTGGACCGGACATTGTGGAAACTTGGGACACTGCCACCTGGACTGCTTACATTCTATGGACTGACAGAGGCATTGGATCCCTCATGGCATGTACTGGGGCTGGGCTATACAAATGTTGATTCCCAGTTGATAGAGAAAGGGGCTGTTCTACACTTCAATGTAAATCAAAAAGCCGGGTTGAAATAGGATAGAGAAAACAAAGCCCCTTTGGGGAGAAATATGTTGATTATTCTCACCCTCTATGCAACAGTGCAATTTTCATTGATAAATCCATGAATCTGAGTCTTTCCAAGACAAGTTCATGCCTTTAGAAGCTTCAAATTTTTGAGGTCAAAGCATGCTTTGTATCCAATTTTAAAGAGGGTCAAGCATGGCTGATGGTGTAGACATTGGTGTTTAATTCATTTCAACCTAGCTGTGTAGTATATATTGTTCATTCATATTAATTATTTAAAGACCCTTCATTAACAAACAATTTTGGTCTACATCATTTAGGTTCAAGCTGTAACTGTATTACCATCGTAAGTCTGCAATAAATGACCTTCCTTTCCCAATTTTAGGCATATGGAATAATCTTTGACTTTAAGTCAGGTCTCTAATTTAATGCATGTATAATGTTGTTATTGTTTAATCCAAGGTGTTGCACATCATTTTAACGTTTTGATGTTATGGTTATATGTCCATTGGAGAAACGGATTATGATATTATTTGGTTAGATCAATGAGATATATTATTCACACTAATTTTCAAGATAGCTGAACAGGCAACTTCTTTCTTTGATGCATGTCTTTCCTATCACATCTCACTTAGAAAGTTTAGATTCCTCTTGTTTATTGTTAAGCAAGTCCCCAAGGGTCAAGAGGGCTTAGTTGATCTATGATTTATGTTTCGTCTTTCGTTTCATTTTATTTGTTTTAATAAATAGATTGATTGGTCAATTCCTATTATTTCTTTTTTATTGATTCTTTTCTGATAGAGATGCATGGATCCATTTCCTTCTTTTTTATTGATTCCTTTCCTGTCAAGATGTATGGATCCATAAATCTTTGGTCCTCTACATGGATTAACGAAAATGTGTAATAGCTCTATTTGCATATACCGTTCTTTGATTTTTTTTTTTTTTTTTTTTGCGTATGGCATTGTCACTTCCTCTGGCAGCATCTTTTAGTACAAAACTTAATCTGAAAGTCATATTTCCACTCATACGATTTCAGGATGCCTCTAATAACCGACGGATGGCAAGAGCTTTTGAAGCCTTAAATTCCCAATTGACCTTTCTTTTTTATGTGGGGATGGCGGTTGGAATGATAAAGTGAATGACATTAATAAATGAATCATAAAATCCCGTTCATCATTATTCACCAGCGTCTTAACATTGGGTTATCCCATATCAGTTTTTCTTGCAGCCCAATCTGTTCTAATGTCATTGGTCATCAGATGGCCGCAACTGAAACTTTGCCATTATTTTTAATTTGAACGACTGAAAAATAGCCGCAGCAATAGAGCAAGACAGTATGGTTGTTATTATATTATAAATAATTTATTCTCTCAGCATCCAAGTCGTTGTAGTATAGTGGTGAGTATTCCCGCCTGTCACGCGGGCGACCCGGGTTCGATCCCCTGCAGCGGCGAACACCTTAATTTTTTCTCTCGCCGCTACTTCACTCCTTACTTAAACGGACAACCAGTGTTGTATCTCCTGGTCCGATAGAACTGTTTTCCTCCATTTTCCTCTGTTTTATTTCCGTAGATACTTATTGAATGAATCTATCCAAAAAAGTTAAAAAAAAAAACAAAAACAAAAGGAGAGGTAATTTAGCCACATGGCAGAAGCTCCGGAATGCCGGCACGACACCAAAAATAAACGCAATAGAATCCTTGTAGAACAAAAACTCTCTGCCTTTCACTCTTGTAACCCCTTCTTGTCTCTAATGCCCAATGGTTTTTCCAAGACTCCAACCAATGGGAAGGTCATATCAATAATTTCACATATATCCCATTCCCACGTCACTCGCCGGCCAAACTCTAATCTATTTGCCGCCACTTTCAAATGTTTGTTTTTCTTCTCCTCCATTTCCATTTCATTTCAAAAAAGAAAATCTGAAATCTTACCCTTTCTCTCTTCAGAAATCATGAAAACCGACAATGAACCACCCACAACAGAGCAATCTCTGAAGTCGAGAAAATCCAAGTCCCGTGAGGTTAGCTCTCGCTTCCTTTCTCCTACCACATCACCGGCTCATGATTCCGGACTTCCAGTCTCCAAACAAAGCTTTATCCCCTCTCCGACGCAAATCCACCTCTACTGACACGAGAAAGCATCGCAGCCTTGAAGATCCCGGCGGCTTACTTCGAGGCCTATGGCCTTCATCCACCACTACTTCCTCTTCATCATCAACCCCAAAACTTGGTACTCTTGCCGATCATCTTGGAAATGAGAGGCTAAAAGATTTTATCGAGCGAAAAAGCCATGAAAAAAGAACAAGTAAGGGTTCCTTTTCACTTAATAAGCAAACAACTCATACAGAAGTCAGTAGGTTTGTTGAGAATATTGAGAAAGAAAGTGCCAAAGAAAATCATGGGCCTTCTCTTGGGGGATCCATGAGGTACACAGCTAAACTGGGGTTCCCCAAAAAGTCATTATCGCCGTCAACATCATCATCTTCTTCTCCGAATATTTTACCTGGAAGATTTTCTGTTGACGAGAATGCTCTTTTTAAAAGAGCATCTTCTCAGAGGAAATCGGATTCTGAATCTGAATTAAGTGACCAATATTCAGCCTCAAATACTAATTCTCCAGCTATAACTAAAACTAATTCTTCTCTTAGTTTTAGAAAATCTGGTATAGAAGTTTCTTCCAAGTTTTTGCAAGAGGTACTATCTAAGAATAGATCGAGAGATACTACTTGGGATTCAAATATTCCTAATCCGGTGTCAGCTGATAGTTCCCCAAAGATGAATAAAAAGTTTACCATTAAAAACGCTATAAGAAGGGCTAATTCACTCACTGGACATGGTACTTCTACGTCACAATGGGCGTTGTCCCCAGGGCGGTCAGGATCACCACCAATGTCAGTTGAAAACATGGTCAAGCCAATGTCATTTTCGAGTTTGAAATCGCCAAATAGTCCTTCCAGGACCAGAGGTGTGGAGAAATTGTTGAATATGGGATTAATGGATTTGTTCAAGAGTAGGAAGTCATCTACTATGCAAGTGGGTTCGGGTGATGTGGAAAGTGTCCATCAGCTTAGATTGATCCAGAACCGTTTGATGCAGTGGCGGTATGCAAATGGTAAAGCTGATGCTGTGAATAAGAACATAACTACTCAAGTTGAGGTATGCATACACTGTGTTGTTTCTTATATGAAGAAAGAAAAAGTACTATTAAATTAGGTTTAAAGGGAAGATTAATCTTAGATTTTGGTTTAGGATAATACCGGCTAGAGACATGGAGTCAAATACTAATAACTTAGGTAACAATTGGCTTGCAAACATATCTGACCCCAAAGGCAACCAAATACACTAGAATTTGGTACATCATGTTCTGCCTATCTGAAAGGGGATTTAAAATCAGATGCTTCAATTTCTCAAACTCTCTAACTTATTAACATGAACCAATGTTGAAAAGATTGAGAAAAGTTGGTTGTTAAGAAACAGAGATAAGAATTCCACCAAAAGAAAAGAAAGATATCAAATCATTAATGTTGAAGATTGTTTATATAACCTATTAATTCTGTTTTGCGGGAAGAAATGTCTATTTAAGAACCTTTAACCATCGAACAAGCTTCAGTTCGGTGAGAGGATAGTGAGATTGGCTTACCATGCTCAGACGATGAGCAAGTAACACAAAATCGAGTGTTTAGGGACATGGATCCATTATGAACTCCCACTAAATCTGTGGGCATTCCAAACTTTTCTCAATAACTTATCTTCTTGTGATGACTACCATTAACTCAACTTTAATCTGCAACTTTTTCTTCTTTAACTAATTTGAAAGTTAGAATTACACCAGGAAAATGACTTTTGAATTCCTGACAGTCCAAACTACAAAGTTTGCAAGCTAATAACTAACCCTTTAATGATTTTTCAGAACTATCTGTTATATGGATGGAATAGTCTTATGAAGCTCCAATATTCAGTGCTGCAAAAGAAATTAAAGCTTCAGAAGGAAAAGCTTGAGATCAAGATGGACTTTATACTTCAATCTCAAGTCAGTGCAAGCTAGACCGTCTTTATCATACTTACTAGAATGTTTACTTAGTTATGCTGTTCATGGACTATGTCAATTGATTTGGTTATTATATCTGCAGATGAAGGCATTGGAATCTTGGGCCGATATGGAAAGACAGCACCTATCAGCTATTTCCATGACTAAAGAATGTTTGCATTCTGTTGTTTGCAAAGTGCCTCTTATAGAAGGAGCTAAGGTAGACAAATAACTTCCAACAGTTGCTTTTAATTGTTGATTAGCTATACAAATCAGTTTTAGTGACAAAAATTAGGCATGCAGTTAGATGCAAAATCAGCTTCATTGGCAGTTCGACATGCATTTGATCTCACTGCTTCCATCAAGTTAATGCTAACTGCTTTCTCACCAGGGGTATGAAAATTTTCAAATATTATACTAAACCAGTATTCTCCGTAGTTTCTATATGGTCCTTACCTGGCAGATGTTATCTCAGACTGAGAAGACTGCGTTGTTACTTTCGGAATTAGCAGAGGTGGTTGCACAAGAAAAGCTACTGCTAGAGGAGTGCCTTGAACTGTTCAGGATGATATCTATCCTAGAGGTAAAATTGATTAGGTGATATTTTGTAGCTTCATATCATTTATATGAATTGATATTGAATCATCAAACTAATTACGTTAAGACTCCAAGTCGTATGGCTTCTCTTTATAGCATTAAAAGTTAGAAAAGTAATTTCTTTGTATAAATGTGTAATATACAGGGTCACATACCAGTGAAAGTTACAAGTCTTTTGCATTTATAGCTATATATTTTAAAGCATCCAATTGACAATAAATGAAGAGGCCTATAGGAAACTTAATATTTAACCGATGTGGGATAACACCACTTTAACATATATTTTTTTGCAGACTGTGCTTTTTTCAGAAATCAAATATGATTTTTGTCTGATGCTTAATCTGGCAGATTCAGGACAGGAGCTTAATGTGCTATGTTATTCAACTAAATTCACAGCAAAGACAGATGCAGCAGCAGCAGCAACAACAAGAACAAGAAGAAATATTTCCGTGACTCCTTCATTCATGCATCTGCCAATAGGGAAAAAAAAAGAACACTACACATGGACTGAAAAGAAGTCTCTGGTGATGGTTGTGCACTATGGCAACGATATCACCAGATGAAATGTTGCAATATCTGGTTATACAAAATTCGAGGCCTGATTTACTAGGAGATGATTTAAATTAGATCATATGTGCTTAAATTTGGGAAGAGAAAACTCCAATATTCGACTATGATCTCATGTTCCTTCGTAGGATAACCTCTTCAATGATGCACATATACAATTTTCACTCACTAATAATATTTCATGAGAATAGCACTAGTGTGTTTCATATCCGCTTTATACCAATGAAAAGTTACCACAACAAGTGTACTCCGTTCTGTTTAGAGTAGGGAAGAAAAGGAATGACTGGGTATAACCTTTTTGGATAAGTTTGATGTTTCTTCTACACTTGTATTTTATATTCTTCGGAGTTAGGAGGGCAAACAACTTTGACAATGCCAACAAAGAATGAAGACACCGAACATATAGCCAATTACTAATAATTGGAGCTCGAATGGACACAGATGTTGAGCATGTCTTGAAACGGGTCAAAGTCATAAAGGGGAAACTTGAAGCACTTGATAGTCAAGCTTTTACTTTGATTTTGAGTTTGTTGTTTTTACAAAGGGTGAAAATTGATTCTTCATAGCTTCTCAGAGCAGAGATACAGGACAAGGATTGATTTAGTGATTATAGTCATAAGACTTGTTCTTCCTTTTTGTGATCGTGGGATTTCTACTGATTGTCAGATCATTCCACTCTGCTTTATTTTTGGTCTTCCCATTTTGTAGTAATTGTTTTGTTGCTCTATATATGGACAATCCAAATCCAAATTATTGGGTGATAAAATTATTGCACTGAGGAATGATCTAATTCTTAATCTAAAAGATAAGAAAGTTTTATTATCATGAGAAAATGATTTTCAATATTATTTTTTAATTAATTTATCCTAAAAAAATAATTAACATTATCTTAATCAATAAAATTTTAAAAGACTAGTTTTTTCAATCACTTCTTTTAAAAAATTATAAATTATAAATTAATATTAACTAATAAAATAATGAATTTATTTAATAATTTTTTGAAATTATTTTTATCAAAATTGATTTATTCTTTGTATTTTTTATAAAATAACTTTTAATTATTTTATAAATTATTGATTCAATAAATATTAAATATTTTGTTTTTAAAGATTATTTTGGATTTTTTTATATAATTTATTTTTTCATGTAATATCAAATACAATGATTTAAGAGCATAAATTATTTATAATATTACATTAAACATGTTAATTTAAGATTATTGATAATCAAATCACTTTGATAATATTATCACCATAGTATTGTATTAAACATGTTAATATAAGATTATTGGTAATTAAATCACTTTAATAATCATATCACCATAGTAATTATATCATGATGATTTTGAAAATGATACTAAATATTATCTAAGTAATTTTTTTTTTACTTAGATATGTTTTGGGCCAAAAATTAAGTGGATTAATTTAAGAAAAATTAGATTTATTTAGAAAAGTCAAATTTTGATTTAGAGTTCTATAATAATAAAATTAACTTTTAAAAAATTTCATTTAAATAAACACTTTATAATCCGCTAAATAAAAGCATATGAGTTTTTTAATTTAAAAATTGATGCATCAACTTCCCATGCTTACAAAAAGTTTACCCAAATCAAATATTAATTGAATAAAACAGTAAAGTGCTAACGCACCGGTTTGGATGTTTCACCAGGGAATGATTGACTAATCAAACGATGTCGTTTAAATTCCATTCCTCCATACAAAATCCGATTATCCCATTTCTGTTGCAAAGCATCGTCGATTCACTTGTGCTTGCTCCTCTTTAAAGAAATAACCCTACGCATAGAAAGAAAAGTAAAAGCAAAAGCAACTATCCAGATGGCTACTTTGGCGGCGGTTGCAGCTCGTAGAGCAGCGAGTCTAGCTCGAACACCCGCTCCGTCTCAAGCCGCTTCTCTCGTTCCTCGCCGTGGTCTTGCCGCCGCCGCAGGTAATCTCCATGTGCCCTTTTTTTTTTTTGCATTTTAAATTTATATTATATTCAATAAATGTAAAATTTGTCTCCCGATTTACTTCAATTTAAATCTCATTTACCTCAGATCATAGTTGAAACTAAAGGATCTTAGAAGTTAAAAACTTGCTTCCTTTGCAGATCACCATGGACCTCCAAAGGTTAATATTTGGCAAGACCCAATGAATCCATCTAAGTGGAAAGAAGAACATGTCAGTTTGTTTCTTTTCATGCTTTATATTTCAGTTTTTCCCTTCATTTTCATATCCTAGTTCCGATTTTTTTTTTCTTTTTCCTGTTGTTTTGCTTTGCAGATTGAGAAGTTGGGCTATTGTTGGTTTAGTTTTATATACATAATCTAAGTCCTCTCGATTGTCAATGCTACATTTCATTTACTTGTAGTTAAAATTTTGTTGAGTTTGAGCAGCTATTACATTACATCATACAATCTGATTTTTTCTTTATTTCTACTCAATATGCTATTATGAACAAGTTCATAGGCTCTGCTTCTGAATCAGTGTAGTATATATTGGTGAGAAAGCAAATTTGGCGGAAATTAGAGAAGGCATAAATGTGGAAACTGTATTGACATTTTTGTATGATTGTGCAGTTTGTTATCGTCTCTTTAACTGGTTGGGGTCTGCTTGTCTTTGGTGGATACAAGTACTTCACTGGAGGCAAGGGCAAGAAGGAAGAGGTACTTTTGTACTCTGAACTTGCCATTAGATTGGAATCTCTGCAATTTCTTCTTTCCATTTTTCATGATATGATGGAAGTCAAGAATGGCGGACTGGAGTGTCTATCAAAATTTCCTTTTCCACAGAATGCCTTAGGTCAATGTTTGTTGTGGCTTCTCTGTTGAGTCGAGCATATATCCCATTTTGTTGGAGATGTATCTACTTTCTACCTTCTAATTTACTGTTGTTTAATATTTTACAAGTTTTATATGGCCAAAAGTTTATTTAATGCTAAATTTTACGACTATAAATCGTTTAAGGTCATTCTATCACACAAATTCTCAGTTCACTCAATCACCATGCCATGAATATTATTAGCTGCAGTGAATATCCAGATCCTTAAATTAGAGCCATCAGGATAATTTATACTTTATGGTTGAAAAACCATTTGAAGTTTTCCATACTTTATGAGCTTATGTTTATGTTTTGGAGTTGAAGTGCAATTGCTGTCCACTGTCGTTCATCTCCTTGTTGATGCTATTTACCGGGATAACCCTATTTAGTTGAGCATCTAACAAGGAATTCATGATATGGGTGCTTAACAATTTCTAAAAGCATGAAGGGATGCCTGAATATGAAATCAGAGTTTACATTATTGGTTTATTGCTGTATATTTACTGTCGGTTCTTCCCTCATTTTAACTTTTGTTTTGTTGCAGAACGAGGTGGAAACAGCTCAGTAATGATGTTGGAGCTTTTATTTTTTTAGAATATTCCAAGTAATAAGGTGTGGCTGGTACTTTCATGTCCTTGGATATTGTTTTTTCTTCTGTTGGCAAATTATTCTGTTTTACTCTTCATAATTTCTTTTTCCCTTGGAGAATGATGAGTGAGTAAACTTGGAGGTCAGTTCGTTATCAGTGAAACACACAGCCTGTTTCATTGGCCTGTCCTGTCAATGATGGGATGTAACAATTGTTAAGACCCAAAATCTCTTGATGGGTATGCTATAGATGTTTAAGGAATAGTAAGCAATATTACCAGTATGACAAGCCAGGTCGGGAATCTGTCAAGATTTCTCACTAGTTCATCTTTCATGAGTTAATTTATCATTATTTTTTTTCAAAAAGAATTTTCCATTTAAATTTGTTTTAGACAAGACTAACTGGAGCATTAGAGATCCATTTTGTCATGGATTTGGAGAAAAATGTAGAGAATATTGGGTATTTATTTACAAGCATCCTGCATAATTTCTTTCCGATATCATATCATCTTGTGGTTCTACACTGAGCTAATTCAACATTTTTATTTTCAGATTTTCGAACCAAAATATTGGCAATGATAGAATTTAGTGATTTCCATTAATTCTAAACATGATTTTACTTTTAAAAGATAGGACAATTAGTTACCGATCTAAGAGCAAGAAGGCTGTTTAAAAAGCTCCACAACTAGGACGCAACACTTAAAAACACTTATTTTTAATTAAAACTCGGCCTCATCTGTTAACCCTTCTTTATCTTCCGAATCAGACATAAAGTCGCTGGAAAGGTCACCATTAGCTGCTTCTGTTTCTGCTTCTTGTTTATCTGCAACCTCCATATCTTCTTCCTTTGCATCTCTGTCAGTGGAGTTAAGTTCAGCTTTTTTCTCCAGTTCCT
Organism: Durio zibethinus; assembly: GCF_002303985.1. The sequence goes on along the minus strand of NW_019168048.1, from coordinate 25,765,189 downwards.
TGACGTCTCTACTGTTCATATTCTGTTTGATGTCGGCTGCTTCAACTTTCAGCTGCTTGGCATCATGTGTATAATTACTGGCTTCTCTATTGACACCTGTGTTCTCTGTTACTACTCGTGCCAGTAAGTTATCGTGGGTTCTAGACGTTGCAACCTCATGATTTGTCTCCGCACTCATTTTTCTGTGTTTCTTCATAACTTCAGTGTGTTCAGAATTCTGATGCTTGAACAAATTAGCTTTTGTATGATCTATTTCCTTCCTCAGACCTGTTTCTGTTTCTTCTCTTTCTGCTTTCCCCTCTTCAGAAATTGCTCTATCTTCCCTGCATTTTACAGCATCTTTATGTTCTGCTGAGAATCTTCTACTTCTCATGTTTTCCAATCCTCCGTCTATTTAGGAATTTACATTCCTCTTTAGGAACCTATTCCTAGCCAGAACTCTCCCACCTTTTCCTCTTTGTTTTCCTTAAACAACCGAATATCCCTGGCAATCTTGAAATTCTAGAATTCTCATCTATTTCCAGTTTCTTCCCACCTTCGAGAGTTCGTTGGAGCTTTTGACTCTCACCTTCCTGTTTGCGATTTTTAAGTTTTTCAAGCTGCTCTGCACTGAAGCTACTCTTCTTTTCTTGTTCATTCATGTCATCAATTGTATCAGTAGCATTTGCATGATTCTTTTCTTCATCTATTTTAGAAGTACCTGTATGTTTAGAATATTCGTTTTCCATATCTCTTGCGGCTTCTTCATTTCTGGCATTTTCTCCCAGTTTCTGCAGTTGTCCTCCTCCTCCTGTCATGTCCATTGTAAAAGTAGTCTCACCCTTTTTTTCACATCCATCTTCAACCCCTTCTCTGTTGTCTTCCTTTTGAGAAAAAATGGATTTAGTCTTATCATTTCCATCCTGATCTTTTGATGAATTATCACCGCCCTTATATGAAGATTCATGTCCTCGCCCACCCACCTCACGCCTGAACTCTGTCTTTTCCTTTTGTTCCACACTTCCCATAACTGTTACATTTACTGGCGGATTTGATGGGTCATCAGTACTCACTGACAAAACTCTAATGGAGGATTTAAGACGGTGCTTCAAGTCCTCAATTTCAGCCTCCTTTTGCTTCAAAGTCGCTGTTAGAGCTACCACCTGAGGATTTTCATTTCCTGAATCCCCGTCTTTATCTCGTAGCAGTTTGATCTCGTTTTGCTTCTCGTCCATTTCAGACTCCATAGTCTTTGGCTCATCTTTAAAAGAATCAATTGTTGATTGCATTTCCAAGAGCCTGCGATCAAGCTCCATTTTTTGGTTTCAAAGGGAGTATATCTTTGCTTTCGTCGCTTCAGCTTTCCTTTTCATTTCTTTGGTGCATTCTCTTTCCTTCTGCAATTGAAAATTAAGAATATATAACTGTGTTAACGTTTAGAACTTTAAAAGTGTCGAAAACATCTCTTATTGAATTTAACATCAAATGTCATCCACTGTTCAGCTTTCTCTTTCTATGTGTATGCGCATCTCCATGCTTATGTATATGCCAACAGAAAGCTCAAAGAAACAAAGGTCCAGGCAAAAGGCAAGGAAGGACATATGTAGGTAAATCAACTGTGATAGTCAAAGTCCAGCGTTACCCCAGAAGATGACACTGTAGCAACATAAGCAAAGAAACAACTATGCATCTCACTAAAATGTGAAAATAATGTCAAACTATCATAAAGGTAGAGGAGTTTGCTCTATAAAGACGCAACATTGGCGATGAACGATGCATGTTGAAGAACATTAAGAGCCCATGTGATTCCTCATTCCCACAATTTCAAGCGTTCCAACTCTCAAGAATTATAATTATCAAATGCATCAATTTTCACAGTGATTATATTTTAACTTGGCTATAGTACTCATGGTGATCATTTTCATGCATCATTGACTACATATTGCCTTGATGGTTTCGGAATGCACAAGATATTATGTTTCTTACTATACATTGTAAATCAAGAGATTTCCACCGCGACTTCCAGAAAGTAATTTTTTATTTTCATTTTAAAATGGATTGATTTTACCCATTTTTTCCCTTTAAAAACATAAAAAGAAAAAACGAAAATCCAAAGTTACCCTCTTGGTCTTGGATCGTCAAACTAAAAAAAGTGAAAAGTAAAACTAAACAAGAATGAATGCATGATGTTTCTGATTTGTCATTGAAAGAGACTGATGCGTAAAAAGTAACATTGCATGATGATGGAGAGAGAAAGAGAAGAACCTGCAACAGCAGCTGAAAAGAAATGAGCTGACGGCTTTTCTCTTCGAAAAGGAGGTTGAAGATACGTCTCTCTCTGAGCTTGTGAAGCGCCATAACACCAATCAATGCAGCCCCAAATGCCAAAAGTAGCATCAACCCATATGGTCTTCCCCTGTGCCCGTTTCCATTTCCTTTGCGAGAAATTAATCCTCCTCTCATTGCCATCTCTCCTTTCTCTCTCCCCATCTACTTGGCGAAGGAAAAGAAACAATAAAGAGTCAGTCTCTCTTTTTGTGAACTAAGACGTTTAAAAGGAGAACTGGGTTTAGTCGTTGTTTGTCATGTAAATATACCACTCACCGCAGGAGCGGAGTAAACAAGGTTGGCTGTAGAAGCGTGGGACTGTTTCCAGGCGCTCATTCTGGAGACTTAGCATTCTTTTTAAACTTCAATTTCCGCTATTGTTTTACCAAAACACCCTCCATCGTTGTTGAAACTGGAAGCCAATTGCCAGGTTTCGAGTTAAAGATTCTCTTCTGCCAGTTAGTCACACCATGCCACATATAGTCTTGCATAATTCGCAAAAATAAATTGTGTATTGCCAATATAGCCCTTGTCTTTCACTGTAACTACAAAAGAAAAACCCCAAACAAAAGGTACATTAATTATTAGCTTTAAAATTCTCATAATAACTTTATATTTGAGAAAGCAATGTAGTGCAGGTTAAGTTATTGAATCATTTAATTATACCCAAGTGCAAAATTCTACTTAATTATATGTAAATTTTTATTTTGTTTGCAGTATGAAGACAAAAGAAGATTAAAATATTAAAAATGTTCTTAAATTTTATAATTTTATTTAAATAAATTTTTATATTTTTATTGCATCGAAATAAATTATTTTATTTGGTATCAAATAAGTTTTTATTTTAAATTAACTACTGCAATATTTTTTAGTTCTTTTTAATCATGTAATTGTTGACATTTTATATAAAGAAAAATTTTATTTCAAGTATTTATGATTATAAAAAATTTGTGTTTTACATGCATTATGTATAAGGGTCATATTAAAAATTTATTTAAATATAAATTAAAAATTAAAAATTTATTTGAATACTAATTAAAAGATGAAAATTCATTTAGATGCCACGGAGATTTATTTAAGTAAAATAATAAAAATTTAAAGATTTTTTTATTATTTTAACCATAAAAATTAAAAAAAAAAAAATGAAGGATAAATTATATGTATTGAAACACAGCAAAGCTTTTATTTGTCCATCAACAATTGAACCGAACGGCTCAGTCCAAATAACTAGTTGTCGCCCTTTGTACTTCCTTTAAATCACGGAACAAACTATAGGCCGCACAAAAATTCAGTAAAAAAAAAAAACCACCCTAAACTTGCCGAAGCTGGCGTTCCTTCTGGCGAAAGATTCTTCATCCATGGACTCTGCCGAAGATATATTCGACTCATCGCTAAATCTAGAAGAAACTCATTACCAAGAAGGTTACAAAGAAGGCTACAACCACGGCATAACGACCGGCAAGGAAGAGGCAAGGCAAGTGGGTCTTAAAACGGGCTTCGAAACAGGCGAAGAGCTCGGTTTCTACAAGGGCTGTGTCGATGTGTGGAGCTGCGCCATCCAAATTGAACCGACCCGTTTCTCTACTCGGGTCCAAAAGGGTATTAAGCAAATGCAGGAATTGATCCAAAAATACCCAGTTATGGATCCGGAAAACGAAAGCGTCCAAGAAATTATTGAAGCTTTGAGGCTTAAGTTTAGGGTTATCCGTGCAGCTTTGGGTGTTAAATTGGAATATGATGGATGCCCAAAACCCAAGGAAATCGAATTTTGATTTGAGCTACTTACTTTTTTTAAGGTATTTTAATTGCCAGGTATCAGATGTTTTTGGTTTTTTTTTTTTTTTTTATACAGATAGTGTAAACAATTTTTTTTTTTAATTTTAAAACCAATTATCTAAGAAGCTTTTTCTGTTTTTGGTACAACCTTGGCAAAAATACACCAATAATGTCATCAAGCAGCTGTATTTTTAGTTTCCATATCAAGCACTTGATCCTGACTTCTTCTTATGTGCCTTTAATTGAAGCCCGGTTTTTCATTAATCACTGAGTTGGCCTTGTCCCACATTTTAAGCAGTGCTAAAAATTTTCAGGCTTGATCTGTTTCTCATGTATGTTTGCGTCCTGTTTTCTTTTTCCGTTTGTTTTTCAGATGTAAGCGAACTGATTGTAGTTGATTGTGTGCAGCCTTTTTGTCCCCACCCCCGTATAAACTTTGCTGCAAATATCCTTTTATCTCAGTTTATTATCTCTGTCTATCAAAATATCCATATTTTGATTGCAGATCTTAAGGTAGCTGAAAGAGGAGGATAATATATATATATATATATATATATATATATATGTTGAACAAGATGCTGGCTTGTGGCTAGGTGTACATTTCAGATAGCCGAAATAGAGCAGCCTTGGAATCCATAGGATAAGCTGCCAAGCTATTCTCTGAGGCTGCTATTGTGTATAAGTTTGAGGATGTGATTTACAATAGAGTTGGTTATACAGTTGTCTCCAGATTGACTCAAAAATGATTGCAAGATTCACGTCCTTTGAAAGATGCGGCCTTTGCCATGGTTAAAGGCTTAAGGCTGCTTTCAAAACCATTGACTTGGAGTTGCATTCTGGGACTCATCCTCGACTTGGAATTGTTGATCATATATGTTTTCACCCCTTGGCACATACTTCCTTGGACCAGGCAGCTGCTATTGCAAAATCTTTGGCAGCAGATATAGGCTCTAAACTTAAAGGTTTCTGACTTTTGAACCAAATGTGATGTAGATGTTCCCAGCACTAGTGTTAGATTAGTGCTTGGAACTTTGAAAAATGATTTAGAAAAAAAAAATTGTTGGCCTGCTAGATTGATGTGGATGGTGAGTTTTTTACCATCCTGGGGCCTGGAGGATTCCCTCTCTTTAATCAACTAATTTGTAAGATTACAGTCAGGTAGAGTAGCCAAAGATTTAAAGTCAGGCATTTTTCTGATCTTTTATTATAGTTATATGGCTTTTCTAAATGACTGCAATGAACACATGCTCATTCTCTCTCTCTGGAACAGGCCGAGGCATGTTCTTCACGGCGCTTATTATAGACACTTCCTCTTTTCACATTGGAGCTATAAGATGCAATATGAGTTGTTAATATAAATTTTTCTAGTTTTTCTTTACTGATTTAGTATCATTGTATCATCTTTTTCTCCCACCTTGATTGGAATTTGAAAAATGGTCTATTAGAATCAAAGTTGTTTATGAGAAAAACTACATTACCCTCAGACTTACTATTTGTGAATTATTTTTCAAATTACATGGGTTTACGATTTGGTACTTGTTTACGGTAATAATTATGTCAGCTAGTATTATTTATTTTTCAGCTCCTCAAATTTTACCTTTTGTATTGCTGATGACCTTAAATGGTAACTGCATTACCTACATTTCTTTATGGGGCTTCCAATGAAAGCGGAAGTTGCTTGATTCAGTCAGAAGAGAACTGGGTTATTCCAAGCCTAACTCTGGCAGTATTAAATGGCTCGGAGGGTCTAAAACAGAGTCATTGCCACTGAAGCCTGATGCAGGTCCAATTCAAGTGTCTCCAGCTAAAGGTGTTATTGTAATTGGAGCATCTCACTGGGTTGCTAACTACAATGTACCTGTGTTCTCGCAACTGATATTGCTGCTGTTCGTAGAATTGCAAAACAAGTGAGTGAGAGAAGAGGTGGACTTCCTTCAGTGCAAGCCATGGTGTGACTGAGGTGGCTTGTAATTTGTTGGAACCAAGTAAAGTGGGAGGAGATAGAGTTCAGCTTGAAGTTGAGAGGCTTGCAAAGGAAGAGGGTTTGGGAGTAGGGAAAGGGTATTTTACCGATCTTTCACAGGACAAGATTATTGAAAGTTATATGAAGTTGAGCTCTTTCTAAACAATGGATGAAATATGGTCTTGGAGGTATTTTTGTTCTAATGGTTATCTCAACTTTTCCTGTAATTCTTTTGCTTCATCAATATGTTGTGATCTTATGGGAATAACATTCATCATTTACATTCGGAAGACTGCTTGTGTTTGAATTCCTTTCTGCATAAATATTAGCTAATCTTGGCATGCCAATTTGTTGCTCTTCCGCTCAAGTTACGAAATTGCAGTTTTGTTATAAAAAAAGAATACAGCTGAATGCAAATTTTATTTTAGATGACTAGTGTCTGATATTTAAGTCAGAAGCTAATTGAAAATCTCTCTTCACTTTTGTTGGTGCTATTAAATATTTAGACATGAAGTGGAACTTCACCAATTCACTCGTAATTTTTTTTTTTTTTTTGCAAAGACAGAGATGCTTGTTCCTATGTAAAGGAAATGATTGTTGTTGGCAACACAAAAATAATAATAATAATAATAAAGGGGAAGGATTGTTAGAAATTTTGCTACACTGTATTATTACTCGATGATGGAAATAGGAAGAGGTGCTTGGGTCGGACACATTTTAGCCTGCAGTATTCATGGGCAAGTACTGCCTTCGACATGATTGAACCGTAGGGCAGTAGAAAATTGGGGTGCGGTTTCCTAATATACGGGATCTAAAGATACCGATTTGACAGGTAAATTAGAAATGTTATGCCAACTTTTTATGTAGCACTTAAGCATTTAATGCAACAAAGAAGAGAATGTGTCGGGTTTTTTTGCCAAGTTCAAGACTTAAAAGACAAAAGATCAAATGATTGTCCGACACCTTTCATTACAATCCAAGTAGCCAAACTGTGCAGGGAAAAAAGATTGTCTATAACTCAATATATTTTTTTTCTTCTTTTCAAATTAGGGTTGAGTTCATAGGGGCTTGCAGGGGAGAGGGAGGATATGAACTTTGCATGTAAATTTAGTAGTAGTGCATTGTGGAACAACACTGAGTTGGAGTATAAGTTGAGAAAGAAATTAAGAAAGAAAAAAGCAGAGAGCGTTGAGAGTGAGTTTATCATCTGTCCAAGAGCCCCCAAGTAAATGATGGGAGCTCATTATATTTCTCAAAAGTAGTAGTTACATAAGGATTTAGTAAACACAATGGGAGAAATTCAGTTAATAAGGTATTTAGGTTATGTTTGATGGATAAGATAGTATAATAATAATTTTATATTATATTTTATTTGTATTTAATTAAAAGAGGATATGATTACAAAGAAAATTATCATCATTTTTGTATAAAATGATTTAATCTTCTCAAATTAGAGAAGATTATTTTTAATTCATAAGATTAAACTTACATGTCTTATTATATTTTTAAAAATTATATCAATAATTTAAATTATATAAACTTTAATAAAAGATAATTTTGATTAATAAATAAATTATTCTATCTTAATCATTGCATATATTAAAATGAGATAAAATGATATTATTTAATTTATTTTTATTCATAATATTATCTTATCTTATTATATCGTAATCTTGTATACCAAACATGACTTTAAAGCTTTATTTGTTAGATGTTTAGATTACTAGTGATAATGAATAGTTACCCTAAGAGTTCATTATTTGTTCCAAAAAAAAAGGAAAATTACTCGAGAAAAGTTAAGAGGAAAACTTATTAATTATTTTCATATCTAATCCATCAAGTCAAATTCATACTCTCCATAACATATGAGTAAGAGGGAAATTAACACAAAAATTCTGTTATATTTTTGGATTTTTTTTCGGTAAAGCAACATTTAGTAAAAAAATTTTCAGTGAGGTAGCCTTAAAGGAAAACAACTTTTTTACTTGTTCTAAACCACTTTCACTATTGTATGTGATAGTATAATCATATATAATATTATATTACAATATACATAAGTTTTACTTACATGGACACATAAGTGGACAATCTATATTATTGATATGTAAGATAGTTCTAAGTAATTTTATTTAATCAATTATTCAATTTTTAAAAATTTTAAAGTTTCAAATTCTCCCTTTTATCCAAGTATTTCAAAGTATATAAGTTTTATTTTAATTTAAACCTAAAAAAACATATCTCATACCTCACTTTTGCTTATGTATATGAAATACAAAATTCAAATAGTTTTTAAAGCTTAAATCCCTAAATCTTAGGAATCATAAAAAATCATACACCGTCTAAATTAATATTTACATAAATTTAAATAAATAAATATTCACCATTATTTACCAAATTTTTTGCCTATATTTTTTTTATGATTTAAAATAAAAGAAAAATATATTTTATTTCAATATTAAAATTATATTAATATCTTTTATCTTAATTTAAAATTAAACTTAAATAAATTATATTTTATAAAATTTTTTAAAATTAAATAATTATCAAATATATATTTATAATTTCTTCTTACAATCAATATTTTCTTCTTTATAAAAGATAGAGCAATTAGATTTTCGTAACAAAAGTTTGGCATGATAAAAATTCAAAACTAAACATGAAAAAATATTTCATGATATATCATATGTATAAATTTTAGTTTTCATATTAAAATATTATATATTTTAAGAGTGCATGTAATTGTAAACAAGAGATTGATTTTTTCATTAAAATTTGTATGTAATTTTACTTTCATATTTCAAAACTTTCATAATGTATGTTTGGATTCTTTCACAATAATTTATATATAGATGATTTTTGTAATTTTAAATTACAAATTATAAATAATTATAAATAAATAAATTTATTTATATATACTATAAAAATTAATATAAATTAAAATTTTAAATTATTAAAAAAAAAAAAATCTAGTTTCTTACAAAGCATCTTTACTGATAGTTAGAGATATAATATGTTAATAGTCAAAATCAAACATATAAAGTTCCTTGTTCTCAGTTCTAAGGGTCCTAGCAACTCAAATAATCAGTAGATTCCAAGAGAACACGTACATACGTATTCGTTCTTTTTCAAAAGTGTCAGGATCAACAAATAAAATATCTTTGATTTGTGAAGTGGAATATGCGATCCAAGGCACATGAATCGGCGAGTCACGTGGGCCAGACTCAAAGACTCGGCACCTAACTCTAACCAAATCTTTGTGCCCTCCTCGTGAATCTGTGGGCGTTGTTTTGGCCATATTGTCTGTACTAATAATGTATTAAACTTATTATAAAAGAGAAGAGATGGTAATACGAAAGGACCCAAAAGGAAAGGGTGAAATGGAGCCGCTTCTGACCTCTTCGGATGCCATTTTCTAACCGAGAAGCTTAGGCTGAAAGGCACAAAGAAGATAATGATTTACATCAGATTTGGTTTAATTTTTTTGTAATATAAAATATTATAAAATTTAAAATTTTGATTTGAATTTGAATTTTTTTTTTAAATCAATTAGTTTTAAATAGAATTTTATTGACTTAGTCTATATGTTTTTAAATTTTTATATATTATTTTAATAAAAATTTTAATATATTTAAATAAATTTATATATATATAATAGTTATTTTCTTTTATCAAATTTAAAAAAATATAAAAATTAATAAAAAATATTTTTATTTCATTTAATTTTTTATATCTAAATATAAAATTTGATTCGAATTTAATATACATATATAATATTTAAATTTGATGGAAATCAACTAAAAAAATTAAATTAAATTAAATTAAAAATTTTTGAATTTTTTTTCACCCCTAGAGGCAGGCGTTTGGACGTTTGTTTGCGGTTTGTTCTCTAACATGACAACGATCATCCCAAGGCCTAAACATTTTTAACAAGTTATGGTTTTGAACTGTGACATCTGAAGCACCATGCGGTTCACGTTCGTTTCTAGCCTAATGAGTCTTTTCCTTTATAATTGAGGATTTTGTGTCAGACCTGTGGGGCCATTGTCCTTGTATGTTTCTGTCCAAATGTTTAAATGCCGACTCATAAGCACCGATGCAGCTTCTTTTGTTTTTTTTGTCGATCAATGATGCAGCATGTGGTTGTTGTACCTATATGGATTATACGTGGATTTGTTGCTTTCCGAGTCCCGAGCTTATGTAAGATAAGGTTTCCACAGCAAAGATAAAAGCAAGAGAACAAGAAGCCCCCTTTGGCTATTGTAGCAGTTGCTAGGTGCTAAGGTGTTTGATAGGGAAATTTTCAGGTTGAAGTGAGAAAGAAGACGGGAAACCACGAGAAGAGGGAAGCAATGGATCTTAGCTCAAGTTGCAAGGTAAGGTCCTGCTGTTTCTAACTCCACATTGATCGCATGTCAGTACATCTCTTAAGACAAACAAATTGACCCTTTTTTCCTTTTTCGTTGAGGAATGCTGGGATGGTATGAGCAGTAGATTCAATTAAAGGGCAAGTAGCCTTTGTTGTTCATGAAAAGAACAGGGTGATTTACTATTTCTCATTTGGAAATGGGAAAGCGATGACCGGTGATTTACTAATTGTTCTTCCAGCCACTCCCTGCCTCCTGGTTTTTTCAGTTTCCAGCTTATCCAATCCAACTGGAAAATTAACTGCAAAATGTTTTTTTTTAGGATGGGGGGGGGGGGGGGGAGACCACAAATTGGCTCTATTTATGGAATTTTTTAACTCCATGCTAAGTTTTGCTACTTGAATAAATTCCCAGGGCAGCATTTTTGTCCCCAAAACAGAGCAAACCATTCTTGGAATAGATTCATGAATCATATGCATCTCTCTCTAATTTTACGGTATCATTTATAAATTGTTAACTGGTAGGAGATAACTACTGAGAATTACAATAAACATCTCCTGAAACAGACTGAATCACAATCTCAAGGTTTTGTCATAAATTTCCCCCTTTTTTCCACCAGAACAAAATGGTTGCAAATCAGTCCATGCTGCTATGCTGCAAGATCTTTTTCTCTGAATCACGTAGCCGTCCAGCCCTTGACGCCATAGAAAGAGCTGCAAAGCTAGACCCAGAAACTGTCATCGTGAACAAATTTGAGGATCGAGCATACAACAGGACACGCTACACTCTTGTTTCATATGTTGTTCATGACAGCACGGGCAATGCTATTTATAGCCCCTTGCAACAAACTGTCCTGGCCATGGTTGAGGCTGGTTATGGAGCCATAAACCTTGAGTTGCATTCTGGTGCACACCCTCGGCTCGGCGTGGTTGATGACATTGTTTTGCATCCCTTGCCTCGGTCATCGTTGGATGAAGCAGCTTGGCTTGCTAAGGCTGTCGCAGCAGACATTGGCAACAGATTTCAAGGTCAGTCCAATTAGTATTATACAACTTTATAATAACATTGTTTATAGAAGTTTTTGTCTGCACATTGTGATTTCTTTTGATTAACATTAACGTATTTAGTTTAGTTTGAACACGCACCGTCCTCGGAAGATCCTTGTCAGAAAGTTCTGAGCTTTTCTTTGATGTTGCACTTGCACTTGCACTTGCAGTGCCAGTGTTTCTGTATGGTGCAGCACACCCAACAGGCAAGGCCCTGGACACCATTAGGCGGGAGCTTGGTTACTACAGACCCAATTTCATGGGCAACCAATGGACCGGCTGGTCCATGCCTGAAATTCTCTCTGAAAAGCCCGATGAAGGCCCAACCAGGGTATCTCGAGCTAGAGGCGTCACCATGATCGGGGCATGCCCATGGGTTGGACTGTACAACGTACCCATCAATTCAACAGATGTCTCTGTCGTTCGCCGTATTGCAAGAATGGTGAGTGCTCGAGGCGGTGGTCTACCAACGGTCCAATCTTTGGCTCTGGTACATGGTGAGGGCTCAACTGAGATAGCTTGCATTCTTCTGGAGCCAAACCGGGTTGGAGCGGACAAGGTCCAGTCCCGGGTAGAGATGCTTGCTGCCCAAGAAGGGTTGAATGTGGAAAAGGGCTATTTCACTGATTCTTCACCTGAAATGATTCTTGATGACTATCTAAACTTAATATCAGCTAACAGAGCTTAATTATAAAATGGTTATGATGCAATTGCTACATTTGACCCTCCAAATAAATGTTGTAAGGATGTAAGACTTTGATCATTAGTTGCATAACTCTTAACCAGGTGCAATTTGTAATTAAGCCATTCTCTGCTGAGATTTTGCACTGTTTTTAGACCACGATCCCAAAAGCTGCGGTTGAAGATATTCTGTTCATTGGCATCATAACGGTATATTTACACCAATTACATTTGTGAAATATGTTGCAAAGTGGAAAATGTTATAAAATTGAACCTTCATTTTTATATCTGAATAAACAAAATTTTGCCGCCCTTACAACGGCTATGTGATCTATTGAGTACAGCCACTTTCACTTGGGCTATCCAACCACTGACCATTGAACACTGCTTTTTCCGAAATTCTTCAGATAGAAGCGTCTTTAGGAGTTCTTCAGCCTTTTGGCACCAGGGCCTGGCCTAAACACACAGTCATCACCGTATACAGAACAACGGTCAAAATCTTTCAATTGACAATGAGATTGAATGTTGCTCTGGAGGTGTGTCCCAAGCAATGCAGTGGAGATCATGGCTTATTGCAGTGCTACGAAATTCTTCACTGTTGCAAATAACCGTGTGGAAATAGCCTTCTGGAGAGGAAAGGAAAATTGTATAATACATAAGAATGGCTCGTGGGAGGTTATCCCACCCCCATATACAATTCTCAACAAAAGTTCTAGTAAGTGCTACCCATGCGGAACCTGCATACAAAGCAAATGCAAAACAAACATTTGAAAAAAAAATTTCACGCATAGAGACATCATGTTCCACAATTCAAATAAATGAATAAAAAATGAAATACTGTCTTGTTTAAATACCTATGGAAAAGAAATAAAAACTCATGCAACTAGGCCAGCAAAGTTAGAAAAAAAAAAAGAAAATCTAACGTCAGCATTTAGAATCCCCAAAACAATTTACAAGCAAGCTTATGGGTACCGTCAACAAGATTTGGTTATTCAAATCAGTTTTCAACCTAGAGAAGAATTATGGGACATGGAGCAGGAAATTATGATTCTTGCATATCTGAGTAGTTGTAGATGCTTTCCGGTGTATTAGCTTTTAACCAACTTGCTCAATACACCAAAATAACTGAATCCCGAAGGAGCCAACCGATAAGATAAATTCTCAAATTTGTTATTTCCAGCAAGGGAAGGAAGTTTTAACCATTTTTATTAGAGATCATTGCAGTAAGTTATAGCTACATTATACCTATAGTTCAAAATAATTGAATACCAATTCAACTAATTGTATAAATAAATTAGGATAAATATTAATGAGATCTTGATCTCTAGCATTGCCAAAAAGAAACTGAAAGGACTGCATATTCACCAAGTTTGTTTGCAATGAGTTAGCTATGATACTTAGTAGAGTCAGTATAAAAGAGCAAATGATGAAAAACTGTCCTACATTGCTAGTCTCACCAACCTAATCTCCTTCCTCTCACTGGGCCATGTGAAACACCAAAGATATAGTTACATCCTTCGGATTTGAAGCTGCATTTATAGAGCTAGCTGCTTGGCAATTTTCTAAGCGGCTTGTTCCAGCTGATGTCAGAGCATCAAGCAATCATTGAGTGTTACGAGTTAGGTTAAGGCTCAAGAAGGTTGGCCTTGCCAAACCTCAAGCAGTAGCAAGGTAAAGGTGATCTTTCAACCCTTTCCTTCCTCTAGTCTCTGGCAATAGCGAAGGATGGAAATTCAGCAAGTTGCACACAAAGAAGAAAGATGGAGTACAGCTCATGTTTGTAAATATAAGCACCTAAAGCCTGATTGTAGGCTCTGGCCCCAGGCAAAAACATTGCTTTCACAGTTTTTACTTTCCAAATCAATAGCTGGTTGAAGCTTTTCAGTTCCCTACAACAAAATAAGGGTAGGACGGAAACCTAACATAAAAAAAAAAACTTGTTTACAAATGCGAAGAGAACTTTCTTACTCCAAGTTTTAAGAGATGGATTGGCCCAAACATCGGAAAGTATAAATGCATTATGACCATAGCAATCTCAAGACTATAAAACAATATTTGGGATTTCGACATAATACAATTGACATAAATGCATTATGACCATTAAAAAACCATAAGAGGTGAAGGGCAAGCAATCTACCTATGATTCGAGAAAGCCTAGAGTATGGTGTGCTCAAAAAAACAAGAAAGAAGACATAATAATCAACCTGTATACAACTTGAAAGATGTGGACAGTGATCAGTGTTGCGTGGTCCAACCAATGTCAGACTTTTTCGAAAAGTAAAGGCCTGGATCAACTATGATTGGTTTTGCTCTATGGCTCCTGCAAAAGCACATAAAAGCACATGGAAACTGGGTCACATTAGGGTATAAGAAAAGGAATATTCAAGAGTAGCATGTACACTAGGTATGAATCTTACAGCTTCTAACCAGTAATCTACGTATGTTGAATGAAATTGAGATTTCTTGACAAATTGGAGAAAACATGCAGCAAACCCGCACAATCAGAACACATATCAGATATTCTTCAGCGAACAATCTAGAAAGAGCAAACCTTTTAACACACCCCTAAATTTCTGAAACACTCCACAACTCAACAAAAAATGCATGTCATAATGACAAAAAGAAACATACACATGGAGCTCTTTCAAACATTTTAACCCATAAATGAAACTAACAAGGTAGTACTAGCGGCAATTACTGGACCACTCAGATGTCTCTCAAATTGGCCTATGCAAATCCCAGGTAGCAGAAATTAACAAAAGTTGCAACCTAATGTCTAGAAACACAGCCAATGATGCATAAAAGAATTGAATAAATCTCATGCAAATTAAGTTGCTTAAGCAGAACTGCGGAGCACAAATGTACAAGTCACTCATTCAAAAAATCCCTAGGATCGAGTGAAATCTAAAATTCGTTAGACAATTGATTGAGCCCCCTCATAAAAATAAATTTTACTAGAACTCAAGTTAAAAGTTTCCACACTCTTTAAAATTCTATTTCAAAGTCTGGACCTTGAGTTATAAATTCCCACAGAATCAAGAATGAAGCTCAAGAGTGCCACATATATGCAAAATCAAGTTTATTTATATAACAATTACTGCAGATAATTCAAGTAATTGTGATAAAGATAGGTGGTGGCAAGCAAAGTTCTCAAACAATTTAGAGTTAAAATTCGTACTAAGGCACAGTAATGCTCCTTAAACCTTAAACCTATAGAAGAGCCTCTCACAACGACAAATAGACATAATAACAACAAGAGAAACAGCCTTGCTAATAAAAGGATAAACAGCCAAAGTCTTAGCACTAACCATCTTGAGTCACAAGGGTATATTCAAAGGCACTCCGGTTTAGAAACCAATCCCACTCCAAGCTCTCCTTCAATAGTATTACAGTTGCTTGTTAAGGTATAAGCAATCATTGTAGGACCTTTGTAAGTTACCAAGTTGGACTGTGCCATTACGTGCACATTCTCCACTTCACGAAAAGTTGTATCACTCTTTATCATATTTGCCAATTCCAACCTTTCCCGTGGAGGAGCCTCAAGATCCAAACGCAAAACATACTGATTTCTCGGGTGATACACTACTTGCAAGGTCCTCATCATCCTATGACTATCTCCCTTTGTCCCCAAAATAAGATATGCTAGTCTAGGTGGTTCCACATTTGAATAGCCACTTGTATTAAACGATTTCTTTAAATTTGATTCTACAAAATACTCACTAGAGTCCCCCGCTCTTGCAAAGGAAATAATGTCAAATGGCAACGGATCTCCACCGTATGGAGCATTGAACAACCCAAAAATGGCAAAGAACAACAAAGTAATTGCCACAAGTAAGCTTGCAAGAAAAGGGATAATCCATTTTCTATCGCTAAACACCCTTCCCGAATGGGAATGGACATTTTTCCTCGCACTTCACATTGGGCTTCTCATCAACACAAGTTTCCTATATAGTTTTCTCATTTTGGGTAATAAAACCCGAAATCTTCCAGCCTCTAGGTTAGCTAAGGAACCAAAGATACGTTAAGAATCAAGCAAAAACCCACCAATGTTACTACGAAATAGGACCAAAAGCAAGCAGGGTTGTCCGGAAAGAGAACCAAAACCGCCTTCCTAAGTGTATGGAAAACATTTAATCTGAGGCCAAGTTTTCTTCAGAAGAAAACATGGGTTGCAAGCAAAAAGATCATTACTTCGACATAAACTCAAATTTGATATGAAGATAAAAAATAGCCAGAAAAGGGTTTCAAGGGAATGGATATTCAAGTTAAGTTTGGTGATAGAAGCTCAAAGGTGGTTAATCAACAGAAAAATAACACACCACAATGCAAGTGGGGAAAGATATTTACAGGCAAGTACGGCATGAAACAGTACTAATGGACACAAAAAAACAATTCATGAAAGAAATCTATCTAGTAAATAAAAATCAGCTTTTTCTCCAAAACTGCTCCCAGATCTGGTCACTTATCAATCCCAGAAAATCGATGATGACAGACAAAAAGGATATGAAGAAAGTGATATGGAAATATAAATGTTTAATCAATGAGGAATAATTGGGAGAGAGAACAAGAAGAAAGAATTCAATCTTTTACTCGATCAGATTCTAGCTTTGAGATTGAAAATGAGAAACTCAAAGACAGAGAGAAAGAGCTGATCAAGATTTTAGCTTTGATTTGCTACTTTCGCTTTAACCGATGGTCTAGTTAGTTGTTGAAGTAAATCAATGTGGTCACCACCGAAATGCAGTTTTCAACCTCTCTCGACCTAATAGCCGTACAATGGGGCCTTTTCGAGTGGGGAATTATTAAGAACTTAAATGGTCCAAGTGTGGATAACTTTTGTATTCAGGATTTGAACTGTTTCCCACGGGAAGCAAGCTTGGATCCTGCCCGTGCGGCGATGTCAATACTTCAGTTTTTTCTGAATCTACCGTCATGTTTTTTACCCTAATATTTATTTGACTAAAAAACATTACTCGCATTCGTAAATTTTTGAAACGTCAACTCAAACAACAAGTCCACCGATTAAAATAATGCCAGAATCTGAATACATCAGTTTACAAATTAGATTGTGCAGGGGCATTGGGGTCCACCATATGTTATTTTTAAGAAGAATTTCCATTTTTATTTTTGTTTTCACGTGGATCAATAAATTTGCTCCGGAAATTACGAATTCCAATTCTACAACAAAGTCTCTAAATTTTTTATTATTATTATTTTTTTATAAAAGTTTAAGAGCAGAGACTATTAAAATTGTTTGAATTTATAAATTTTTTTAGATAATTAGAGATATTATTTCATGAAAGAAATCTATCTAAGACTCAAGCAAACATAAATAATATCTCTAATTATCTAAAAAAATTAATTCATTTTTATGAAACAAAACTTAATACAAGTATACAACCATTTTGCAAGATTAAAAATTCATAATGCTTCTTTTCTGTTTGAAAATGGGGGCATTTATGAATGGTATCAAGAAGAGATTACATGTTTGAATTTACATTTTTTTATTATTGAGATGAACAAAGTAATCAATTAAATCAATTTCTTGTTAATGTTCATAATGCTATTTGGTTATATAGGCTGTGGAAAACAATATGAATACTAAAATCTAAAACTTTTTTACTGTTAAGACAAATGAATTAATCAATTGAATCAATCCTTCATTAATATTTATTTTCATAATTTATATTCCTTGAACATTGGTTATACAAACTGTTGAGACAGTAGTAGAAGTTTGGTTAATAGGTATCTATTGTTTAAAGATAATTAAATATTATTCTAAAAAAGATTTCATGATTTTAATATTTTTTATTTTTTAGTAAAAAATGAAAAACAAAAAATAATAAATAAATATACAAAAAGTAAAAATATCTATTAAACGGACATTAGCATTTGATCTATGCAATTCACTCTTTGATGTTTTTTCCTCTTTGATCTATGAAATTCTATATTAGATGGTTTTTTTCCTTTTTTGTTTATTAGATATTTTTGTTTTGATATATTATTTTTGAAGTCAAATTAGATGCCATAATATATATATATATATATAAAAACAAAAAATATGGCAATATTATTTTTATCAAAAACAAATGAATAGATGAAGAAATTATTGTGAGTAGTTTGATTATTCGGCTTAAGTCATGATTATAAGAAATTTAATGATCAAATTATAGTGGACCATGATTTTCAACCCTCAAAGTTCACATTTAAGATAAGTGATAGGCCTAAAATAAAATTTTCTATATAAAAATCAATACATTACCTAATAAATTTAACATATTTTTATTTTAGAATCTCACTTTTTATAAAAAAAAAAAAAATTAATTCTATATTTTGATGAAAAATTAAGTTCTATAACATGTATTTTTAAACATTAAGGGGATATTTGGTTTAGAAAAATCTATACGTGTTCCTATAGAATTTTATTAGTGGGTATTTGATTCTAACGTTTGGTTCAAGGTAATTTGATTTCGGAGGAAAGTGACAGATTTTCAATAACATCCAAAGTCTCAGAATCATAAACCTACATTTTCCTGTGATATTCTAGAATTTTGAGGGAAAAAGTTACGTTATTTTCAAATTTAACCTAAATAAAAAATTATAAAATAGTTGCTATCATTTTGAAAAGCATATATGAAAGTGATTGTAAGTCAATTGTAGGTTTTTGCTGTAAAAATTTTTTTGTATATTGCAATTAATGGCGTTTAGCATGAAAAACACCTTAAATAATTCTTAAAGCAAATTAAAGAGGATTATTTAAGGTATTTTTTGGTAAAAAAATACTTTAAATAATCTTTTAAAAAATTGATCAGCATTATTTAAGACTTTTTTTTATAAAAAATACCTTAAATAATCTAAAAAAAATCTTATAAGTAATCCAAAAAATAAAACGTTAGAGAGAGGTGTCAAATCTACAACTTTATGTTCTTCAAAAAACATTAAAACATTATTTACGCCTTAAATAATTCATTTTAAAAACATTAAAGCTTTAGAAAAATAGGTTGAACCTACGACTTTATAGTTAATAATCATATGCTCTAATTAATTGAGCTACTCTATATTTTTATATTTTATCTTTTAAATCTCATAAGTGATGAAAAGGATTATTTAAGGTACTTTTGATCAAACACGCCTTAAATAATCTCTTTATATTTTTAAATGGCATTTATTTAAGGTGCTTTTGGACTAAAAACGCTTTAAATAATCTCATTTTTTTTGTTGATGATATTTTATAAATAAAAAAGTAATCAAATAAAATATTTATCTTTTTTTTATTATTAAAGGCATTATTTGTTGTTTGGGTATTTATTATTAATAAAAGCTAATAAAAAGTTATCATCATTTATGTTAAGGAAATTATGGGAATTATTCAGAATTAATATATGTGTATTTTTCCCAACTAAATGAATAAATCTAAACACGAGATACCTTGAAAATAGAAAAAAAAAAACTTCAGTTATCACACTTTTTCGAAGATCACAATTGTTCTTAAAATCCAAGATCTCGTGAATCAAATGTCCTCTAAGCCATATACCTCATTTTAAATTATGTAGTTGTTTCTATAATTGTTTGAAGAGTAAAGTAATTCTACTTATTATTACTGTTAGATAAAGAATGGATGTAAGAACTTTAAAATTAATAAGTAGGATACTTTTTCGTTCACCAAAACAAAAAAAAAGTACGATTCTTTTTAAATAATTGTCAAAAGAATATTTTTATCAGTGCTGTTCAATGTTTCAGGGTCGCTCATAAATCACCTTAGATTGGTTTTAGAATTTAATAAATTATCCAAATTTTTTTAGGGTTAGAATTTATTAAATATAATGAAATTCTAAAAAATAAAAATTTTAAAAGTTTTAAACATTTTATCTACAAGATAAATAAAGAATTGAAAACTTGTCAAAGGTCGAGACTCAACCTCTAAGCTCATACAGCTCTAAAACTCGGGCATGGACTCATCTAGCATCCTAAATCAGCCTAATTGTCATAGTTCACACCTATGTGAGTTATTGTTCGCTTCAACCCTCTTGACCTCGTGATTTTATCCCACAAAAGGTACCTCACAAGGAGAAGGTGATGTGAACCCTTATATCCCATGACTAACTTTAGTACACAATTGATGTGGGATTTTTGGTTCTACTTCAAGATCGTGACATCCTTCCCTACTCCAACGAGGGCCCATTATCCTTTATAGCAAATCACTAGTACCCCTAGAGCTGGCTCTTATACCACTTGTCACGTGGTCGTTACCTTCTCCTCTCATATTAAACGCTTTCTTAGAAAAGAAAAAAAATTATAAGGTAGTGTTTTGTATCATTTTAAGATTACCATGCTAATGTAATTACCGAAGTGATTTTATTATCAAGATAATCTCATCACTCATAATTTAAAATTATTTTGTTTCATTAAAAATCATTAATTCATAGAAATTAAACATCACTATATTCGATATTACTAAAAATCAAATGCTATTTTTTTCAAAAGTATGAAAATAACTATGCATGTGTAATAGTTATTCAACTTAATGGTTTTAATTTGATAAAAATAATAATTTGTAGGATATAATAATATTTGTTTATTTTACAATAAAATATGATTAAATTATTAAATTAATAAATATAATTATTTATTTATTAGGTAAATCAATTTTTATAATATAAATTATGTAAAAAACATTTGAATTAGAAAATAAAAATAATCGATTAAAATCATAATAAAAAACAAAAAGATTATATTATATATAAAACATTAAAAAGGGAAAAATATGTAAATTATTTTTTAACTTGTTACAAATATTAATTCAAAAATATAAAATAATTACAATTTTGAGAAAAAGCAAGTTTTTAATTCATATATTAAATGGGTAATATTGATTATAGTTAAATTTATATATCATTTCATCTTGATGATAAAACTTTCTCACCCATTTGGATATAAATTAGATTACCCTTTAAGGCAGTAATCTAATCACCATCAATGATCCAAAATCATTGTCATATAAAATTAACAAGTACTTATCAAACATGGTGATCTAATGTAGATCATCATGATTTTTGGCATGATCACCCCATATCAAACACTATCTAAGAACATTTCTTCTATAATACTTTTTGCGACAATCTTATAATTGTCTAATCATAATAAAGGAGTCCATCACTTATAAGTATGGTTACATATAAAATTTTAATAGATTCCACACAATTTGGAATTCTGATTGGTTATTTGTAGTGTAATAATTATATGTGATATGTTGCAAAAACTATATTATGCTAAAAAAAAAAAAAGAAAAAAGCATACCATCTTGTAACATTTTTAAAACCAAAAATCAAAACTATGCATTCATAATACCCCAAATCTACCACAAAAATACCTAAATTTCCACTGCCAAAGAATTGACTTTTATCGACAGAATTTTTTATCGATAATATCATGTTTTTCATTGGTAATAATGTTATCGACCAAAATTTTCATCAATGATAGACAAGTCAATAATATTATTCCATCAATAATGTATAAAATCCATCAGTAATTACTAATGAAATTTTTCTGTTGATAAATTCGATTAGTAATAATTCCATCTATAATTAGATAGGTAATCCGTCAGTAAAATCCACTGATAAAAGTGTCAATATTTCGTCGGTTATCCATCTGTAAACCATTGGTAATTTATTGGTATATTATTTTAATAATTTTTTTCAAAATTAATTGATAATTTTGAAAAAAAATTTATTGGTAATAATTATTATTTCCATCGATAATATTTATTTTTCAATCATATTTAATCATATTTTATTTATAATTTTCTTCATTTATTTTATTTTATTTATATTTATTTTTAAAGTAATTACATGAATATTAAAATATACATAGAAAAAATCAATAAACAAAACACTTCATTTTATTTATAAAAGAATATAATAATATTTTATAAAATTATTTATTAAGTCTAATTAAATAAAAAAATGCATAAATATTACAAATTTTGTATAATACATCAAGCCAAATAATCAAGTATGCCCATAAAGAAACATCTTATCAAAGTGCCAAACCCTTGAATATTCACCAAAGTTGGAATATATATGGTAGAATTAAAAATATATGAACAAGATTTAATCATTATTACTCATTAAAACATATTACATATAAGGCATAAAAATAATACTAGGTTTAAGGGAACTGGAAGGAGAAAGGATATCCAAGAAAAATCAATAAGACAAAACAAAAGTCAGCAACTTATATCATCTATTAAAAATGGTTTTCATGAAATTCAAAAGAATGTAAACCTAAAATATTTGAAATATTACATTATTAGTACTATTCCAAACCACATATATCTACTTTAGACTTTTATTCATATCATGTAATATGTTACTAGATAGCAACTTGTTCATATTCACAAACAAAATTAGTTAGAGCCACTCTGTCCATATCATGTAATATGTTACTAGATAGCAAGTCATAGCCATTTTATTTAACAAAATTGTGTGTGTTTATGTATGAGTGTGAGAGAGATAACAAGTCATAGCCATAGGCTACACTAATTAATTTTATTTTAACAAGAAGAAACTAGTTATAGAAAGCTTCCTTTACTTATAACCTGCAACATGATCCTAAATAGAGCACAACATAATTTCAGCCATATGATTAAGTTTCAGTCATTATCAAACCCTTACTGTGAGCTATATGCTAATAGTGCATGATCAAATAAATGAAGATGAAATCATGGTAGCATACAACTAAGTAACACTTTTCACAAAAAAAAAACTACAATAAATAGAAGTTTAGATTTGACCATGTTCTTTGCCATGCAACTCTTCTTAATTAAGCCACATATTCTAACATTTTCTTGATGGCATCCATCTACAGAGAAATCAAGTCAAGATCAAAACAATGAGAAATTATTTTTGTTGTTATGGCATATATCTGTGAAAAAAAAAAACAAATTTCTAAGAGTATAAATACCAAAACTGTATTTTACTTGCTTAACTAAGAATTTACTTTTAACAAAATTTGTCAACTACACATCATAGTTCTACTCAACCCCCTGTTTGCCAAAGCCTTGACCATTAGTTCAAAGAAAATTGCTTGCTATCATCTTATAAACTTCCAAAATGTAAAATAACATGGTTATTTAACATAGTTCTATCCAATGATTTCATAAACATAATTAATAAGAGTATAGACCTTAGACTTTATTAACAAAATGAAAATCATTAGTCAAAAGTGAAATAGAAAAATAATATGGAAAGAAAAGAGAGAGAGAAGTCTTACTATGTGCAAGATCAAGAGCTTTTTATTTGTTAGTTTCTCTAAGGACAAGGCAAGCTCCATTTCTAAAGTGAGTAATCCGATTCAATCATCTTCAACCAAATATACCATACTAACACATAAAGCACGTTTTTGCTACTTTTGACTTATTTGACATTATCATGCACACCTTGTGATGGTATTGGCCCAACCATAAAATTGTTTAATACTTAGCTTTCAAAAATTCAATAAGATTATCAAATGTGAGTATATTCAATAGATTCTTAACAACCAACTCAGAAAAATAATTTTATTTAAAAACTAACAAATTGAAGTAAGGGAACTAACATTGGAATGAGCTTATCTAAAATTTGAAGTAAGCATATTCATTACAGAATATACATCCACTCTAAACCCACAATCAAAACATACATTTACAATAGAACCATTGATGCTCCATTCCATGCCATATTAATGTAATTGAACAATAAGAATTGTGTTTTTATTTTCTTACAATCTTTTTTCTTAAATTTCATCAACTTATTTTCAAGTGATTAGGAAATCTAAATGTGTTTTATATTTTAATATGTACAAAAAGGTTTATAAATTTTATGTAAAAATAAAAATAATTATGAAATATCAAATTTAATTTATTTAAATTAAGTTTGATTAATCATTCATATTGAGAGTTATAAAAAAAATAATAATAAACCCAACAACTATTAAAGACTAACTCATAAATCATAACAATATTTAATTTAATTTTTTTCTACCATTTAACCTTTATAATTTTTTTTTATTTAACATCCTAAAATAAAAAAAAAAGTTCAATGTACATCAACTCATAATATTATTGAATATTATAAAATTTACCAACCTTTTATTAATACAATAATTTTTTTATTTCAATAATTATTATTAAATTTTAAAAATATCAAATATAAAAATTTTTAAAACCAAATATAAATCTTAATACACATAAAACCCAAATTTAAGATAAAATCAGCATAAATTTTTTAATTTCAATCATTATTATTAAATTTTAAAAAATATCAAATATAAAAATTTTCAAGACAAATATAAATCTTAACATATATCAAACCTAAATTTACCATAAAATTAATATAAATCTTACAAATCTAAAAATCAATAAATCTATAACAAAAAACCTAACAAATCTCAACAATACTCAACAAAAAAAAAAAAAAAAACTTGCAAACACCATTTATTATTTTTATTATTATTTAATTTTTTTCTTGTTTTCTATTTTTTTTCTTTCTTCTTTCTTTCCTCCTTTCTTTCTCCTTCTTCTTCCTTATCCAGTTCAAATTTAGTGCATTAAATGCACAATCCCTAAAGTTTAAAATCACTGTCGCTAGCTGCCAGCGATCGACCGACAAGCTCCTATCACGCATGACAAGCGTGAATCACCAGTTGAAAAAAATGGGATTTGAATCCCTGAAGATCTGGGATTTGAATCCCAGCAAGCTCTATAAATAGAGCTTGTAATTTGTGAAAAGAGGGATCGAAAAAAATTGAAAAAAAACTAAAAAAAAAGCTTTCTGTAAAAAAAAAAAACCCATTTTAGCTTTCTGTCAAAAAAAAAAAAGAAGAAAAAAAATCACAGTCCCCAAGTAGGGGAACCTAGCACCAGAAAAGCTACCTACAAAAACAATAAAGAAGTCAATCGATTCTGTCTAAAACAAAAAGAAGACCGAAACTTTAAGCCCCGATCTACGTTGATCGGGGCTGTGTCCGGTGAAAAAGATACCGGATCCAGAAAGCACATGTTGAGAAAAATGTTTTGGCAATTTTTAAGGATTTTCGACCACCGGTGACGGCGATCGGTGACTGACGAACGATGGCGGTGCGACGGTGACGACAGTCGGCCGGTCCCCTCGTTTTTTTGGGTCTAAGAGAAAAAAAAAGAAGTTTTTTTTTGTGGGAGAAGAAAAAAATGATCGAAAATTTTTTTTTTTTGGTTTTTATATAAGTTGTCAAAACCCAAAACGACATTGTTTCACTAATGCCCAAAACGATGTCGTTTTAACCCTTGAAAATTCGCGCGTCGACCCATGACCCGACCCGGGGTTCGCACACCCGACTCGATGACCCGTTTCCCTTTAGCCCTTGACCGATCCAGCTGAACCATTAGACCGAACCGAACTGCGCTTGAACCGCTGAACCATCAGAGCAAACCGAGCCGTCGATCCAACTGGACTTGCGTTGATTGGATCGTTAACCGATCCGGTTCAGGTAAAATTTTTTTTTTTGAATTTTTTTAAATATTTTTAAATTATTATTATTAATATTTATGCATGTAAAAATATTTAAATTTATCAAAATAAATTTTTATTAATATAAAATTGATAAAAAACAATAATAAGAAAAAAAATTTATCGAATGATGAGATTTAAAAGTATTCCGAGTAGTGATGCCTACGAAATCTCTATGTGAGAAGAATTTTTTTTATATACTACCAGTGTATTGGAGTTTTTATAAAAAATTTTTAACATAATAAAAATTTTCTTTTTGTTAGTAATAAATAAAAATTGATAAAAATATAAGTAATAAAAATGAGAAGAAAAGAAATTTTATCCAATGATGGGATTTCAAAAGTATTTCGAGTAGAGATGCTTTAAGAAATCCCTACGTGAAAAGATTTTTTTAAATATTACTAGTGTATTTGAATATTTATAAAAAATTTTCAATATAATGAAATTTTTTTTCTTCAAAATTAAAAATAAAACAATTAATAAAATTTTTGAAAAAAAGAGAATAAAATGTGTGCATCGACATGTTATTATTTGCATTGCATACATGATAGAATTTTTTACGAAAAGTAAATTTGGACCTTCAAAAATGAGATTCTAAGGTATTCTGAGAAGTGATGCCTAAGAAAATCTCTAAGTGAAAAATAGTTCTTCTAATGTTACCAACCTACTGAACATTTTAAGAATAATTTCAATAAAAAGGTTCTAATTTATTTTTCTCGAATAATATTTGAATATAAAAACAATAAATAAAAAAATCAAGAAAATTAATCTTCAAATACTGAAAATAAGACTGTTTTTATTAAAATCGAAGGATAACATGTAGTTAATTGGTACCGTTTTTTAACGGGCACTGTGGGGGTGCTATTCCTTCCCCACACGTAACTGACTCCCGAACTCAGACTGTTGTGCAGACCCTAAAATTATCTTTTTAATAAATTTTAACTAATTTTAATATTTCATTAAAAAGATATGTTTTAATATGTGATCAATCACACCTAACCAAAAAAAATTGGTGGCGACCCGTTATTTTTATTTCGTTTTCAAATTCGTCAGGCGGACATAAAATCGTTACGACAATACTCAATAAAAAACCCTAAAAAAATTAAAAATACTCAATAATACTCAACAAATAACTCAACAAAAATTAACAAAAGGTTGAACCCGACAAAAACTTAACAAATCTATATATAAAAAACCCAATAAATTTCAACAAATCTATAACATAAATTTGAATAATAAACTCAACAAATAAATAAAAAAAATTAAAAAATCAATAAGTTTATTTCCGACGGTGGAAAAGGGGATGACAGGCCCACTAGCAGAAAGGGGCGGTTGAGATGAGGGATTCATGGTGGAAAAAAGGGAGAGAGGGAGAAGAGTGAGAGAAATGGGAGGAAGATTTTAGGGATTATGATTTAAGGGGAATTTGGGGTTTCATGAATCTGGGAATGAGGGTCTAAATTTTTTGATATTTTTTGATGGAATATTGACGGAATTTCCATTAGTAATTGACAACCATAAATTTTTTTTTTTAGAAAGATAATCCATCGGTAATAATTTTACTAACAAATTAACGATGAAATCTGTCAGTAATTTTTACGATAATTTACACCATATTTTTACTTTTGGATTATCAACGTAATTAAATATGTCAGTAAATTTCGTCAATATTTTGATGATATACCCAAATTTTTTTACAATTATATTGTGTCAGGAATTCATTGATGATTGCTAATGAAAAAATTCCATCAATAATAAAGACATTTCTAATAGTGTTCAACCTTATATGATCCACCGCAATTTGAAATAAACAACATTTCAAAAATGTATGTGCAATAATGAAAAAAGAAAACAAAAGGGAGAGATTTTGGCAAGAAATAAAAAAAAAAAAATGAAGAAAGAGAAGTGAGAAACGGCTAAAGAAAGAAGAACATGGAATGGTGAGGGGAGAGAGAGGGACCAATACCAAATTGGAGGGAGAGAGGGGACAAGAAGGAAAAAAAAAGAGACAGAGTGAAAAAAAAAAGGAATAGTTTGCATCAACGCCAAAGAAAGAATGAAAAAAAATAATAATCATTCACCCATCACACCTGATCACCACATAATTGACATACAAATTAATGGCAAAAGTAGCCATCCACCAACCACCATAGCACAATTTTGCATTATGAATTCGAGGATCCAATTTTAATAGTATAATGATGATGATAATCCCGCCTCCACTACGTACAAGAGAAAAAAAAAAGTGAAGAGATGATGCTTCAATTCAAGGTATGGGTTTAAAGAGATGGAGATTGGAATTAAGCATATAAAAAAAGATCCCACCTCCAAGCCACTATGTACAAGAGTAAAATATTGAAGTTGTGTTTGTCCAGTCCTGCATATATCCAACTAAACTACAACGTATATATGGCATCAAAGATAAGCAAAATAGTAAGGTCTGTATTGGATGTTATGAATATATTGAAGAAAGCAAGTATTGTCCATGGGTTCCTAATGTGTTCCTGCGATACAGGTTCCAGGTTGCAGTTGGGGCTGCTTTTGTTAATTTTTTGTTTTTCTAAATATCTTTTGGTTTGTAATTTTTTTGTTTCAAGTCTCAATATTTAAATTTTGAAGACGAGGAAAAGGATTTTGTGATCGGGAAGATGTTGTTTCAGTTAATATTTGATAAGATAATATTTTATTTTATTTATTTATTTATTTGTGTTATTGTTTTATTGTTTGTGTGATGGCTTGATGGGAGAAGATGAACCATTAGACAATTACAAAAGATGATTTTGTGCAATTTTCTTGTATTTTGGTCTCTAATTTTTTTTATTTGGCTGTCATACTTCAATTATTTAATTTTTCCTTCGCTATTTTTGATCTGATTTTTTTTTTTTTTTTACAGATTTAAGATATTTGAGATTTGAAAGAAGATCTTAAATTATTATAGGTATTTTTGGTTGTTGTAGAATAAAAATTTTGGGATTAAGATGTCATGGTTTTAGGTATAAATTGATTTAATTTGAAAGTTTTGAAAGTTTAAATTCAACAGTATGTGGATTTTAATTGTGTTAATTGTGTTATAATTATTAGTTAATTATTCAGTAATTGTAATTTTATTATAATGTAAAAATTGATTATCCAATTAATTATATGATAAAACTTAATTATGAGTTTAATTTCAAAAAAATATAGGCTTTTCAGTCTATAGTTTTTAAAATAAATAAGAACGTTCACAATCTAATTTTTTAAGAGATTCACATGCTTTAGTTTGTATCCATAATTCCATTATATTTTTATGTTGTTAGTTTAATAATTACTCAAAATTTGAATTTTTAATTAAAAATTAATTCATTTTAATTTTATCATAATCGATTATTAGGTTAATTTAAAAAACAAATTAAACATTTAATTTAAGTTTTTAAGCTAACCGAAATCCAAAAATGATTTAAAATGTCACTTTCGAAATCACATGTCAAAAATCTAATATACTACTCAAATTTTAATGGCTAGGGACTAGGGAGTGTAATTTACCTCCTTTTGTTATGCAATGAATTAGATAGGGTGAGAAAAAAAATTAAAAAAATAGAATTCGAATTATAGTTTTTGAATTGGTTTGTATTGATTTTATTTTTATTTTTTTGAATTAAATTTAGATATTAAATGTAAATATTAGGTTTGGATTGAGAAGTAAAAAATAAAAAAAAAATCGAATTGAATCAAGTTATATATTTTTATTAGTTTATTTATATTTTAAATTTTTTATAAAATAAAATAATTATTTTATAACTAAATCTATTTAAATATATTAAAAATCATATTTTTTCAATAAAATTATATTAAAAAATTAAACTAAAAAAAGAAATGAACCAAACCGAACTAGTAGAATTCAATTTGGATTAGATCAGTTTCAAAAAAATATTGGTTCAAATTTGGATTTGATTTTAAAAATTTATAATATTATGCATTATTTAAAAATTGAATCGAATCTAATCAAATTCAAACTATTATTATCCCTAATACTAAAGACATGAATTTTCAAGCCGATTGAACTTGGATAAGTTTGTATATTATTGTAGCTGATATTTAAAGGTTGCGGGTTCGAAAAAGCTTATTTATGTTTTTTTTTTTTTTTCAGTTAGATGAATTAAAGGATAGAGGTTAATGGATAGATTATAAATTAAAAAAAAAGTGAATTTTTTTAAAAAAATTTTCACTTGAGATTGCAAAGAACATTATCATTTAGCCATACAAACAAAGAACAAGAGGTTTTTACGTAATCATTCAAATTCAAAAACTTATTTCCCAAAGTATAGTATATTTAATCTTATTTATCCATTTATCATGATTTTTCCATGTCATCACCTATAATCATTTTTATTGATTTTTACCAAAAAAAAAAAAAGAAAAAAAATTGCTTCATTTGTCATTAATACAAAGAATAACTTGAAAAACCTTTGGATCAATCGAAATTTGAAATAAACCAAATAGATGAATTATTTCAAGCCGTGTAGGACAATAAGCTTGTATATGCGTTGGAGATTCTCTAACATTAAGATCAATTCTGAAAAAATAAAGACTTAAACTTTTCTCGTAACTTCTCTATTTGTTTTTCCAATTTCTCTTTAATTTTTCTTTTTTTTTTTTTTTGAAAAAATGAATACCGAACAAAAGTTTTTGGCCATATAGATTAACAAAGGGAGGTAATTTGGCCAAAATGTATGCATCCTTTTATTCAATTCAAATTATCTATTTTATCATGAATTCATGATATCTTTCTTAATCGGATCTATCAGAATAGAAACTTCAACTCAAACTTCAAGGTAAGTTGTGTAATAGTTTTCTTGATATGATAAGGTAAATCTTAAAGCTTGAGCAAAACAAGAGATAGCATGTTAATGGAGGACATATAAAAGAATTTCGTCTCTGTTAAAGAGTCATCTTGGTGAATAAAATAATCAACCCAGAATTGATCTCATTAGCATATAAAAAATCTTTTCTGCATATAGAATTTCATTGTCTAGTCCGATTTGAAATGATTTATGTTATTTGGTTGATTGATTCCAGTGCCTTTTAAGTTATTTTTTATGTTAATGTTAATGGCAAATTAAAGTAATGTGATTTTTTTTCCCTGAAAGGAAAAGAGAATGGGAAGAGAAATAATTTTTTTATTTGGATTAATATAAAAATAACGTTTATATTATATATTTTTTATTAGTTTGATATCCAAAAAAGTAAAATTGTTAGTTTGATATTCGAACTTTTCATTCCGTTATTCACTTTGATATCTTGAATTAACATTGTCAGTCAACTTATTAATGTATCATAAACAACTTATTAAAAAAAAATATGAAATACTTTAATTTAGAAATTATAAAAATTAAAAATAAAAAAAAACTCAATATTTGAATATAAAATCCTAAAAAATTCAAAAATTATGAAAATTTCAAATAATAAAAATTTTAATAAAAATAAAATTTTCTTCAAATTAAAAAAATACAAAAACTTAAAAAATTGAAAATAAAAAATCTATTTTTTAAAATTTGCAAATTAAAAAAATTTAAAAATTTTAAAAAAATCTTAAAATTTATAAATTTTTTTTAAAATTCTAAAAAATTTAAAAATATAAAATATGCTAAAAAATATAAAAAATTAAAATTAAAAAAAAACTAAAAAAATATAAAAAAATTCATAAAATATAAAAAATTAAAAATTTTCATAATTTTTAAAAATTGCTTACAATTTTGTAGCCATTTTTAGATTTATATTATTTTCAATTTTTTTTATTTTTTGAATTTTTTGAATTTAAGAAAATTTTATTTGTTTTAAAATTTTCATTTTTTTGAATTTTTTCTTAAAATTTTGATTTTCTTGAGTTTTTAAGTTTTCATATATTTTTAAAATTTTTGAATATTTCTGTTTTTTATTATTTTATAATTTTTTAAAAAATATTTCAAATTTTTTAAGAAAAATTTAAATTCCTTTAGAAAATTTTTTTAATACTTGCGGAATAAATGATGATGTAGTGATGCTTAGACTTTTTGAT
The DNA here is from genome assembly GCF_002303985.1 of Durio zibethinus. The sequence goes on along the minus strand of NW_019168048.1, from coordinate 25,733,495 downwards.
ACGTGTTAATATCTTTTTAGTTATTTATGTTATGTTAATAAGTTAATTGATGACATTAATTTTAAGTTTCAAGGTGAATGAGGAAATGAAAGTTGAAGTATCAAACTGAAAATTTTATTTTTTTTAAGATACTAAACTAATAAAAAATTTATGGTACAAAAGTTAATTTTATATTTAATCTTTTTATTTTAATTTTTAAAATCAATAAAAATCGATTATAAATGATGACATGTCAAATATTATTATAAACTAGGAAATAAGATTAAGAACACCGATATTTTGAGAAATAAGTATTTTGAATTACTTACATAAAAAAACTCTTAAATCCTATAAACTTGAGGTTGTAGATTTAAATGTGTGAATTCAAATGTTTAGTTAAATTATAATTTATTAATTAATTATTTAATTAATTATATAAATATAATTTTTATTATAAGTGTAACTTAAAAAACTCCTAAAAATAACTCCTTCCGAAGTTCCCAACTAGGATACTAGGCATACTCTTTCAAGTTCAAGAAGATATATGGAGGATTATATGGATGATGAACACAATCCTGCTATTTACAGATCAGATATTTGGTTAAAAAAAAAAGAATTTTCATTTTTTTCCCCCTTTGGGATGGATTGGGAAATTGATATATTTTGGTCCCCACTTGCTGCACCAGGGGCCTATAACTACAACGAATTAAAATCATAGCAAATATGAAGATAAAAGCACGATGATGCTACCAGTGATGTTTCAAACATTACCAAAAAGCTGAGTATTCTGTACCTTACGTTCAGATTCGCATAAAATCTTTCGACTTTGTGCAGAGTTATCAGAGCTTTTGCACCCTGTCCCGCAGCACAGTACAAAAGTGCCCACCATTTTGTGCACACAGCACTAAACTAGTCATAATCCTTTTGGTATCCAACTGATCCATCCCCTTGATTGATTTCATCTGGTTCTGAACTTTTCTTTGATCCCTTCCAGTTCCACTCATAAAAAAAAAATAAAAAACCCAACAACCACGAAAACCCACCAGCTACAATTCCAACTTTTGCCAAAGTGATGAACTAAACACTCTCAAAGCTCTAGCTGTGTTCTAGTTCTACCGGGTACAGATTTTTTTTTCTATTTTTTGGTCTACCTATATTAGGTACCAAACGACAATAAATGTACCAATGATCTGAATATTCAAAGCGACCTAACTTATTATATTGGTGACCTTAGAGATCTGCAAAATTGTGGGTTTTGGACTTTTAGGCCTCTCTGCCTGAAATGATTAGGAAGCGGAGCCAGGTTGTGGGCGTTTCATGGTTTACTTGTGGTTCAGATACAACTAGAGGTCATTATCCTTTAACAATATTAATGTAGTCATTAGCAACTCCTCAGCAGGTTGGCATCAGTGGGAGTCCACTCCTGACCGGCTGACCCTCTGATGCTAGCTGCTTCAGGCGCCTCTTCAACGTTCAAGCTTCTCATTGGATTCTACAAAAAGGGAAGCTCACTGTTAGACAAAGCTTAAGTTGGAGGCCACCAAACACTCGCCATACCAATGAAATGTCAAAGAAATGGCGCTAGAGAGCTAGAGTGTGGCCGGTGTTTCAAAATGGTAGGCCTACTATCGAAGATAAAATTTAAGTGGTACTTCAGAGTCATGAGAATCCAACGTCAAGCCAAAGCTAGCTAGCTCCTTCAACGTCCGCAAGTAATTGCTGTATGTAGCTGGGTCGACCACCAAGCACCCGGGGCATCTTTCCATGTGCCAAAAGTCATTGGTTTTTTCATTTTTTTGTTTTTTTTCAAATCATGCCGCTTTCATATGGCTTGTTGTTCTAAAATAAAAGAGTTAGCAGTCACTGCGATCAGCAACATGATGTATTAAACTTGTAAAGTGATATGTACCTAATTTAAATGTTTCATATGCATAATTTTAGACGCACCAATAATTGTATGTTGCACTTCTTGGGGTAATAATTGGTTGACTGGACAAAACCTTTTTTAAAGTGCAGAGAGGTCTCCTCCTTGCGAGAATATTAGGCCACATTGATCTGTATATCTAGCAAATCATTAATCGAATCGCGACTGGTTTATCGCGTATGCTTGAAGGTGAGACAATTGAGTCATGTCTCCTATTTCCCATTGAGATTTTGATGGCATATCAATCTTATCCGGGGCCGCTGCATTACCCATGCTACTACCAAAGATTTGTTTGGAAGTGGTTATGCAGCACTGGTTCAATGGATGCAGACCTTTTAAGTTTAATCCATTTTTTTCATAAATCACACTTGACAATTACATTTTTGTTTAGAGTTATTTGTAATCGACCTAACTTTTTTGTCATGAAATGAACTAATAGAACAAAGTCAGGAAGTTAATATAGAATATATGCCCCTGCAGAGCCACAGGACATGAGGAGATTTCAAGTGCCGCAAATTATGCAAAGGAAGACATAACTTCTACCAACAGAAAATCTTATTGGATTTCAAAGCAGAAATATGGAATAAAAATCAGTACTAAAGCTGAAGCAAATCCCGACTGACATGGCAACTTAAGGGTAAATGCAGGACATGCGCAAGCTTATAGATTCCTCTTAAGTTTTACTGAATCAATTCAAGGCATATTTCAAGGTATTGATGGATAAAGGGGAGCCATACCACAAATTAAGGTGACAGCAAACAGTTGAAATGCTGTCATTCCGTGAAGTGCAGAATTTCTTTCCTGACATGATCATGCTTGAAAAACCTCATCTCCAAATGCTGTGTAAACTGTAGTATGATGCATGACTGCATAGCACAGTCGGTCCAAAATCCTAACTCAGCAATAATGCCCTTTGTTTGACTCAGAAAAGCACAACAAACAGATATAATCTGATGGATTGCTATCAGGCCGCCGCTGCATTTATAACCAAATGGAAAAATTACTACTTATCACTGTATAGCCACCATATATACGTATATATTCGCAAAACTCAAGCAAATGAAATGATTTTCCATTGAATTTACAGATTAATCTACTTCTGCTCTCATCAGGAGTACTTGAGCTTCAGTAATGAAGATTATCATCCACCGATGTCAATGCAAATTAATGCTTACAAACTAGAATTTTCTTTTAGGAACCAAAACTTGCGCACCGCATCTACAACGTGAAGAGTTCAGCATGAGGACGACTTCATGCGCGTTAGACACCGCAATGATCGTTCAGTCGATTTTTAATATAGTAAACCTACAGTAAAGAGTGAACCTCTCCAATTTTAAGAACACGCCATATGCTTAACATAGTTTTATGTTAAATTACTTAAGAATGAAAAACCAATTATACCTTAAAAAATTTCTATCTATATTTTACTGTGGCTATATTTGGAATGGGTGTCCGGTGCGATCCCGCCTACTGTGATCGGCTACCAAACCTTTTTGTTTTAATGGTTGATTGCCACTTTCTTTTTTCGTTTTTGCCCTTCCTAAGCCAAAAATGTATCTTAAACTTATTTTTTTCTTTTGTTTTTTTTTTTTATTATTATATAATAAATTGCTAAATAAAATTTATTATTATATAATAAACTAATAAATAAATAAATAATATTTTATTATTATTAATTTTTAATATTTATTTATTTGACTTAAAAAATAATTTAATAAATTTTAATTATTTATTAATTTTATTAATGTTAGATCATTTAAAATTTGTCGCATACAATTTTAACTCTAATACTCTTAATAGTTATATTTTTCACTATAATTTATCTTAACGGCATCTTTATTTTTGCTATCAAACACATTTTATCATTAATTTTAATTTTAATTTTATTTTTATTTTTAATCTTTTGAATAATGACAGAATCACCTTTAGTGAGAGTTATTGAATACTCTAAAAAAATAAAAAATTTTAAAGAAATTTTTTTCTGAACACTCTAAAATCAATAAATCTATATATATATTACAAATAATAACTTAAAAAAAAATAAATCCGTCATTGTTTAATAGAATCAATTTAATTGTAAATTCAAATGAATATAAAATTATTCAAAAATGTTCAAATCTATCCTTGTAGACAAAACACAAAATTATGGATGCTTTAATGGTAAAAGCGACATAAATGCACGCCGAAGGGAAAGAGAAAAATTATAGGTAAGGATTTTTTTTATCTGTCTCGGAGACATTGAATGATATCCATGACTGAATGTTGGACTGCTTTTGTTAATCGTCATGGGAAATGCTTCTTTAAATGGTGGCTCCAAGGTTGTAATTTGGAATTTCCAACCACAATATCATATGACCTTTAAGCCAAGAGATGAATTAACTGTAACAAAATTTTTAATCAAGTACAGTGTGGCGATCATTTGGTAATTGTCTGTTGTCAGACCAAACAAAAATAATTGTTGTCTGTCCGAATAAGAACTATTATTAATAGCCCTACTTTAACATAAAGTAATAGCTTTTAAATGTGGCCTCAAAGTTTTCCAATAACATGCTCCACGTATTAAAGGCTCGCTTTTTTTTTTTTCTTTTCATTAACTAATGAAACAAATTTGATTCTTTTTGTAGAATTAATAAAATCATTTAATTAATTTGTGTTTTTTAAATGAAGATAAAAAAATTATAGATATCAAAAGTTTAATATAAAATATATTTCAATATCATATTTTAAAAATAATCATATAATGCAAGGTGATGTATTATACATCGTTTTTTAGTCTGGTTATCTAATGTAATTAATAATAATAATACCTCGAGCCCTCAACTTTATGACCAACAAGCTGATCAAAACTTGTTGTATAGGGTGTTGATTTAAGTGTCTTTTGTACTTGTAGTCTTCATAGGTGAGAACTATACTATATCTTTATATGAATAAAGCTATCTTTAATAATTCTTGTTAAGTTCATGTATATGAGTTCAACAACCTTCTTATTCCTCTTACTAAGGGTTGAAATCAGCAAAATTACTGGCTTCACATGCTTTCGTTACCATACCATTTCAATATCAATATTGTACCATGCAATGTTCTACTATTAAAATTCAAAGTTTTTTTTTTTTATAATTAATTTATATAATTATTTTTAAAAATATAATATTTAATAAATTTAATATTCAAATTTTAACACTTAAATTTTTTTTTAATCTTAAATTATAATATCTTTAATATATAAATATATTGTACCACGCACAGCTAAATATGGCCAGTGTTGTTGCGATTGCTCCTGCTAACATCTCTTCCCACGAAATTGTTGAATCCATTGCTCTCACATGTGTATCATTTTGGTATCAATATTTTTGGGAGAGAAGTATCATTTATTTTTACATCAATCGAGAAAGACTTTGTCAAGTCAATCTCAGTTTTTGTTGGAGAAGAGGGATTTCGTACACAACTCTATAAATTGAAAACCATGCATTAGTTGTGGAATCAAATCATCACTCTTTTTATCATCGCCAAAGTCTTTTTTTTTTTTTTTTGTTTGTATAGAATAACTACGGTTACTATACAATGCATGTATCTTCTTTTCAAAACATTAAATTCAAATCTTCTTTTTTCATAAATTATCAAAGAAAAAAACTATGGCCGCTGCTAATATTTGTGTGGGCACCGCATGTTTCACATATTTATTGAATTTACTTTTGTTTACAAAATAAATACATAATGGATTGTGAATTTGGATCTTGTCTTAAATGATTTATTTATGTTTTTAGCTATGAATTTTTACAAAATTGAAATTCTACTATCAATATTAGTAAATTGTTTGATTTTTTTTTAATTTTGATATCTTTTATTAAAAAAAAATGACCTTTGAATTCCTGCATAGAAACAAAACCTTTTGGCACAACAGTTGGGACTTAGGGTTCTGGATAATACATCATGTGTTGACCCTTAGTTACTACACTACTGGAGAACTGGATAATAAAGTCAGTGAGATTATTTAGGAGTATGACGCAATGCAGAAATTCACTGCTTGCACAGTGAAATTGTAAAAGTCCTCTCAATGAAAAATAGTGCTTCGAACACCTAAAACTAAAGGGGTAGAGTAGAGAGGGTTGCATTGGAGAGAAAAAAAAAAAAATGAAAGGCAAATTAATATTTTAGTCCCAACACTAATTTCAATAATCCTCGTCTCCTTCCCATGAGAGGGATTTTCCCATAAAACCAAAAGGCCCTGACCTCAAAGCCAAAGTCTCTGTCGCTCTCTCTCTCTCTCTCTCTCTCTCTCTCATGTCATGTCATGCAAATAGCACCTAAGCTTTTAACCCCGCTCACTCCCTTTCACCCCATGACATTTGTTTCTCTTCGCCAGCTCATTCACAGCCCCAAAAAACACACTCCAACCCCAATCCCTCTCTCTCTCTCTCTCTCTCTCATATAACGTATTCTCCACCAGATCTCCGGGAGTACCCTCCATTAAGATGCGTGCTTTTTCAATCCTCTCGTTGGTTTAGACCTCTTATAAAATCTCCTCAGGCAACAACCACCTCTTTTCAACATTACCCATATGCTCCTTTTTATTTTTTTTTCTTGTTGATTCGACTTTTTTTCTTCCTCGGGGTTTCTGGGTTCTCTTGTTTTGAGGAAACCTATTAAGGCAGAGGGAGAGAGAGAGAGAGAGAGTGTTGTGTGTGTGAGAGTCTGGGGGTTTTTGCTAGAGAGAGAAAATGGAGAATGGGTTAGACAGAGAAAGTGGGTCGATGATGTTTAGCGAAGAGGAGTTGAGAGAGGTAACTGGATTGAAAAAAGGAGGAGACTTTATAGAAGTGACATGTGGGTGTACCAGCCATCGGTATGGTGATGCTGTTGGCAAGCTTAGGGTTTTCTCTAATGGTGACCTTGAAATCACCTGTGAATGCACCCCTGGTTGCAATGAAGGTCTCTCTCTCTCTCTCTCTCTCTTTGTAGCCTTTTTTCATACTTTCTTTCTCTCTTTCTTTCTTTCTCCATCCTTTTATTTTCCTTTGATTGTGTTGGGAAAATGGGTTTTGAATTTTGTGCATGTTTAATGTTATTCAAGTTATGGGCGCATTTGACGTTGATGGTGTAGCTTTCTTTTATTTAATCGAGTTTTTGATAGAGTGAGAAGTGGATGATGGGGAAGCTTGAGTCCTTTCGTTTTGGTTTCTTTTTCACACAGTTTATGTGTATGTTGTTTTGTCTCAGTGACTTGGCTTTCCATGGCTGTAACACAACATGATGTTCACACATTTTTTTGGGACACTCCATCAGTGACTTTGTTGGTTAAAAGATCTTATCTCTGAGTTTGTATCTTCAGAATCACAACCTGCATTGTCTTTTATTGCTGTGATTCTAAGGTCTTCGATTCAGTCTTTTTCAAAATATGGCTTTTCAAAGTTCTGTTTCTTGTCGCTAGACAGAGTAAAATTGTTTGAAGAAACATATTTAGCCTTATGGGATCTGCCTATGTTTTAGTTCTTCCTGTTCTGGTGGCATGTCATTGTAAAGTTGGGCTGGTGAGGGGTGCTTTTGAGCATATTCGTGCTTGGTGTCACAAGGACAGCTATGTTTCCAGGGTTTGAACGTCTTTATGCGTTCTTTTTGTGTGCATGTGTTTTTCTTACATAATGCTACCATGTGAAAGTAGTACGAATATGGCTTGGAGGTTCAAACAGTGCTTCTACTTGCTGGTATTCTATTACTTTTAGTACATACCTCCAAAGTATCGCGACAATTTTTTTTTCATTGAAAAAGTGTTATCGAGGAAATCAAGTTTGGCAAAATGAAGGCTTTAAACATTTATCAACTATCGTAGTTTGATCAATGATTAATGTTACAAATATTTCTCATCCAAAGGATGTTTAGTTAGGAGTAGATTACATACCTATATATTGTCTTCATGTGAAGGATCTTAGGCCTATAAGGAGGCTGTGTTTTGTTCATAAGAAAGAAAAAAATACCCATGTCATATGAAAAGAAAAAATGGTCATACACTTCAAACCTTGAAGTTAAACCTTCATCTTGTGGATCCATCCCAACTATGATTCTAAAATCAGGTGTATCTTTTCCTATTACCGTTGGTCATTATGGTGCTTGTTAAAAGACTGCGATGAGTTTGGTGGCGGGACTATACAGTCAGGGTCCTTCCAACTAAAAATAACTAATACTGCTTAAGCTGTCTGTACTGTTATCTCTGCCTTTGCTGTTTAGTAGAGTCTTCCAATGTCAGGTGCATATGATATCATCTTTTCCCCATATTCTGATCGTCCTAGTTCCTTTTCATTTTCCTAATAAATGTTGAAGCCTTATTTTTATTCCTTTTTCCTTTTCTAACTGTGTGAATGTTAATTTCAATGACCAGACAAGTTGACTCCTTCTGCGTTTGAGAAGCATTCTGGAAGAGAGACAGCTAGAAAGTGGAAAAATAATGTTTGGGTGATAGTTAATGGGGAGAAGGTTTCATTATCAAAGACTGCATTGCTGAAATACTACAACCAAGCATCTAAAAATGCCAATGGTACTCATAGATCCCATAACGGAAGAGTTTGTCATCGTGATGAGTTTGTTCGCTGTAGCATGTGTAACAAGGAGAGAAGATTTCGATTGCGGACGAAAGATGAATGTCGTATTCACCATGATGCTTTAGCAGATGTGAACTGGAAATGTTGTGATCTTCCATATGACAGGTTTCTCTCCCCCATTACTTATAATGTTCTTATTTGATAAATAGGGTTTGTCAAGTCCAAGCCTGTTGCCTCTTACATATTAAGGTATTAGTCACTCTAGAACATGCATCTTGACTTAATTCTTTTTTTTTTTCCTGTAAAATATCCAGTTTTTAACAATTAAAATGTAATTTGTAGATAATGCGTGTGGTAACAAAACACTTCATCTCCAATTTGATATATAGTGAAGCTCAACTTTTCTAATTCCCAAATATTTGTCCATGATCTGTTTTCATTACTTCTCTAAGAAGAAACCATTTCATGGGCTGTAGGTCCATATTTGGCTACAGGAGGAAACTAATGATCAATTCATTCCTTACATGTTAGCTTCTTTTTAACTTTGCTTTGCTTAACTTATTATTTGTGTTTCTGTATCATTTTGGCCTTTTAATATGGAGTTGTTTTTTGTGCTTCATTTGCATTTATTTGAGTTAAAATGGATAGCATCTTTTACAGCTCATAAACACCTATGTGGTCACAGCTTCTGAAAATTATCAATATTCTTTTCTAATGTAATAAGCATCAATATTCCACATGATTTTCACTTAAAGTCTTTTGACTGAATGTGAATGTTGAGAAACATGACAAGTAATTTTAGGTGAAGAACCTATTACTGCACATGAATTATGGTGTTGGTCCAACTGCAGTTCCTGACTATTCACTTTTCAGGCAATTTGACAACTATGCTTCGTTTAATCCCCTGGGTTTGTGTAAAGCTGGATGCTATAATGAGAAGCATCAAATCTTACTGTTTCATCTATTGGAACAAATTAATGGCATTCTTATTTGCTCGTATTAGAACCACCTAATATTGAGGTTACAAGAAATGAATTTGACTTGGTTGTCCTTCAGATCGGGGAAAAATTTGTGCTCAAGAACTTTACTGTTAGGCTTATAACTTCTGCATATGAAATGGTGACAGGTTATTTTTCAAAGTTCATAAAAGTTGGATTGTGAGATAGATAGGTCTTTCTCAAGGAAGGGTTCTAGATATCCTATTTGACATATTCAAGCAGAACCATTCTTTTCCTGGTTTCCGACATTTGTTTCATTTGTTGTATCTTAGGAAAGCTGCCTGCTATTCTCACTTGGGTAGCTTGCATAAATTTTTAAATAGAAGCCATCGGTCTATAAGAACTATTTATGTTTTCCTTACATGCTGTTAAGTCCTACCATTCTTGCTTTCATGTCTGTTTGGTTGTTGGTGTTTTCCTCAACTTATGCATTAACTTTCAACAAACTTTGTGTGCTGGAAATGCTTAAAGTTGCCAAGTTCATATAATAAAAATTATAATATTCCTGAACATGCAGTTTTTGCTATAAATTGGCTGACGAAGCTGAAACTTTCTGGTTCTTTTTTGAGTTGTGTTCTTGAATACCACCATTTTTTATTTTTAGAATTTAGTGGGAAGGAGGTGCAGAGTTCTGACAATTTTGACAGTTATCCATCAGAATTGTAGGATTGCTATTGTTAGTAATGGTATGAAAGCAAATGCTGAGAGAGAATGTTCTTCATATTGTTAGGATTTTGATATGAACATGTTAAAGGTTTTGCATAGAAGTTTAAGTCTTGACTAATTTTTTTCAAGTGGTTATAATTGATGCTATGCAGAATTTGCTTGCTTGCATGCAAATGTAGAACACTCGCATCATCTGCTGTGTTATGGCAAGTTGGCAAATTTCTCTGTAGCTCATAATTAACTTGTGTTCTATATTTCAGAATAACATGTGATGATGATGAAGAGCGAGCAAGTCGCAGGGTATACAGGGGCTGCACCCGATCTCCAACATGCAAGGGTTGTACTTCCTGTGTGTGCTTTGGGTGTGAAATCTGTCGATTCACTGATTGCAGTTGCCAAACTTGCATTGACTTCACTAGGAATGCCAAAGCTTGAGTCTTCCACTGCAGTCCTAGGGTGGGTTCTTTATTTGTTTCTTTAGTTGAGCCATCCCAACAGAAGAAGCCTTCAAAGACATTTTATTTATTTCATGTTAGACTTTTAAATTGCCAGCCCGAGTTCAGCATTCATGGAGCTCATTGACTGGTTTAAAAACTTAAAATTAATTAAATTTGATTTCCACATTGATGTTTGGTCCATACTTCATATTAACATTTTCTGCTCTACTATTTTTTCTCATTTATATACTCTTAAAATTTGTTTATTCATTGATATAATCGACAGATTCCATTTTTCTCAATCTCAACGCCAGACTATAACCAGACTTTCAGAGTTTTATCTATATATATATATATATATATAAACCAACAACAACAAACAAACACACTGAGGAAGAGCAGCAATGTATATTGTATGGGTTCTTCCATGCCAGCAGTTGAGATTGGGCTCCTGTCCAACAGCTGCGGCTGCACCCACCTAGAAGGTAGACGCTATTATGTACAAGATTAGCAGCGCGTGTCGGGGTTTACTAAGGTCCAATCAATAGAGTAGGCCCAGTAGGCCTCCTGTGAATTAGGGAAGTGTAGTTGGCAATTGGCACAGATATTGCAGGGGTTGGCAAAGGAATAGGCCGCTGTTGATAATTCTGTGAAAGCATTGCCTACCTTCCGCAGAAAACCGGTTCGGAAAAATAGCATTATGTGGCTGCTGGCCAGGCATCCAATTATTCAAAACTCCATTTGAAGGTATATAAAACCAGAAGATTGTGGCATTGAAAATGGGGGAATGGAACAAAGCCAGATCCACCAACTAAATTTTGTTCTACGACAGAAGATGAACAACTATGATTATCCAAAGATGCCGAAACTAGGGAGAAATTATGTTGGTTCTGAGTCGGTGGAAGCTGACCTACTGCTGTTGATGTTTGCTGGTGTGAGTTCCTATAATTTTTCCAAGCCCCATTTCTACTTTTAACTTTTTTTTTATTGCCTTTCAGGTTTCCCACGCTCTGGTCATTCATGCCTCTCTTTGGCATTTTTTTACATCCTCTATGTAGTCAACCTTTTTTTTCTGAAAACTCAGCATCTGACATCTACTCATCATTCTCACCAGAAGCATCATAACCTTTCTTGTGAAGATTCTTGTCATTCAGAACATGATTAGCAAATTCTGGGACAAAAGAGATCGACGTGCCTTCATGGATCTCGTTAGGGGCTTCACTCGCCGAATTATATCGTACACATTAGTAGGGGTTTTTTTTACAGGTTCAAATATTTAAATCACTACTCCCAGTGGTGATTTGTCGATGGTTATCCAAAGAACATAACCTTCATTTAGAGGGTTATGCTGCTTTCTTCGACAATAAATTTGGTACCAATCATCTATAAAAGCGTCAGTAACATCACTAGACTGACCTAGCTAGTATTACTTACAACTTTAAGTCAATATATAGCTGATAAAATATCACCGAGTTCATCTAAAAACCAATCAACAAGCTCTGAAAACAATGGTTTGAGTGTTTAACAAGATTTGAGCAAAAATTGAAGGCTTGGCCTTTGTATTTTACAATGCCGGTTCAGACTTGAGCTTACCAACAAAAAAACCTCCAACAGGCACGGTGATGGAGTTGCAGCTGTAACATCCAGCGGTGGAAGTGGAAGGTCCACCTGCCACACCTGCCAAATTTAACAATGTTTATTTAGAACTACTATTCAACGACAATAACTCCAGCATTATACCATCCCAATAATTTAACTTCAGCGATAATTATTTCAGTCATGTTGCTCGAAACTGCAGAGCATGTACGAGAAGTCTAGATTTATAATTGCAAAGAGTTGCCAAGTGCCAGCCTTGATCAATTTTGGCGTGATATGACATGGTTTCATTATGTTGAACTTAATCTGCTTTCTTAGCAGTGCAAAAAACAATAACTTTCAGCCAAAGCATGCCAAAAGATCTTTGAACAAGGAAAAGAGTTCAATCAGAAAAAAAAAAAAGAAGAATAAATAAAAGGAAATGGTCAGGAAAGAAAATCAGGCTACTCCAATAAACAACAGCAACAAACGCATTGTTTGCAGCTAACAAACAGGGGAGAAAATGCAGTCAGCAAAACACATTCAACAAAAGAAGACTAAATTAAACTAAAAGCAGAGAATATCTAGGTTGACACGTTAGTGAGATGCAAAACCATTACTAATTGGTTTTAAATTGAATGTATATCTAAAAATTTAAAATGGTTATCAGAGTAGACATTATTTTAGTTCATTGTCTTCTTTGAAATAGGTTTGTTTTGCATACGATACAAGTTCACGCTGCACAATAGACTCATCATCTTTGTCACATTTGATTCATCATCCTTGCATGTAACGTTCGTACGACGTGATAGGTTCATTATTCTTACTAGTGAGGAAAAATGTTAAAGTAGTGATAATATTAAAATAGTGATGAAATAAATTTCATGTAAGTTAAATTTGAAACATATTGAATACATAAATATAACATCAATTCACATTTTGTTAATTGATTTTGGACTGAATATTTATTTAAAACATACATGGTAGTGGAGTAGGCTCCCCTTATTCATTTCCCTTCTATGATAGATTTGTTATATCTACCGTACGAAGTTTTTGACACACGATAGGTTCATCATCCATACGTATATAATCGAGTTACATATATCTTGTCCCTACACGTGAACAAAAATATTAAAGTGATGATCAAAAAGATCTCACATCAATTAAATTAAGAGAATTTTGTATGTAAATATTATAAAATTTATTTCAATACACTCAACACTGTCTACGTTGGAGGAGGCAAACATCTAAAAGCCTGAACTCTAAACCACACTAGAAACTATCCTTCAATTCAAAATTTAGCAAACTTTCTCACCGCCACTGCCGAGTGCCGACCTTATTTATCACCAAGCGATGACAGCTAGCATCTTTATGTGCCAGCTGACTTTCCCCAGTTGATGATAGCCGACCAGAATGAATGTGTAGTAATTAAAAAGTGTGGCAGCAATGCATGGAACGCTGTCGGGCGGACGCGGATTTTCATAGGGAAAAAGCACGGAGATATCACAATTAGTTTGAAAAGTCAAAGAGTTTGTAAAAGGATAAACAGTTATTGCCCTTCGTTTCTTGAAGTCAACTCTTCTCGATCAGTCAACAACTATGGTATTTCTATTCAACTCGTCACTCGTCAGTCATCATACATCTCAGCATACATCTCAGCATGGCCCAACACTCTTCACCTGCATTTGCATTTAACTGATATATGGAGTTGACATCTATCCTATTCCCATTCCCAAGAAAAAAACAACAGAAGCTGACCTGTCTCATTGGTCAACTTATAAAGGGAATGGATGAGTATGTACTTTAGCAGAAGATCGCATAGGATAAGATAGGGATCGTAACTTCATAAGCTGTTTTTTAATTTTGTTTCTTTTTTAGAGGTTGGTAAACTTGAATTAAGTAATGAGCTAAGCCATTGACTGGCTGTAGCAGTGTAGCCCTTTGCCTTGGAACATGCAGAAAACATAAATTGATTATAAACTTTAAAACAGCTTGGGTTACCAATTCCAAGATCTAGCTTCCATACGACTTGCAAATTAGAGTCACTTTCCAACAGCAGAAAGTGTTAGCCAAGATCATGAACAAAAGAACTGCCGCTGGCTCCACATGTTCAAAAGCCGACCTATTATGATAAGTGATCAGCTGGCAATGGGGTCCATAGCACCCAAAATTCAAATGGTCCCGAACCACCCCTGCCCTTTCTTGTGCGGAGATGCTTTCAACATTCTTCTGTAGCTTTATTAATATATGATGTCTATATAGATGTATTAATGAGTTTAGATCTACTTGACTCATATTTCAACATAATGAATTATGACATGCAATAAAATCAACTATAAATGAAGCCTAAATTCAAATGTTTTCATATTGTCATTTTGGAGATTGTTAGGGGCAACTGAGTCCACCATTGCCCTTAAGCTTTCGTCTTAATAGGAAACCAGGTCATTACATTTTTTCAACTTAAAACCGAAAACTTATTACTACAAGTTGCATCATTCGATGGTCCCACACTATCTCAAACAATGGAAATGACTGATGACCCTAGCCAAAAGATGATAAACCATATTTCATTGTGTTAATGGTGGCTAAAAATGGACGTAATGATAAAATCAGGTCTAATATTTTTTAAATATTACAAATAAGTACTAATGTCACGATATTTATTTATAAAATTTGATTAAAAAAAGAAATAATAACATATTTTTTACAATAAAATAAAATTTTCTGGGTTACATAAAATTAGTTATATTTTAAATAATTTAATTTAAGAGTAAATGATTGTCTATTTTGTCTTTAATTATTTTTGTATAATTGGCATGTTTTAATATTATACATAATTTTTAGAGTAAAATTATAAAATATGTATCAAACAATTAATTCAATAATTGATATATAAATTTTCTATTCAAATAATAAAGTTTGCATATTTTATTTTTCAAACAAAAAATAAAATTACAAAATGTATTTTAAAGGAAAAAAAATAGATTTAGCAATCTAAAACATAATAAGATTACACAATATTAATATGATATGAAAATAAATACAAAAATGACATGATTTAAAAATTTAATAATAATTATATATGTGTTTAATAAAACAAAAAATATATATTTTATATTTTTATATTGACAAAAATTATAATACATAATTTTCATATAAAATATGTTATAAAAATATAAATTTTAATGTTTTATATTATAAAAATATATGAATTATCATAATTAAAAAATAACAATATATTCAAATATTAATATAATAAAGTTAACAGTATCGATTGAGATAAAAATGATCATGAAAAAAAAAGAGATTATTTTGCTTTAATTCCAAACTAAAAAAAAAAACAATAGTACGATATTTTGAGAATAATGGTATCCAAAAGATTTTTTTTTTTCAAAAAATTTAGAATAGATAATTTACTCAGTTCTTCAGGTCAGAATAAGATGTGTCATCTTTGATAGCTTAAGACATGTAACTGTAAATCGTGCATTCGAAATGACTTCAACAAGTGATCACTAACAGAACTCAAACCTAAAATTTTTTAGTCAAAGAAAATGAATCTTAACCTATTGAACCCATCTTACCTAGGGTTGACAACAGGTCGGGTCGAAGCGGATTTTTGCTTTGTCGAACTCGACCCGACTTCATATCCACCAAACTCGACTTCGACTCGATTCGAATTTTTTTTAATTTTTTTCATATCTAAACTCGACCCTACCCTATCTGAAATTAATAAAATATTATTTTTTTAAATATAAATATTTAAATATATAATTATATACATATATATAAATAAAAAATTATTTTAAAAAATTATTTTTATATAATATAAATCAATCGAATCGAATTTATTTAAAATTCAAATTCGATATGATTTAACACGAAACTTAATTTTTTTTAAAAAAATTTGATCATATAAATTCGGATAGAATCAAACTCATCTGTCAGGTTGGGTTGCCCGCCCTAACCTTAACTACCACTTGTTGATTAATATATTGCATGAAAAGTGTTTTAGCCGTTGTATGACTTTTTGGATGGGACATGAAAGTAAAAAGGAGATTACCTGGTTTTTAGGTTGCAAGTTTTAAGTTTGAAAAATGAGTAGACGTGGCTTGTTATATGCTAAGAGTTTTGAAAGACGAAAGTTGAAGCAACTGCCCCTAGCATTCCCATTGCCATTTCCGATAGTGAAAGGAAACATTGTGCATTATTACTTGTTTTTTCAACTGAAAGTTCATAATCACTATGACTATGCATGTGTGATGAACCTCATCATAAAAAATATATATAAAACTTAGGTTAATAGCAATCCTATTGTTTTTAAGTTTCTTAGTATAAGCGAGCTGCATATTCTTAATTAAATCATTGATTCAAACAATGTTGTTGTTAATATAATACTTACCTTTTAATGTAATTAATTTTAAATAATAATAATATAATAAAAATAATTTTTTAAAAATATTATATTAATTAAATAAATTTATTCATGATGTAAACTTAAAACTAAAGAAGACAATATAATTTGAATTCAACGAATTTCAATCCGATTCAAATTTTTAGAGTCAATATATATATATTTTTTAAATTAAATATTGAGTCAAATCGGATAATATAAAAAAATTAAAATCGAATCAGAATTGAGTTTTAAAGAAATCTAACTCTATCCGATTCGACATATATAAAAATTATTTTTAATTATTTATTTAATTTTATATTTATTTATCTATTATATATATTTAATTTATAGTTATATTAAAAAATAATATTTTATTAATTTAATATCAAATCAAATTAAATATAATTTTATATAATATAAAATTAAATCAAATTTAAATATAAAAAAATAAAAAAATTAAAGTGAACCAAATTTAAATTTTATATATATAAAATCAAACCAAATTCAAAATCAATAAAAATCTATTTCAATTCGATTCGCTGACATCACTACTTAAAACTCAATAAGCAAGGCCTTTCGTCAGTAGCTTTACTTTTCAGTTTGAAAAAAACTAGAACACAGGTTGTAATTAAGCTAGAGTTTAGAGATATAGCATCAATGGAGAGAGCTGTATTAATCGGTACCTTGGAGATTCGACAGGACAGAAGCCAGTCAGAGTCTAATTAATCGATACACTGAACCTAAAGCCAATATTGCTTTAACCTTGAATATATTAGATGCATGACATAGCCCACCGAATCGGAGGACAACCAACATAATTCATTAGAGTGACCAAGCCACGAATCCTGACACAATAAATATTGAAAGCTGTAAATTATATCAACATAGTGGCGCTGTCATTACCTGTAGAATTTTAAGATGGGCTACTTTGTCTTGTTCAATAGAGTTCGGCAATTTCACTGCAAGAAAAAGAAAGGACAAACGCCCTTTTCTAATCTTATGTTGCTTTTCACATGGAGCTTATTTAAGTTTGCACAGCTGTGTCCGTGTCTTCAACAATGTACAATTTTTTTTTTTTTGGGAGAAAGACATTAATTGAGCTAGCAACAGCTAGAATTCACCCGCCTGTCTTTAATGATTTTTGACTAGAGGCTTGGTTTACCCGAAGGCTGTGAATTTATAGACACTGAAAAGTAACTAATTCTAATTTTAATTTAATTATTAATAATATTTAATAAATTTAATATTTAAATATTAATATTTTCATTTCTTTTATTTTATATTATAATCTCTTTTATATAAATTTTTAAAATATTAACGGCTGCATTAGGAGGTATGTTCCATGCTTATAAAAAAAGGTACAAATTAATTAATAAATATTTATAAAGAATTTATATTTGATATATTATTAATATATAAATTTTATATTTTATAAATAAATTAAATAATATTATCTTATTAATGAATAAATTTTTAAAAAAAATTAATTTTTTATATATTTATTTAAAAAATTAATATTTATTATTTATAATATAATATTATTTAAATTATTGATGATATATAAAATTTATATATTAATAATATATTAAAATAAATTCATCTATAAAAACCAATTAATGTTAACTAAGATGTTTTAAATTAAAAGTATTTTGTCAACCCTTCTCGTGGTTCCATTTATTGGATCTCAAGAGCCACTACTCATTAATTCCCTAACGAGACACTACTCATTAATTCCCTATTTATCACGTCTCAATTGCCGGCCGGGCAGGGCAGGATCATCCATGGTCGGTTCGATCAAGTGATCATCAATCGACCAGCACTCTGTGTTCACTGAAATTTTAAACCTTACGATTTTCAGCAATCCTGTGTTGTAGAGAGTCATTGTGAATTTCTTAATATGCAAACTAGTATTTTAATGCATAGATTTTTTTATTATATTTTTTATAATTTTAATTTTTTAAATTTATTTTAATTTTTATACTATCTTAATAAAAAAATATATTCTAATTTTTTTATTTATAAAAAATAATTTATCATATATTTATTCTAAAGTTTTTATCTTAAAAATACATATTTCACTACAAGAAATTTTTTATATACCAATTATAGACGCCCAATTTAAATCATGATCAATTGAGCTTGATCTAAATGGATAAGATGAGCTCATTTTTTTTCTTTTATTATTATTATTATTATTTATTTATTTATTTATTTATTGTTTATTTTTTTTATTTTTATTATTTGCTATTATATTATTATTATTATTATTTTTGATTGATTTTATCTTTTTTTTGATTAATTAGGAGATAATGATTAGGTTAATTAAAAATAATAAAAAAATGATGGAAATGAATTTGGACGTGAATTTGGAGGCTGACAGAATTGAGATTAGATTTAAAGTTTGAATCTTAATCCCAGATGAAATTGAGATTGATTAGAAATTCTTTTGATCAATCCCTATAAATATATGTTGAAACAAAATCCAAGGACACAAAAAAAATACAAGAGAGAGGTGAAACAGAAGCAAAAAAAGTGTTTAGGGCCAGTTTAGAATTTTTAGAAAATTTTTTTGAATTTTTTAGAGTTTCTTTTCTAGAAAATTTTTGAAAATTTTTCAGAATCTAACGAAATTTTTCGATCAAATTTAAGTTTTCCAACGATTTTTCTGGCCAAAACCCAGATTTTGGAGTACTTTTCCTATTTTCGACATACTTTTTCAGTTTTCGGTTAAGTATTCAACCGAAAATTAAGTTTTGTTTAGAGAGAAAAAGGAGAAAAAGAAGGGAAGAGAGAGAAGAAAAAAGACACCTTCATTAAAAGGCTGAGCTTTTAGCTTTAAATACCCTACTAAAATGACGTCATTTTGGTATTAGTAAACCCAGAGGATCCGCACGTTTCTACTTGGGCTGACCCGACTCGTAGCACAGCTCGCATTTGACCCGAATCACCCATTCTTTATTGAGCCGTCGAGCCAAGCCGAGCCATACTTTGAGCCGTTCCATTCTAGCCTTCTTTTGTGCCTCGAGCTGAGCCGATTCCAATCGTAGAGCCGAGCTGCGTTAATATTATTTATTTATTATTATTATTACTTTTTGAATTAGAATTATTTGGTATTTCTTATTTTATTTTATTTTTATTTTTATTTTTATATATTTTTTTATTTTTCTTAAAATTAAAGTTTCAAAAAAATATATATTTTTAAGAAAAATTTGAAAGTATCAATTTCTCTGAAAATGAAAAAGGGTTTTAAAAAAATATTTTTAGGAAAAGTTGAAAATATCAATTCCTCTTGAAAATAAAAAAGTTTAAAAAATATATTTTTAGGGAAAAGTTAAAATTATCAATTTTTCTTGGAAGTAAAATTTCTAAAATAAAATTTTCAAAAAGTACTTTAAGGAAAAGTTGAAAGTATCAATTTTTCTTAAAAATAAAAATTATCAAGAAAAATATTTTAAGGAAAAGTTGAAAGTATCAATTTTTCTTAAAATTAAAATTTCAAAAAAAATATTTTGAGAAAAAGTTGGAAGTACCAATTTTTTTTATTATCAAGAAAAATATTTTTAAAAAAAGTTGAAAGTGTCAATTTTCCTTGTACAAAAGCAATGAGTTTTTTTTTTTTTTTTTTTTTTTTATGAAAAGAAAAAGATTTATATCAAGAGTTAAATCATTATTCCTTTTTATTTTATTCTTTTTTTCTTTCTTTTCTTGAATTTTTTTTAAATGTTAAATAATCTGACGATGGAGTTTTGCAAGTGAAACAATAGTTTTCTTGTATACTCTTGAGGTGAGAGAATTTTCTTAATTTTTTGCCAAAAGTATTAGAGTTAATTAAGAATAATTTTCAATAATTAATTACTTGGTAAAATTTTTAAAGCTTATCGGATAACACAAAATCAAGTTGGTCCCATTTTTTTTGTTTAGGGCCATTCTTCACATGTAACCGAACTTTCGAACCCTGTTCTGGTTAATAGACCCGAACCTATTTTTTTAGAGACCCTTAGTCAAGCTTAGGTGTTCTTTAAAAGGATAGATTTCTTAGGTGGTCAATCACACCTAAATAAAAAAAGATTGGTGGTGACTCCTTAAGTTAATGTGTAGCGATAGATTCTCAGATTTAGACGTTATGACAGTTTGACGACTTCGCTGGAGAAAACTGAGAGTCAAGCCAGCAAATAAATTTGTGTTATCCAAAAGCCTAATAAAATTAAACTTTTTGTATAGATTTTTTTATTCATTTATATTTATTTACTTTATTAATTATGTCATTCATATGTATGTGCATAATATGAACTCTATACCCGAGGTCCGTCCCTCTAGGAAGGAGTAAAGTACTTATTGCTTTTGTGACGTTTTAATGTCTCCGTAGTGGCTAGCAAAATACTCTCACTCAAATTAAACTTTTTTCACTTGTAACCTGTAATGGATGAGGATTGTGGTACTTTACTAGTCTGTAATGGACTATGATGTAAGGAGCAATTTAGAAACATTTAAATTTTAACCTTAAACCATATATAGTGAACCTTAGAAGTGTCTAACCTATAAATAGAGCCATCTCTTTCCTTTTAGAATTGACCAGAAGCGTATAATTCATTCTTTTTATTGTGTGTGATATTTTAATTTATTTAAGTATTTATTTATTTATTTCTCTTTATTTGATATACTAACCTCTTCTCTTATTCATGTTTGCATGATTCATACTCATATCATAAAGTTACATAAAGAACATTTGCCTGAAAGACGGTCTTCAACAACAGGTTTTTCATGGACCTCATAGAATGACTAGTTTGCTCTTCGTCTGTATTAGCTCCTTGTGAGTCACCCAATGAAGTAAAGGTCTAGTAAAAAAAGATTCAACTGAAAATGAGTGACTATTTACCAATTAGATATGCTTCTACCTTATCTTAAGAGACATCTATCCTTCTCAAACAAAACAATCTAGAGGATTTAGTTGATATATGAAGAAAGATGAGTCCATTAAGGTAATAGGAGTTTTGCCAAAGGCATGGACATATAGCACACCTCATTGCAGTGGATGTCGACAATCAACTAATTAGAGCTATAGTGTAATTCTAAGATCCTGCATACAAGTGTTTTATTTTCAATAAAGTTGATATGACACCCACCATTGAAGAGTATTCGACTTTGTTGGGCCTGCACCTCAAAGCTCCTAATAAGATATATGTCAAAAAACATAAGTTAAGATTTCATAAGGATTTGGCTCATCTCATGGAAATAGACAAAGAGATTGTGGATTCTCATATAAAGAAGAAACAAGAATAGGTTTACCTACATTGGAAGTTTTTTCATGATTTTTTAGTGTAACATGCCGACGAAGAACGAGGGTTAGACATATTTGCTTTAGCCATATACAAAATGGTAATATTTCCAAAGGTTTTGGGTTATATTGAAATAGCAGTGATTGACTTCTTTGAAAGTGTGATTAATGGCTGTAACCCTTTAACGATAATATTAGTAGAAACTGTCAGATCTTTGACTTACTATCGTTGGAATGAAAGACGTTTTATAGGCTGCATACAATTATTGTACTTATGGATGAAAAGTCATTTCGAGTGGAGAAAAAATGCTTTCTCAAAGCTTTATGTTTGTAATCAAGCTAAAAAGTGGGTGGTCAGAATAAAAGTCTAAAAATGAGTGGATAGCTTTCCTACAAAAATTGACAAGTGTCGAAGTAAGGTGGTTGGTCCCGTGGATGAACCGTGAACCTATGCTATATTAGTGTAGAGATAACACTGTGGTCCTATTTCTAGGTTTATAAAGAGCAACAAGTTATGTGCCACTTCTAGTGAGAAGGTAGTTTAGGGCATAACAGTTCATCCCTATGACACATAAGCTTCATCAGTCAGATTTCTCTTACAGTGAGCCAAAAGCATTTCAAAGGATGAATGATATGATTAAGGTATGGAAAAATCCTCGTAGAATGAGTCTTGGACCATTCATTGATAAAGTCACTCAGGGGTACTTAGTTTGGAAAGCAAGACGGAGACAGAAAACGATATTCACTTATGAAAGCTTTTAACTGCCAACAGGATAAATGCCTAAAAAAACACCATCAGAATTAGAACTTGCAAGGAAAGAATTTGAGGCTAAAAAGGATAGTTTAAAGTAAGAGATTCAGAAGCTTCGAGAGGAAAAGGATCAATGGAAAGATAGAGCTAAAAAGCATGAAGTCAAAGTTTACAAGAATGCTAGAGAACGTGATACAGTCGTCCAATACTTATTGGAGTTACACCTTGAACATAAAAGGTTGTGTGTGAGGGTACAAGCCAAAGAGATAACAATTATTGAGCTGACTGAAGAAAAATGTGATTAAAGCAAAAATATGCTGAATTGGAAGAAAAAAGTACCAAGTATAGATAAAGAATAACATGTTGAATAGCTACTTAAGCAGGTTGAGACATAAATTGAATGAACAAGAAGACTACATTGCTGCATTGGTTAGAGAGCATAAAGAGTTATCATACTAAGTCTGGTGTGGTAAAAAAAAGTACCTAAGAAGCTAAAAGTACGTTAAGAACCTAACGACCCAAATTTGTAAAGGGGTGTGTAAGGCAAGAGAGATGGTAGAAAAAGCAGAGGCATTGAAACAACTGGTGGCCTCAGTAGGAGAACATGGGCAGCGCCTGCTGAACTTCATCAAGGAAGCAATAGATCAATATGAGAAAATCAAGCAATTTTATGGTTGCAACTCTAGGATGATAAATTTTATGTAAACAAAAGTTCTTTGGAATGAATGAAATCTTTTAGTTGAACACTGTCTCAAAGTAAATGTTCTTCACATACATGCATTTTTATTCATTGCATTCTCATTCATCA
Organism: Durio zibethinus; assembly: GCF_002303985.1. Next base: position 25,710,156 of record NW_019168048.1, on the reverse strand, counting down.
TATTTAAAATAACCATGATATAGTCATATAAACTTGCTAATCTTAAAATATGATATTCAAGGTTCAAGGATAGCTCTATCTAGTAAAAATCTCACTCACCGATATAACACAAAAGCTAAAGCCAGACAAATAGAGCAAGAAAACTCTTATTTGTTTGAAAAATTAGAAAAAGCACAGAAAAAGATTGAGAATGAGTTAAGTAAGATTTTGGATGCTTTTAACAAGCTAAATAAGGGAAAGTGGATAGAAGAAAACATAAGCCAACAGGGCCTTCTATCACAAGAAGTGGTTGACCCTCTATATTTCTCAGGTTTTGGTCCACAACAAGCTTAATTCACACAAGATATATCACCCAGCAGTTCATATATCTTGTATACCCTAGAATGCCATCAGCTTCAAACCCTAAGCATTACTATAGTTATGTGAATCCTGTCTTTACTAAAAAAGTGGTAGAACCAATCTAAGTCCTTGATCTTGATGACTTGAAAGAAAAAGAGAAAGAAAAGGCAAAAGTGGTGAAATATCAGGAAGATTCGAAGATTAGTAACCTTAAACAAAGGTTATGAGCTATAGAAGGAATTGAGTTTTATGGTTCTGTCGATACTGCTGGGCTTTGTCTAGTCTCAGATGTGGTCATTCCTTTTAAGTTTAAGGTACCAAAGTTTGAGAAATATGATGGTACAAAATGCCCAAAGACTCATATTACCATGTATTGTTGAAAAATGATAGCCAATGCTCATAATGAAAAGCTACTAATACATGTCTTCCAAGATAGCCTTAGTGGCTCTACTGCTAGGTGGTATGTCCAGTTAAACAGATCTTGTATCTATTCTTAGAGCGATATGGCTCATGATTTTATTAATCGATATCGGTATATCATGGATTTAGCTCCTGATCATTTGTCTTTACAAAATGTGGAAAAAAAGGTAAATAAGTCCTTTAAGGAATATGCTCAGAGGTGAATGGATGTAGCTTCTCAAGTATAACCACCTCTAACTGAAAAGAAAACTACAGTACTGTTCGTCAGTATTCTAAAATCTCTCTCTTATGAAAAGATGATAGAAAATACAACAAAAAATTTTACCGACATGGTGATTCAGAAGAAATTATTAAGAGTGCTATCAAGAATGACAAGATAAGAAAAAGAGAGGCATCAAGTAAGAGAGCCTCAAAGAAAAGGAGACTGAAGCTCAAGCTGTGAGCTTTGATAGGTAATAATTCAGGGATTATCAACCCGACCCACCATAAGGATACTCTTCATATTATCCTACCGTGAATAACATTTCCCCTTACCCATATCAACCATCCCCATAGTCATTTTATCCCCAAACATATCAACCCTCTTTTAGGCCTCAAAATATCGTATACAGTCATAACACTCAACCTACTACCTCAAGACTTCAGACCCATCCAGCTAGCACAATGGGTGGATCACGAGAGCAACGAACTACTCATAAAAAATTTGTATTCGATCTAATCCCTATGACCTATACAGAGTTATATCATGAGCTTTATAATAGTCATTTGATTGCTCCTATCAAATTAGAGCCACTCAAGCTGCCTTACCCTAAATGGTATGATTTTACAGCCTATTGTGACTATCATTATAGGATTGCTAATCATTTCACTAAAAATTACACTGTCTTGAAACATAAAGTACAATAATTGATTAAAAATATAATGATTAGTTTTGATACAGGAGGGGTAACTGCACCAAATGTTAGCGGTAATACTTTGCCTAATAACAATATGAATACTCTAAATGAGGAACATGAGCGTCATTTAAAAAGAAAAATGACAGATATTAAGACACCTCTTAGTTAGCTATTTGATATTTTATGAAAAGTTGATATAATACAATCAGTGAGTTCGCACAGTTGTCATAGAACATATATAGCAGGCACTAGTTGTAAATATCATAATGTAGCAATTGGTCACTCTATTGAAGCTTGTGAATAGTTTTACCAAGAGATACAAAAGCTTTTGGATTCACACCAGATGAAAGTCTATGAAGAGGGAAAAAACTCAAAGTGTGTGGAAGTTTTCATGACTGACAAGCCTACAAAGTTTTTTCTAAGGCCAGTGATGATTCACTGTAGGAACAAGCCAAAGTCAGTCATAGATAAACTCATTCCTAAGCTGATAACTTTTAAAGTTTTGACTCCATTCCCATATAAAGATGATAAGGCTGTATTCTGAAAATATGACTATGATACAGTAGTTCAAGGGTAAGAAAGAAATGCCTTTAAAATTGATACCTCTAATATAACTAGTGTAGAAGGTATTACCTAAAGTGAAAGATGTTACACTTCAAAAATATTAGAGAAGGCTAGAAGAGAAAAAGCCAAGGTAGGTGAAAAGTGAAACAACCTTGAAGTGGAACCTAAAGAGGATCGTCCGAAGTCAGTGTAAAAAAAAGAGGCTTGTGAATTTTTAAAGCTAGTAAAACATAAAGAATATTTAGTTGTTGAACAGTCGAATAAAATGCCAGCATGAATTTCATTATTATCATTACTGTTAAACTCAAAACCACATCAAAATGCCTTGTTAAAAGTGTTAAACCAAGCATATGTGGTACATAATGTATATGTTGAATATGTGAACCACCTAGTTGCAAATCTAGTATTACCAAATTATATTTTATTTAGTGATGATGAGATTCTTCCGGAAAGAAAGAGAGATGCCAAGACTCTGCATATCATGATCAAGTATAAGAGTCATATCATAGCCAATGTCTTTATTGATAATGGTTTCGCTATCAATGTCATGTCTATGTCAACTTTGGCAAGGTTACCCTTTGATTACTCTCATGTGAAAAATAGTCAAATGATCATCCGAGCTTTTGATAGGACCAGAAGGGAAGTACTTAGAGATATCGAGATGCCTTTGTAATTGAGCCATGCACTTTTAATGTAAAGTTTCAAGTAATGGATATCTCTTCATCTTATAGTTATCTGCTAGGAAGGCCATAGATTCACATGGTAGGGGCTGTTCTTTCTACTTTACACTAAAAACTTAAATTCAATATGGAAGGTAAGTTAGTGGTAGTGTTTAAAGAAGAGGACATGCTAGTGATCCAACCATTGAATGCTCCATATGTAAAAACTGGTGAGGAAGTGGTGGAATGTTCCTATCAATCTTTTGAACTGGTTAATTTTATGGGTGAAGAACCTAAAAATCAACCCTTTTTAAAGATAGTGATGAGCCAAGTCATCAATAAGGGTTGGTATCTAGGAGTAGGGTTGGGTAAGAACTTACAGGGAATAAGAGAGCCTCCAACAGTAGTGGACAACAGTGAAAGGTTAAGCCTAGGTTATGAAATAGTAGAATGGGAGATTAGGAGAATACCAGTGGGTAAAATAGCAAGATTAATGATCATCCCACACTTATATAAGACTTTCAAACCTGAAAGATTTATGTACCCAAATGCAGAAAAAAAGTATGAAAAAGGCATTCGCCCAGTTGACCATCCATGCTATTGAAGATGAAACATGGCTTGAACAAGAAGAGTGGGTTTACTCTTGTTCGCTAGATTATGAGCTGAACAACTGGAGTACCATTGAGATGCCCTATACCTTTGAGACTAATACAATGTAATTGTACATCTCAATAGCTATTGTTTAAGGCATTGGGGTGATCTTTCTTATTTAGGCCATTTATCTTTTATTATTTATTAAAAATTAGGAATGATACATTTTCATTCATTATTATCATTTTTTCATTTTTCTGAACATATCTTGCCAACATGTCCCATTTCATTCAATTTCAGGTCTTTAAATGAACAAAAAGATAATTATGATAACAATCAAGAGGTTAGTTTTAAAAATTCAATTAACATTGATAAACTTGACAATGAAAATGATTCTAAAGAGTATGTTATACCTCCGGACCTAATGAGATTGATTGAATAAGAAAGTAAGTCAATTAAGCCTTATCAGGAGATAACTGACTTGGTGAATCTAGAAGATGAGGAGAATAAGAAAGAGGTCAAAATTGACACTTCACTTTCGTTGAGAGATAGGTAATGCTTGGAAGATTTACTTCAAGAATTCATAGATGTGTTTGCTTGGTCTTACCAGGATATACCAGAGCTGAGTACGGAGATAATAGAGCACAGACTGCGCCTAAAGTCAGAATTTAAGCCAGTTCAACAGAAACTGAGGAGAATGAAGCCTGAAATGCTACTAAAGATAAAAAAAAAAGTGAAAAAGTAATTTGATATAGGTTTCTTGCAAGTGGCTAAGTATTCAGAGTGGGTGGCCAATATAGTACCAGTTTTTTAAAAAATTAAAAAGGTTAGGATATGTGTAGACTATCGTGACTTGAATAAGGCTAGCCCAAAGGATAACTTTTCTTTGTCTCATATTGACACACTTGTAGATAACACGACTAAGCATTTAATGTTTTTCTTTATGGATGGATTCTCAAGATATAATCATATAAAAATGACTACATAATATATAGATAAGACCACTTTCGTGACCATGTAAAGAATCTTTTGCTATAAAGTTATACTTTTTGGGTTAAAGAATGTTGGGGCAATATATCAAAGAGCCATGGTTATGCTCTTCCATGACATGATGCATAGAGAGATTGAGGTGTATGTGGACGATATCATTGCAAAATCTCGTGAAAATGAAATCATGTCATCAACCTCAAAAAGTTATTTGAGAGTTTGAGAAAATTTTAACTTAAGTTGAACCCAGCCAAGTGCACATTCAGGGCAAAGTCAGGGAAGTTGCTAGGCTTTTTGATCAGTGAAAAAAGGATTGAAGTTGATTCAGACAAAATACGGTCATTCAAAATTTGTCACCTCCGAGTACATCAAAAGAAGTTAGAGGTTTCTTGGAAAAATTGAACTATATTTTACAGTTCATATCTTAGCTTACTTATAAGTGTGATCCCATTTTTAGCTTCTCAATAAGAATTATCTTGGAAAATGGAATGAGGAATGCTAAGTGGCTTTTGATAAAATTAAACAATACTTGTCAAATCTTCCTATGTTGGCGCCACCTGTTCTAGGGAAACTCTTAATTTTATACCTGACGGTGTATAAAAATTTAATAGGATGTGTGTTGGGGTAGCAATATGAATATGGTAAAAAAAAGAGAGCTATTTATTATCTGAGCAAAAAATTCACAGAATATGAGTTCAAGTATTTTTTTGGGAGAAAATATGTTGTGCATTAGCTTAGACTGCCAAAAGACTCAGACAATATATACTTTATCACACCACTTGGCTTATAGCAAAAATGGATCCAATTAAATACATCTTCGAGAAGCCTTCTTTATCTAAAAAAATTACTAGGTGGCAAGTGATGCTTTCAGAATATGATATCATATATGTAAGCCAAAAAGTAATAAAAGAGAATGCTATAGCTGAATTTCTTACAGATCATGCTACTGAAGAATACGAACCAATGAGATTGAAATTTTTTGATGAAGATCTGATGACTGTTTCGTAATTAGATAAAGGGGAGCATGAAGAGAAGCGTTGAAAGATGTATTTTGATGGAGCTGCCAATACCTTGGGACATAGAATTAGAGCAATTTTGATTTCTCTAAAAGAACAATACTACCCTATAACAACGAGGTGAAATTTCAATTGCACAAATAACGTCGCTGAATATGAGGCATATGTCATGGGTTTACAAGCTGCTATAGATAGAAAAGTTAAAACATTAAAAGTGTTTGGGGATTTAGCTCTAGTTATATATCAATTGAAAGGAGAATGGGAGACGAGAGATTCAAAACTTGTTTTATATCACAAGTATATTTTAGAGTTGATAAAATAGTTTGAAGATATTCAGTTTGATCATTTGCCTCAAAAGGAGAATTTAATAGCTGATGCCTTGACTACTCTGGCTGTAATGATCTGAATTAGTGATAATACTAACATTCAGCCTATCAAGTTAAATGTCAAAGATATGCCAGCTCACTACTCTAATGCAAGAGAGGAGAAAAATGGGAAGCCTTGGTATTATGATATCTTATAATACATTAAGAACCAGTAATACCTAGTCCAAGCAATGAAGAATGATAAAAGGGTCATCCAAAGATTAGCTATGAGTTTTTTTTTGGATGAAGATGTTCTGTACAAAAGAAACCATGATCAGGTATTACTGAGATACGTAAGTAAAATTGAGGCAAAAAAAATCATTGAAGAGGTGTATGATGGAATATATGAGGCACATGCCAATGGACATATGATGGCAAGACAGATCATAAGAATAAGGTACTATTGGTTGACAATGAAAAGTGATTGCATTGACTATGCTCGTAAATGTCATAACTGCCAAATCTATGCTGACAAGATCCATGCTTTGTTATCTACTTTACATGTTTTGACACCACCCTGGCCATTCTTAATGTGGGCCATGGATATCATTAGTCCTATTACCCCAAAGGCTTCTAATGGATATAGATTTATTTTCATGATGATAGATTACTTTACGAAATGGGTGGAGGCAGCATATATACAAATGTAACATGATCTGTGTGTTTTACAAGTTCATAAAAAGAGAAATCATTTACAAATATGGACTTTCAGAGAGAATGACAATGCCAAGAATTTGAATAGCAAGATGATGCTAGAAATATGTGCCCAATACAAGATTAAGCATCATAACTTAGCACCATATTGTCCGAAAATGAATGGGGCAGTTGAGGCAGCTAACAAAAATATAAAATTTTTTTTTGAGAAGATGACCAAAAGCTATAAAGATTGGCATGAGAAGTTATCATTTGCACTGCATACATATCGAATGTCAGTATGCACCTCTATTGGGACAACTTCATTTTTTTTGGTTTATAGGATGGAAGTTGTATTGCCAGTAGAAGTAGAGATCCCATCCTTGAGGGTTCTAAAAGAAGCTAAACTAGAAGAGGCTGAATGGGTTTGAGAGCATTATGAATAGTTAAATTTCATTGAGGAAAATAGGTTAACTGCATTATGTCATGGTTAGCTATATCAAAAAAGAATGATGAGGGCTTATGATAAAAAAGTTTGACCTCATTATTTTCGAGAATGAGAGTTGGTCTTGAAAAAAATTCTTTCAACCTAGCACGATAATAAGAAAAAATGAACTTCGAATTGAGAAGGGCCATATGTGGTGAAACAACTTTTTCAGGTGAAGCGTTGATATTGGCTGAGATGGATGGAAATGATTTACCCCATCCTATAAATTATGATGTTGTGAAGAAGTACTATGCTTGACAAAAAAATAAGAGAAAAAAAAAAGAAAAAAAAAAGACCCAAAGTAAAAACTCCAAGATGACGGTTTGAGTTATATGGGGTTTATCTAAGTTGAAAACTTGAAAAGGTAATTTAGATAAGGAGAATACAGCATCAAATCTAAAAATTCATTAGCATGGAGGCTAGCAAATTCTGAGGAGCTCTAAGTTGTTAAGGGCATCGGGTGGTTGAGTTTTTTGAAAAAGACTTGGAGATGTGTTATCATGATTATTCGATTATTCATTTTTGGGCATTGTCTCCCCATACCTATTTTTGTAATTCTTTCTTGCCAAAGTTTGCCAATATTTTTGCCAATAAAAGACATTCTACTTCATTTTTTATATGTATCTTCTGTTGACTATTTTCTAATCATTCTTATTCTTTTCTCCTCTATACCTTGCAATGGAAGAAATGTATGAATGCATTCTTACTTTTTTATATTGAAATAATGATTGATAAATGAATAATAATATGAAAGATTTCTACATTACATTGAAAAGTTCGAGAGTGGTAAGGGCAAATTTGAGATGTTCAGTTCCTGATAAGGACATTAAATTTGGAAAGGAATTTCTAACAAAAAGAACGTGAGAATTAAATGAAAAATGATTGAAAGTTATGCTGATTTGGTATTTGAAGAATAAAAGGTTCGAGGCCCAAGAAAAAAGCTTGAAAAACTTGAGTACCACAACTGAATGGGAATTAATTAGCCAGCGTAACATGCATTGAATTTTGCATGCATTACATTTCACATAGCATATATTGCATTTAAGAAAACATAGTGCATAAATTCAAAAAGTAGAAATATTCTAAGATCCTATGTGAAGAAGACAGATATGAAGACTTTCTTATGTAAAAGTTTCAAATTTGAGAAAAAGCTTGTGAGGTAAGATTCTAATCCTTGAAAAATAATTTCTATTGGTATCATGATCGATTTGTAAGACCCTTGGGCATAATTTCCTGAAATTCCTTCAAACACGATCTTTAACTCCTCTAGACATGATTGTCAATGAGCAATTTACTTTCAAAAGTTATGGTGCCTCTATTTAGAGGAGCTTTGTTTATTTTTCAAAGTCGTTGAGCCTCTGCTTAGAGGAGCTTTGTTTATTTGTCCAAAGTCATTAAGCTTCTGCTTAGAGATGCTTTATTTATTTTTCAAAGTTGTTGAGCCTCTGTTTAGATGAGCTTTGTTTATTTTTCAAAGTCGTTGAGCCTCTGTTTAAATGAGCTTTGTTTATCTTTCCAAAGTCGTTGAGCCTCTGCTTAGAGGAGCCTTATTTATTTTTTTAAAAAGTTGTTGAGCCTCTGATTAGATGAGCTTTGATCAAGATTTAAAAAAAATAACAAAAAATGACGAGTTGAGTCTTGAATGGGTGTTTACGTCTTTGCATAATTTTTGTTTCACAAAAAATATGTAAAAAGGTACAGCTGTAGACACCCAATTTGATCCAGGATCGGATCAATTACGCCTGGTCCAAATGGACAAGATGGGCCCATTTTTTTTTATTTTATTTTTTAATTTTAATTTTAATTTTAATTTTTTTCGTTTATTTTTATTATTTGTTATTATTATATTATTATTATTATTATTATTATTATTATTATTATTATTATTATTTTGATTTTTTTATCTTTTCTTGATTAATTAGGAGATAATGATTAGGTTAATTAAAAATAATAAAAAAAGTGGTGGAAATGAATTTGAATGTGAATTTGGGGGTTGACAGAGTTAGGATTGGATTCAATGTTTGAATCCTAGTTCCAAATGGAATTGTCGGAAACTCTTCTGATCAATCTTTATAAGTAAATGTTGAAACAGAATCTAAGGACATGAAAAAAAGACAAGAGAGAGGTGAAACAGTAGCAAAAAAAAAAGTGTTTAGGGCTAGTTTAGAATTTTTAGAAAATGTTTTTGAATTTTTTGGAGTTTCTTTTCTAGAAAATTTTTAGAAATTTTTCAGAATTCGACGAAATTTTTTTTGGCCAAATTTAAGTTTTTTGGTGACTTTTTCGGTTAAAACCCAGATTTCGACGTACTTTTCCAGTTTTTGATTAAATATTCAACCAGAAACTAGGTTCTGTTTAGAGAGAAGGAGGAGAAAAAGAAGGGAAGAAAGAGAAGAAAAAAGACACCTCTGCTGAAAAGACTGAGCTTTTAGCCTTCAATATCTTACTAAAACGACATCGTTTTGGCATTAATAAACCCAGATGGTCCGCGTATTTTTGCTTGAGTTTACCCGAATCGTAGCGTAACCCGTGTTTAACCCGAATCACCCATTCCTTATTGAGCCATCGAGCTGAGCCACACCTCGAGCCGCTCTATTCCAGCCTTCTTTTGTGCTTCGAGCCAAGCTGATTCTAGCCACAGAGCCGAGCCGTGTTAATGTTTTTTTTCATTTATTTATTATTATTATTATTATTATTATTATTATTTTCTAAATTAGAATTATTTGGTATTCTTTATTTTAGTTTATTTTATTTATATATATATTTTTATTTTCCTTAAAATTAAAGTTTCAAAAAAAATATTTTTAGGGAAAGTTGAAAATATCAATTTTTCTTAAAAATAAAAAGATTTAAAAAATATATTTTTAGGGAAAAGTTGAAAGCATCAATTTTCCTTGGAAGTAAAATTTTTAAAATAAATTTTTCAAAAAGTATTTTGAGGAAAGGTTGAAAGTATCAATTTTTCTTAAAATTAAAATTAAAAAAAAACATTTTGAGAAAAAGTTGAAAGTACCAATTTTTCTTAAAAATAAAAATTATCAAGAAAAATATTTTAAGGAAAAGTTGAAAGTATGAATTTTCCTTGTACAAAAGCAATGAGTTTTTTTTTTTTTTTTTTATGGAAAGAAAATGATTTATATCAAGAGTTGAATCATTATTCTTTTTTATTTTATTCTTTTTTTCTTGAATTTTTTTTAAATGTTAAATAATCCGACGATGGAGTCTCTGCAAATGAAACAGTAATTTTCTCGGATACTATTAAGGTGAGGGAATTTTCTTAATTTTTTGCCAAAAGTATTGGAGTTAATTAAGAATAATTTCTAATAATTAATTACTTGGTAAAATTTTTAAGGCTTATCGGATAACACAAAATCAAGTTGGTTCCATCTTCCTATAGGTGTTGTGAGGGTGCTATAACATTCATCACATGTAATTGAACTCTCGAACCTTGTTTTGGTTAATAGAGCTGAACCTATTCTTTTAGGGACCCTTAGTCAAGCTTAGGTGTTCCTTGAAATGATAGATTTCTTAAGTGGCCAATCGCACATAAACAAAAAAAGATTGGTGGTGACTCTTCAAGTCAATGTCTTGCGATAGATCCCTAGATCTAGGCATTATGACACCAATACTTGGTTATATTGACGATCAAATTACATTAGTAATAAAGATTTATACTGATGGTTTTTTAATACCATCAGAATATACATACTTATATTAACACTTTCTACAACTATCAGTATAGATAAATTTTTTGTAATGATATATAGTTATCTGTCAGTATAAGTATGCTATATACTGACACTTACTTATACTAACAGTCAAATTATGTAAGTAAAAAATATCAATATTGACAAATTTTTGTTGTTGTTAGTATAGACAATATTTATACCCATACTTTGTACAACTATTTGTATAAGTAAACGTTTTTTGACGGTGTATAAATATCCATCAGTATAAGTATGTTATATACTGACGGTTATAATAACCATAAGTATAAGCTCTAAAAAATATTAATTCATAATATTTATCTCAAGTAAAAATTTTTAAAATCTATAATTTTTTAAAAACTATAATTATTAATAAATAAAATTTGTAACTTAATTAATTTTAAATGATAATAAGTTCTAAATAAAATTTTTAAGCATTATATTAATTAATAAATTTATAATTAAATATTTTACTAAAATTTTTTTAAATTTAAATATTATATTATATATTTTATAATATTATCACTAAACTAAAATTCCCATAAAAAATCGAAAATCTGCTTTGCTTCATTTCTTCGATCTCCCTCAATCTCCTTTCTCCCTTAGTTTTCTTTCTCCAAAAACCACCCATAAAGAGAAATGCAAACCAAATCTGAAAAATAATAGCAACTCTACCTTAATCTATCGCTCGTCTCACTCTCCCTCAGTTTGCCTCAATAACTATGTGTTTCTCTTACTTTTTTTTTTTTTTTTCAGAGAAAATTGTCAGTTGATTAAAGATAAAACTTGGCTTTTTTTCCATGGCTTCTCTTGTACTTTTATTTTCTGAACTTTTTTGCCACTATGAACTAAACTTTGTTTTTGTAACACCTTCACTTTTTCGAAAGTTGATTGATCCTTGATAGAGCTTAGTCTCCAACTACTTAGAGAATGAGGAACCATGGTGATCACAAACAAGAGAGAGAAATAAAAAGATGGTTTTTTTTGTATGAATTTATAGGGTTGAAGGAAAATATTGGAGTTACATAATAATTGGTTTCTAACATTTTGGATTTTATAGCATAAAGCAAATGAAGGGCAAAAGTTTCAAGAAATTGTTTAGTTTTAGGACTATCCCTTTCTAGACCTCAAATCTAAACTAATGAAGTTTTTCTTGGCCCCGATAGCATGCATATCGATGTCAAAGTAAAAGGTGGTTTTGATAGCCTAGAATGTGAAAAAGATACAAAGATTTCAGGAACTACAAATGGATCTTTAGAGAAAAGTTCAAATGTGTGTAGTGATTCTTTTACCTATATTTAGTTTTTATTGTAGAAAATATTTCTTTTTTTCCCAGTGATGATTAAAGGAATAGGTATTATTGCATGGTAATCAATGATTAAAAAGATGCTATGATTTGCACTATATTTTTTTATCTTTCTTGATTTACAGAATAGTGAGTTTTTTTCATAGACTAATGGTGCTGTTCTTGTTGTAACTGCACTTGATAAGGCCTTACATGATGCTCTTTTTTTTTTATTTTTGGAAATATAACCAGAAGTTAAGGTAACTTGTGTTTAATTTGAAGGTAGAGGGCTTTCAGCCTATAAACCTTTGTAGATATCTTTCCTTGTTTGCAGTTAAGATAATGTTGATACTTGTTTCTTTTTGGCAGAACAATCCATTGCTAGCTCAATTTCTACTAAATGGAGAATTAGAACCTTGAACAATACTTAACATGTCACCTAATAAGTTAAAGGTAGTCCGCTAGGTGTTGACTTCTCTTTTTTCATGTTTGTTTAAGAGAATGATAGCTACTTTATGTAGTTGGAAAGGTGTTGACTCTTAAACATGGTTATCCATTGGCCTTTCATTAGCCTACGAACTAACTTCAATATCTCAAGGATTTACCTATTTGTTATGGAAAAATTTAACCTCACAATAATTTAGGACTATGTTTTTTTAATTCAAGTCTACTTGCATTATGAGGGTGAGGGTAACCCATTGTGAAACAAGGTTTCCATTTTTTTGTTATATGTTTTTGCTCTTTTTTTTTTCTTACATCTAGAAGAATCAAACAATGTAGTGAAATATACCTTTTGCGAGTTGGGAAATAAAATTTGACATAATTTTTTCTATATAGATGTGGTAGCCTTAAAAGTTTTTTTTTTTTTTTAACATATGTGATTTTCTTATCTTATTTGTGGCTTACTTTGTAGTTTATCTGTAGTTGAAAATTTGACTTTTTTTTGAACTATGACATGTAATTATTAATTCCTTACTTTATTGCATTTTTGTCTTTAGGATTTTGTTTTATTGTGAGTAAAAATATATTCTGACTAATGGTTTCATCTTTAGGAGGGTTTAACTGCAAAAGAGACAGCCAAAAAAAAAAGCCTAACGACTATGATTATTGGATTAGCATTTAACTAGGCTAGTTGATCTTGCAATTTAGCCCATTTTCAAAAGTGATGATTATTGGACAAAGGAGTAGATACAAGTGTAGCAAAAACTTATTCTTTGAACAACTTTAGCTTATATTAATGTCCTCTTCCAGCACTTTATAATAAAATAGGAAAAGCCAACTTCATAATACACTACAACAAGGCTGACATTTGTTCAGTGAAAAGACACAGGAAGGATATATGGTTTGTTGTTTGTCTTCAAGCTTTTTTTCTAAAAGTCACTTCGGTTATCAACAATGACCTATATAGAAAAACACAACTTATAATAAGAAAATTATATATATATATATAAACCAAGTCATAGCCCCAAAGAAACTAAATCACAACTTGTCACAATTGCCTGATATAAATGAGTGCATTAAGCATCTAATTTGATAAAGATTCTTACTTTTTACCATTAAGTTAAAAATTTGCTTATACCATTAACATGCTTCATTCATGCATATTATTGGTGAAACAACACAATTTAATTTGAATATTCTCCACAACTATTATGAACTTTTGAGAGTTGACATGTTTCAGATACAAACTTTGATGGTAATTTTTTCAGTTTATTCATTATAGAAAATTACTTCAAACTATTTAGGACAACATAATCATGAGGCTTATCTAGAGCAAAACCATCCACTGGACCCAAGGGTGACCTATCAAGAATAGAAAGGTAAATAACTCTTATTTAATACATTGTTGTGGCACTAAAAAAAAAATTTAGAAAATAAAAATGCTATTATTTACTTCTATAAAAGGGAAGTAACTCAGTGAAGAAACTAAAAACTATGTGAAAAAGGTAGCTTTACAGGTTTAGAAAAGGTGTATATCCAAGACAATTCTCCACGACTTAATGCTATAAAAAATGAACATTTAGTTGAAATAAGCAGAATAACATTCAAGGCTTCCCAAATAAAATAATATTCAAGTTAACCATTTTGTGCTTAACAAACAGCATAATGTAGAGAGAAAGAGAGAGATGTGTAGTTATAAAAAACTTTATAGGTTGTCAACCATTTTTTACGGTCCCTTACAAGCATTTTTCGAACCTATTATGTTAGGAATGTAATAAGTATTCAGTTACAAACATTGCAAACCACTAATTATGGTTGATAGAAACAAATATAGTAGGAAGCATTGCAAATCCTAAACAAGTAATTTTGTAGCCAAATATTTGATTGATAGAAACAAATATAGTAGGAAACAGGCAAGTTACTTGACACCCTTTTATAGGTGTAGTCTATCTTTGGTCTTGTTTGTTCTCTCGCAAGAGGAAAGTTCTAAAACGATTTAGAATTCCCGAAGAGAATGTAAAATGCAACTGTTGATGCCAAAAAAATAAAAAATTTGCCACTCTGCACACAAAAATAGATCATTATTATATCTTTGACAATGTTTACATGTATTTGAAAGGGAGGGAGAGAGAGAGAGCAGAATACCTTTCTAATTGGAAAGAGCATTTTATTTTTTTACCATTCCTCCCTACAGACTCAAAGTTGTAAGCACAACCTTGTAACAAAGTAATAATAATTTTACTACACTATTACATTCCTAACATAGGCTGTCAATAGATATTGTATTTAATTTTACTGCATTGTTATTAACAGTTTCAACTACTGCTTCTATTAGAAATAATTTAGGGTTGTTTAATTTCATTGTTTGCATTCTAGGTAATTTCTATTCATAGTTTTAGATATTGCATTTAATTTTATTACATTGTTTAATTTTTTTGCATTAAGTTTAGGTTTATTTTTTTTTGTTTTTTAGCACTTTAACCGTAGGTATAGGTGAGAAAAATTAAAATATATAAGTATATACTGACGAGCACTAACAGTTGGTATAGGTAAGAAAATTAAAACATACATGTTTATATTAACAGGCTTTAAACGTTGGTATAGGTTACAAGTCTATACTGATGGGGCATTAACTTTTGGTATAGGTAAAAAAATTAAAACATACAAGTCTATACTAACATGTGTTAATCGTTGGTAAAAGGTATAATAATGGAACACATAACATATACTATACCAACAGATATACACTTACTGACAATCTTAAAAGTAGGTATATCTCTGCGAGCTATTTCGACACCTTAAAAACTATCAATATAGGTCTATACCAACAAGGGATATATCAACAGTTAAAAATTCATTAGAATACTTATTTTGATCATTGGTATGGGGTTTATTGTGCTATACTAACAGATTTTTTTGGTTTTACCTATAATTTTTTGAGCATCAATATATATCAATTTTTTTGTAGTGTATATGTATAATTTGTTTGATTTATGACACAAAATGAAAAAAACATTTAAAGTGTTTGATTCATGAATTATGAATTATTTAAAGTAGTTGACTAAATATGTAAAATATAAAAATGTTTTCTATGATAAAAATGAAAAAATAACATCTAAAGTAGTAGATAAAATCATTTGATTTATGATTTATCTTATAGTTTTTTTTTAAAATATTGAAAGTATATAATTATAAATCTAAACCAATGGTGATGATATATGATACAATCAAGTTGAATAACTTTTGAGTCATTTATCTTAAAATAGAAGTAAAAAACATAATATTTCTATTATTAGTATCTTATCAATTCACTTAAAATAATTATTCATAGATCGAAGCAAGCAATGAGATGAGCATTTTTCTCTATAAATGATAGTGCTTATTTTATCAAACCAAATTATATGATCCCAAGAACTAATTCATAACAAAACAAACTATTTCTGAAATATATGAAAAATGTAAAAAGTAAAAAAAAAAAAAATTCCTTGATAATAGGTTAAAATCAGAAAAAAATCCAAAAATAAAAAAAAATACAATTTTTAGAAAAAAATTCTAATAAGTTACATTTGAATATAAAATTTTTGGAAAACAAAAGAATTTTAATAAAAAATATATGAACACACATCACTTGTGATAATTGATCAAAACTCCTAACAAAATATGAAAGAAAAAGATGGTAAATGAGTGTTAAAAAAAAACTAAATTGAAATAAATATTAGTTTTTTATAAAAATAAAATTATAAAATAATAGTCTACTTTTTAAAGAAAAGTTGTAATTGAAAAAATAATAATGGTATATCACATACTATTTATAACTATATTGCATGATAATTAAAGTGTATAGATAATTTTCAAATTGATAAATATATTTTGAATTTAAAAAATATAATAAATTATATTTATCTTTTTAAAATTTAAAATGTTTAAACAAATAATGAATATAAAAATTTTATGAAAGTAAAAATATCAAATTTTAAGATTTTAAAATTTAAAAAGAGATATACCTACATAACTAATGAAATTTGAATTAATTAAGATTAACTTTTAAATTTTCAAATTTATATTATAATTTATTTTTTATTTTATCTTTTTAATTATTTTAAATTTAAATTAACTGAAATCAATGTTGATAATGTGAAACCAACACTTAAAAATTAAAATCAAGAGTTATTATAAAAAGATATAGCTAAAATTGAAACAACTCTTACAGTAAAATATAATAGAGAGTTAATTATAAATAATATGATAATTTTTATTTTATATATGAATTGGTCTTCCATTTAAATTTTGAAAGTTATAAAATAACTAAATAATTCATCAAATATATATACTTTTATAAATAGTCTAAAATTAAGAAATATCTTATATGTTATTATAAAGAAAAATTTTAAAAATTTTCTTACGTGTCAAAAAGAAAAATTATCCATATAAATATCCACATCAACAAATTTTATCTAATAACAATGTATCATATAATATAATATTATATATAATATTTTCCTTAGAGGTTATAAAAGGTTGAAATATAGGCAAACCTGTACAATAACATAATCTAGGTTAAGGTAAGATATCTTACTAGAAAAGTCCATAGCAGACATGGCTCTCAAAATTTTTCACGTGCTGCTAAATAATGGTTTAGTTTTTTTTTTTTCTACAAATTAGATAGTATTATTTTAAATTTGCAACAAAAAATTAAAAACATCTAAACCATAAATTGGTGAAGTCATTTTAAATATGTATAAATTAGATGCTGAAGGTATTTGACAAATTTACACATAATAGCTCCTGATTTCACTTTTATATAGACCAGTTTCAATCACACATTGGCATGGTTTTGCCTTTTGATAAAAACTTTGCATTATTAATGATTTGATTTGATTTGAATGCATGATGAGAGATTTTTCATTTCATCATGATTGTTATGGTTAGATCTTAGTGTGTTTTAGTGTTGTAATGACTACTCCAATCCGAAGTAACAAATGAGATCTAGTTTATGGGATGATGATATCAGTTTAATAGGCACGCATACAACATGAGCCAAATAGACCTAAGGTCACTTTGAAACTTGAGAGCTTGGTGAAGTGCTATAAGGTGAGCTTTATGCATATATTTTTTAGTGGGTTGGTGAACAACAAGATAGATTTTAGCATTAGTGAAATTAAAACGAATATCATTGTGCCTTGAATTGGTTGGAGTTAGCCTTAGATTGGCTTGGAGAGAAAATGTTCCCATTTAAAATATTCTTATGATTTTTGGTGGCGTAACTCTAAAAGCTCTTATGCTCTTTATATAGAAACATTCGGTGTCAACTCTCCACCGTCTCTTTAACTAGCAAGCAGGTGGGAGCTTGCTATTTTGAAATGAGCTACTTCTAGGCATATGTGATGTTTAAATGGACGGGTATTGTAGGATAATGAATGTGGCATGTTGTCTCTTCTAAACATGGTAACCTATGAGACATTTGAGGTCGATGGGCCTCGTGTCCTATTAGTACTTTAATTTGTGGGATTGTGTCAAAACATTCATTATGCCCCTCGATTTTTCTTCCATAAGTCAACTAATGAGTAACCAAAAAAATAATAAGTTGGTGCTTACATATGAGGGGCATAAATGAGCTTGAAGGATAAGTGAGCTAATAGGTAAGCAAACTGTTAGACCCTTATGACTTCTCAATAGCATGTGTGGGAGTGTGTTATAGTTAAGGCATTTTGAGCTTGTCGTGCATACAGGTAGCCTCGATACCAAGTTATGACCTTTGTGTGTGGTACTTTGAGCTCGATGTGGCTTTTAGCTGGTTACAGGCCAATATTTAAGTTGTGCCTTAAGGTTTTAGGCACGAGAGTTGCGTAAAATGCTTGTTGGAATGGTATTGGGTTCTCATCATGATGGGATGCGTTAACTTAATAGGAATTAGGGTGGTGAAACTATATAAGTATCTAAAAGGGTCAGTGCTCAAGGACTTGATGCTTAGCTAGCCTTGGTTAGGTGCTCTAGACCTTTCAAAAATAAATGTTGGTTAATGGTGGGAGTTGGGTGTCTTTTTTTGATGAGTATTGAAATGTGTAAGCGACCTTGTAGGGTCAAAGCCATGATAAGCTATCATGCTATACATGGATTGTGTTGTCTATATGAAAAAAGAACTTGCAAAATGTTGATATCAATTAAGAGTAGTCTTGTTATTACATGGTCTTATGGATTTAGCATAAAGAGTTTATGGTTCGTAATAAGTGGTATTAGAGCAAAATTAGGGTCATCTTTTTGGCAAGGATGAAAAATCAAGTGGCTATATAGATGTGAAAAATGAAAAGTTACTAGCTCGATAATGATTATTAATGTGAATGTGCGATATTGTAATTATGAGGGCTTGCAAATGAACGATTGATGTGAGCTGTGAGAAAATTAACCTAGATTTAGAATGGCCTAAAGTAAGCTTTTGGATGTCAAGTGAAAAGGCATGAAAGTCTAGCCTCACCTAAAAATAGTCTTGGTTGTGCGGGCATTCAATGCCTATTGGATTTATTGATTTATAAGTTATAAATGCAATATGGGGTGCACCAAAAAATCGTGATGAGATAGGTCATGTGGCCTAGATTGAAAATTATATTAAAAGACACAGGCTGAGTTAATCTAGTTGATATTACTAACTTATGCACTTGTTATGTGTAGCAAGAGTCATAATAAGGGCATGGGATTATTGTTTGAGCTTCAAACAAAATGTTCTTCTGTAAAGGCATATGTGCTTGAGATCATTAAAGGACTAAACCAGTGTGCCAATGGAAAAGGCCATATGATTTTATGTTGGTAAGTGACCTACAGATTGTGTCGATCTATAGACCATGAATTTTGTTGGTTAAAAAATTGATTAAGCTAGAGTGAGCCAATAGATATGGCGTTATGAGTTTGATTTGGTTAATGGACTAGACTAGATGAGCAAGAAATGGATAAAGCTAATAAAGATTGAGCCAAGTATGTGGACACTTTAAGTAGATGTTGGCTTATGGAAATAGCCATAAATTCTAAGGGATCAATGGGTTGGTCTATGGGAACAACCATGAGTTCAAGTAGGTCAGCAAACTTCTTGAGTAATTGTAATTGGTAAACCTTTGAGTTTTGAGTAAGTCAGAGGACCTAGAGTTTTATCGATTAGTAGATCCTTAACACTAAGCGATTTTATGAAATGCCCTTATCTTATGTTATGAAAAAGTTGAATAGAAGTTGAGTTCATAGAGATAAAAAATAGATGCAAGCTTTAACCGAGTAAGTGTGACCACAATAAAGACATGGTTGTGCACAAAATCAAGCTTAAGTAAAAATAAAAGAGCACTTGAGTATGAGAAACAATGGGCTGATGATTGAGTATGAAATTGAGCCTAATAAGTGGATGAGACTACATCAAGTTTGAGTATAATGTAATGAGTTACAAGATCAAGATGGCAACGAGTTAGTTTAGCTATAAGTAAAGGTTGTCTAAAGGGCCACACCCAAAAAGGTAACTTGGTAGAGGCTGAAAGGACCTAAGTTGAAAGATAACCAAAATGTTTGAATGTCAACATGCTAGGGTCCAATGTGGGTGATGAGGCATGAGTGTGGTTGGCTTAAGCACTCTGTCCAAAGAGGAGTATCAAAAGTTGATGTTGTAGGCGTATGGTTGGAGTGATGGGCCAAGTTTAGTGTGACGCATAACTATGACATAGTAATGGGAGAGGCTATTCATTTCACTAAGAGTCATAGTATGGATTAAGACTTATGATTATTAAAGAATTTGAGCAATGACAAATTAAGATTGAGTTTGGTGTTTTGAGGGTGAACTAGCATATGAGATGCCATGAAGTTAAGATGAAACCCATCAACAACAGCAATGAATGAATATTATGTGGGTACCTTATTTGATGGGATTGCGACCTTATTCTTAAGGGTACATAAGATAGACATGTTAAAAAATGTCAACTCTGTATAACGAGGGAGCTTGAGTGTGGTCTTGGTGTTGATGAGAACATCAACATAGTATGTTAGGGAGGATGTCATGGTTAGGCTTTGGTGTTGTTATGACGACCTCGATATGGAGTAGCATACGAGACCTAGTCATGAGATGGTTATCTCGGATCCATGGGTAGGTAGTATGAGTCCTAAGTCAGATGGATGTGTAGTCACCCTAGAGCTTAAAAGCTTAGTCGGATGTTTTGGGGTGAGCTTTGTGCAGGCATCTTTAAATGGGTTGGTGAAGCAATGAGGTAGATTCTATCATCAGTAGGATCAAAAGGGAGATCATTGTGCCTTGAATTAGTTGGTGTTGGCCTAGGATTGGCTTGGGATAAAAGTGTTCTTATTTTAGACATTTTCATGATTCTTGGTGGCATAGCTCTAAAAGCTCTTACACTCTTTATAAAGAGATATTTAATTTCAGCTTTCCACCATCCCTCTGATTAGTAAGCATGTGAGGGCCTACTAGTCTAAAGTGAGCTATTCCTAGACATATTTGGTGTCTAGGTAAGCAAACATTGTAGGGACATGAGTGAAGCATGGTGTTTCCTTGGGATATGATAAACTTGGAATTGGTTAGGGCTGATGGGCCTCGTATTGCACTACTATGTTAAATTGTGAGGTTGTGTCATAGCATTCACTATGTCCTTTAGTTTCCTTTCTTAAGTTGGTTAATGAGTAACCAAGGATCATGAATTCGTTCTTACATAAAAAAGGCATCAACGAGCCTAAGGGATGAGTGGATTAGCAGACAAGTAAGTTGCTAGACCTTTGTGGCTTATAGATAGCATGCATGGTAATGTGTTATAGCTAAAGTAGTACACTCATATACTCGATGAGATACGAGTATGATGTTGGGTGTCCATCATAGATTTGAACAGCCTATGTGAGGTAATGGGACATGGTTGCAAGGTATGACCTTCATTATGGTACTTTGAGCTTGATATGGCTCTTGGTTGGTTACAAGCTAACATTTGAATTGTGCCTTAACGTTATAGGCACGAGATCTGCATGTGTGTTGACATGGTATTAGGTTCTTATCATGCTAGAATAAGTTATCTCATTTCGGTATTTAAATAGATTATAAATATTTAATTTTTAAGTAAGTTTTTGTTTAAATACTAATTTAAATGATTTTTTTGTTTAAATAAATAGATTAATTGTGTTTAATCGTGTTAATTATGTTGTGTTATGTCGTATTATTTAGGTTGTGTTAAAAAAATTAATTTTAAATATATTAATCATATCATATCTCGTGTAACTCGTATAATAAACGTTTTATGTTTTAATTTAAGTTATTCATGTCATTTAAATATTCGTGTCATATTTGAAATCGTATATGATAGGAAAATAATATGATGACAAGAATTGTCTGATTTACAAACATGTATAAAACCTTTTACATCAATTGTACAATAACATAAACTTATTTGTTAGAGTTTATATTTGATATACTATTCGTGTATAGATTTTATACACTATTAATAAATAAGATGATTATAACTCATCGATACATTATCAATGAATTATCATTGTCTCATCTACTAATAATATATAAAATTTATACATGACAATGTATTAAATATAAACTTTTTTTATATTAGAAATTAATTTCCGTAATACACTTTTATAAATATGTAACAAACGCGTCCTTTTCATTTAAGTAGTCATCCACCTCCCTTTTTTTTTAATCGAAAACAATAATACTTGAGCTGATCTGAGAATGCCAGAAGAAAATTTGTAGACATCGTCATAGAGTAGATCTATATGTATTATCCAATTTTAATTTACTTGTGCAATGGCTCTTTTTCCATTATTCCATTGAAGTAATCGGAACAGAACTTCTGTTACAGAAACAAGCCCCCAGTACCAGAGGAGTCAAGGAGAAAAGAGAAGCGAAAATACAAAATTGAAGGCTTTGTTATAATAAATATAAAAGAAAAAGGAGGGAATCACTCCTTGAACTAATTATTAAAGAATGGAGATCATGCATGCTATGGTCTCCAACTAAATTTACTGTTAGACCTTGCAAAAAGCAAAAGCGTGATACAGAGTAGTAGTACTAGGTGAATTCAACGGTAAGATCGAAGAATTGCTCCACAAAAAGTACATATAATTGCTTTCCAAGATTTCCAGTAAAACGGGACGAAGCAAAACCTTGTAGAAGTTTTCATATCAGCCACACTAGCCCCACCACCGCACCGCGAGCAAAACCCTGCTGCCGGCCTACTTCTGCTCACTTTCTTCGTCTGATCAACGAGAAAACAGAAACATACCATGATTCCCTTTTTTTCTTTTTTTTTTTTGCTTCTTGTTTCTAGCTTTTCTAACCGGGATAAGTATATTTTGGAGTTCTAACTTGGTAGATAAGAATACGATCGGAGCACACCAGACTTCAATACTTAGTTGTTACGAAATTATGACGAGCGGCAGTTATACCTATATATAGATGCAAGAGACTTGAGAGGGAAGGCTAAAAGCCCAGCAACTTTGGGTATTTTACCATTTTATAGGAATGAAGTATGGGAAGAGTTGCAAGATGTTCAAGTGTCATAGAATAGCCCATATGGGTTTCTGACACGTGTAGAGTAGGTGGATCAGGGCCACACACGTAGAGGGAAGGAAGGGATGCAGTAGAGCTTGAATTAATAACTAGGGGCCAGCAAAAGTCCAGCCGATTTGGTTGAGGAGGCATCGGTTGGTAAGTGGCTGTTGATTTTGGACGGAGTCCCTCGAGTATTTGTTGTATTAATGTATAATGTAAGGCATTTAACTTAAGGATGGGAAAAAGAAGTTGGAAATAGTACAAGTAGTGATAAATGGTGTGTGTTTTGGGGGCCAAAGATTACATGTATCAACGATCAACCATGAAAGTGTCGTTATATATATAATAATAATATAGCATTTTTATAATAACTAACCATTTGCATCTTTTTTGAAATCTTTAAAAGTTTATATGTGCTCTTGGATTTAAATTGGGTTTATATGAAATAAAATACAGATTAAAATATTAAAAATCTATAAATTTTATTATTTTATTTAAATAAATTTTTATATTTTTATTGTATTTAAATAAAATTTTATTTGTTATTTGTATTTAAATAAAATTTTATTTTAAATAAAAATAATTTTAATTAAGAGTTTATTTATGTATAAGTTAAAAGTTAAAATTTTATTTAAATATAAATTAAAATTTAAAGATTTATTTCAATATAAATTAAAGATTAGAGATTTTTTATTATTTAAAAAAAGAAAAGAAAAGAAAAGAAATATTGGGGTGGTTAATGTTAATTAAGTAGAGTAGCCGTATGTTTGATGAGATGTATAGTGATTGTTGTCAAACATAATTGCCAAACCAAACTGCTTAAACCCACCAAAATTAGGTAATTAAGCCAACTGTTGCCGTATGTCTGATGAGATGTAAGGTGATTTTTGTCAAACAACATTGCCAAACCAAACTGCTTAAACTCACCAAAAATTGGGTAATTAACCTAATGTGAACCCCATGACCTTGACAATACTTCGCTCTAAGAAACCATGCTATATTGTCCAATGAAATCTGGCCATTCGAAACAACTAAAAAATACAAAAAACAAAATCTTAATTATTTCTTTATATTTTCATTTTTGGGATGAGTACTCAAAATTATGTGATTTTTTTTATCAACGTTAACTACGTATAACTCTTATTTTTTTATATATTAATTTTAAATTTGTGTAATGTACGAAAATATATTTATATATCAATAAGTTCATACAAATATATATTTTTTTAATTATAAAATAAGCTTTTATATTTATGAACAATTTAAATTTTATAATTTAGAATTATGTAATATTTGCTTTGAACACAATATAAACCTTAAGCACTTTAATTAATATATAAATTAAAATTAAAATATTAAAACAGAGATTCAAATATCTTATATTCAAATTGCAAAAAAACAATTATATATATATATGAAAGGATTGATCTTAAAACAAAAAATTATATTAGAAATATAAAAAATATGAAGAAAACGATTAAATTCAAAAATAATTCTGTTAGTTGAGATTTGTTTTTAAGAATGGAGGATATGAGAGAACGAATTTTAACTCATATGCTAACAATAACGTGGATAATTCTTTTAATGAGCATGACTAAGTATTATTGTTTTTTTTTTTTTGGTTGAGCTCTTGTTAAACAATATTTATAGTATTGAAAAGTAAATACAATATAGTAAATAAATTAATTAAGAAAGATATAAATTATTAAAAATAAATGTGATTACTTTAATTAAAATCAAATTAAATTAAGAATTAAAATTAACTGAGAGAGATTTAATCTATTAAAGTAAATGTAATTAATTTGGTTAAAATCAAATCAATTAAGAATTAAAATTAATTGAGAGAAAAATTTAAGTTATTAAATATAAATAAAATTAATTTGGTTAGAATTAAATCAAATTAACTCAAATTTGCGACATTAAGTAATGGATATGTGACAATTATTTAAAGCTATCTACATGTCAAAAAATTAAACTATACAATTACCTTTTATTGCTAAAGGCTTAGACTTTCGCTTTTATATATTTATGTAAGATATATATGGAGAGAAATCAATTTATATCAATATAAAATTTTTTAAAAAGTTTTATATATTTTTTTAATTATTAATTTCAATAAATTCAAAAGATAGATAAATAAGATAAATAATAAAAAAATTGTTTAATCTCATCATTTAAATTTATTGAAATCAATGATTAAAATAAAATATAAAAAGGTATAAATTTTTTTTTAATAACTTGATCCCTTCCCTCTATATCTATAGGAGTGTATCACATTAAGACATACAATTGAGATGGAGTCATATTTTTTCGTTTTCATGATAGATAGGAACAGGTGAATGGAAATTGGATGAGACAGCCTACTTAATTATAACAATTGATCCATAAAAAAAAATAAAAATCGATTTATGGTAATTGGGGTTTGAAGTAACCATACCTTATAAACTAGGTGCAGCTAGATTCGGATCGTATTTCTTAACTTCAATGAAAAGAAGTTAATAATGATAATAGTTAAATTAAAATTAATGTATCCTGATCCTCGATAACTAAAGTAGGCATATAATTATTACTCGTAAAGATGTTGGCTAAATAAATATGATATTATATACCTATATAAATACATATACAAGTATATTAATGTGCATTTCAAATAATAATAAAAACAAAGGCAATGGCTTTTTTTTTTTTAGGACTTTTTTCTTAAAAAAGTATCTCATATATATCATCGAGAAAAATTTTAAATTCCATCAACATAATTAAAAGGGTTTTCACTTACATTTTATAAGATATATTAAAAAAACTAATATAATTAAAAAAATTTTACGTGACAATATTTTTAAGTAGTTTGTAAATTTTAAAAACTTCACCTATCTTGTATTTATAATATTTTTAAAACTCTAGACTGAGTTGATATTACGAATCAAATGACATTAATTCAATCAATTAAATTACTTAAAGATCAAAACATAATAATAATAATAATAATAATAATAATAATAATAATATAAAAATAGGCATATTTATATATAAATTATTTACATATATATTTTTTAAAAAGTTAATGTAGTAAATGATTTTTAAATTATAGTAAAATATTAAATGTGATATTTGAATTTTAAAAATTTTTAATGTGATACGTAATGTATAATTTGTTAACCAATATAATACACCGATGATTGTTTATTCGTCACATGTTATTATTTAAAGTTAGTTATATTAAAAGTGAGTATCATATTAATTAACAGATTAATAATTTATGTATTACATTAAAAATTTTTAATATTCAAATATCACATTAAAGATTTGACTATAATTTTAAAAAATTACTCACTCAATTTATTAAATAATTTGTTTTCAATAGGTAACTTCCTTTTTCAAATTTTATTTTTATATAAATGACTAGCATGATCATCCGCGCGTTGACGTGGATCAATTTTTTTGTTCTATCATATCTATTTATTTATTTTTTATTGTGAAATTTATTTAATTAAAAAATAAAAAGGTGAAAATAAGAAAAAGTCAAATAGGAGTGACAAGTGAAATCGTAACGGTTTGGAGTTGTCTATTGAATTTGAAAAACGAAAAGAAAAAAATAGAGTCGTCATTAATTTTTTTTGATTATATGTGATTGGTCACCTATTAAAACATATAATTTTAATAAAATCTTAAAATTAATTAAAATTTATTAAAAAGATAATTTTAGGGTCTGCGAAATAGTTTGGGTTTGAAAGTCAGTTAATTGTGAGAAATGATTAGCTCCCTCATAATACCTGTTTAAAATTATACCAATTAATTACATGTTATCCTTTGATTTTGATATAAACGATCTGAGTTTTGGTGTTTAAAAATAGTTTCCTTGATTTCCTTGATTTATTGAAATTTTAGTTTTTTTTCCTTTTTTAAATATTGTTCCAACTTCATCCAAGAAAAAATAAATTAGAACTCTTTTATTGAAATAATTTTTAAAATGTTTCAATATGTTGGTAACATTAAAAGAACTTTTCCTTATCTAGAGATTTTTTAGGCATCACTTTTCGAAATACTTTAGAATCTCATCCTTAGAGGCTTGTATTTATTTTTCATAAAAACAAAAATCATGCAAGTAATGCGAATGACAAAAAAATGTGATGTACACATTTTATTTTCCTTAAAAAATTATTTATTTTATTATTATTATTATTTTGAAAAAAAGAGAAAATTTTATCTTATTAAAAATATTTTTATAAATACTCCAATACACTAGTAGTATTTTTTAAAAAAATCTTTTTATCTAAAGATTTTTAAGACATCGTTACTCGAAAAACCTTAACATCTCATCATTGGGCGAAAATTTCTTTTCCATCATTTTTTATTATTTTTATTAATAATTTTAGTTAATTTTTTTAAAAAAATATTTTATTGTATTGAAAATTTTTTATAAATACTCTAAGACATTGGTAATATTTAAAAAATATCTTCTTACTTAGAGATTTCATAGGTATCGCTATTCATAATACCTTAGAATTTCATTATTGGACAAAAATTTCTTTTTTTACACTTTTTCATTAGTTTTATTTATTTTTTGGTTATTTTTCTTATTTTATTAAATTTAAAATTATCAAAAGTTTTGAAATCATTTTCATTATTATTATTATTATTATTATTATTATCTTTAGTTATTTTTATTATATTATTATTTTATAATATGTATTTTAGTTTTTAATGAAATTTAAAATTATCAAGAATTTAAACTTTAATTTTTTATTATTTAATTTTATTTTTTTCTCATATTTATTATTATTTTTTAAAAAAGGCAATAGATATTTAGTTTAGAAAATTTAACATTTTAACATGCATAAATGAAAATAAACTAAAAAGAAAATAACTTAAAACGATAATAAAAAATACAAAAAAATATAAAAAAAACTACTTGAACCGATCTGTTGAGCAATTCGGACTGGTTTGCAAAGGGTTCAAGCAGGTTGGATCGGTTCAGAAATGTTCTGGTCAGACTGGTCAAGGCGCAGGTCGGGTGCACAAGTTATGGGTCAACCCATAGGCTAGCGTGCGGACCCTAGGGTGATGAAATGACATTGTTTTAGAGTCTTCTTCCTTATATATAAACCTCATTTTTTTCAATTCATTTTTTCATCCTTTTACAACAAAAAAAAAAAATTCAAAACTCTTTCTCAAACAAAAATCCAAAGGCCAGAAACTAGACATCGTCTATTACGCTAGCCACTGTGTCAATGGTCGTCGTTGGTGGTTGCCAATGGTCGAAAAATCTTAAAAAACTCTTCACAATCCTCTTTCTTGATTCAATCTTCTTGTTATCAAAAACATTCCCAATCTCCTTAGATCGAATATTCAAGTTCTAGTTAAAGCTCTTTTTTTTTTAAATTTCTTTGTTAGTTTTCTTTTTTTGTTACTATGTTACTAATGTTGGGTTCCCTACCAGGGGACTATGGTTGTTTTGTTTTTTTTTTTTTTTTTTTGGATTTTGGTTTCAAGTGATTTTTTTGTAGTTTTTTCTGGTGGTTTTTTTTTTTTTCGTTGGAAGGGTTGTTTGGGGGTGGTTTTTGGTGGAGATTGGGATTTTGGGTGTTGTGAATGCGAGGTACGAGCGATTGAGGAAATTAGGGGTTTTGATGGTGCTAAGGTTGGTCGGGACTATTTCTAGGGAAAATGGATGCTAGAACCTAGCCTTGGGGTTACTTTCTGGCAATTTTTATTTGGTTTCCCCTTTTTTCTTGCTTTCTAATAGTGTTTTTTTTTTTGTAGTTTTCTTTTTTTCAACATAGTTTTTTTTCTGTCTTTTTTATGGAGACTTCTCATCTTTTTTTTTTTTTAGTGTTCTATCAAACTCCTATTTATAGGCCAAACGGGGACAAATCCCACCTTCCCTGGCCATAATCCTTGTTGCTAAATGATGGTGGCGACAGTTAGGAGATGACAATAATAATTGGGTTGGCAGAGGATGGGTCTTAGAGGAATGGGTTATTGGTGCAGGGGCAAGGTATGGTTGGGGTAGTTAAAAGGGTTGGTGGTGTTTTACGGGTGCAGGTGGTGTGGCTAGGGTAGTTAGAGAGGTTGGTGCCATGCATGGCACCGTGCCTCTTTGTCTTTTTTTTTTTTTTAAAAAAATAATTTTAATTTTAATTATTTTATTTAATATCATTTTTTATTACTTTTAATAAAATTAAATAGAATACAAAACTAAGGCCTAATTCAGAGAACTCAGATAAAATTTGGTATCTACAGTTGTCCTTCTTTATCATTGCTAAGAATCATGAATAGTAAGGGTGAGAAAAAAAATTCAAGAAATCCAAAACCGATTCAAAATTGTAGTGTTTGGTTCAGTTCGGATCCATTTTTTTTCTATTTGGTTTGGATCAAATTCAGATATTAAATATAAATATTTGGTTCATATTGAATTTTGGATTGAGAGGTGAAAAACTGAAAAAAATCAAACCAAACCAAATTATATATTTTTCTTGGTTTCTATATATATTTCAAATTTATATAAAATAAAAATAATAATTTTATATCAAAATCAACTTAAATATATTAAAATTTTATATTAAAATAATATATAAAAATTAAAAAAATTAAAAATTGATAAATCAAACTGAAGTGAACCAGTAAAATTTAGTTTGGTTCGATTTGATTTGGATCAAATTTTAAATTTTCATAATATTATGCAATATTCAGAAAAATCAAACTAAATCCGATCCGAACCGAATCGTTCACCCTTGAGGAACATGGTAAAGACATAGACAATAATTTTGTTTGAGGTCAAAAGTTTTTTTTTTTGTTTTCTTTTTGGCATATTAAGGAGTTCCTCTCATTAGAGGCTAGACAACTTTAAGAATCAAATTGAAATGCTTTTTTTACTAGAGACTCAACAACTTTTTGAAAAATTTAAAAGGCTCTTCTAAATATAGACTCAATAACTTTTTAAAAACTTAAAATGGCTCATCTAAATAGAGGCTTGATAATTTTTAAAAACTTTAAAAAGTTCCTCTAAACAGAGGTTTAATAACTTTTTGAAAACTTAAAACAACTCATCTAAGTAAATGCTCAACAACTTTTGAAAACTTTAAAAGGCTCTTTTATACAAATGCTTGATAACTTTTAAAAATTTTAAAAGGCTTCTCTAAGTTGAGGTTCGATAATTTTTGAAAATTTGAAATTACTCATCTAAGCAAAGGCTTGATAAATTTTTGAAAACTTTAAATATTTTGCATGGAAGACTTAAGAATTTTGATAAAGAAAGCTCCTCTAAGCAAAAGTTCAACAGCTATAAAATTTCTCATCTTTTCTTAAAATTGAAATCTCATCTTTGAAAAAGTAAATTTATCATTTTTTTTAAGGATTGAAGTCTATTTTTTGATTATTATCTTTACCCGAAAACCAAAATTCTATTTCTCATAAAGGAATGAAAAATCATTATCCTTGCTATAACTTGTGATCTTAACTATTTGGGGATGCATGTATTGAATGCTCTAGAAGCAATACATGTAATGTAATTAAAATTATTCACTTTCAATTATGGTAAAAGGTTCTTAAAATATCTTATTTTTTTACTTTGATCATCAAAATTCTCAATAATTGTCATAGGATCAATCTATTCTTAACATTTTATCATTGCATTTTTTCTCAACAATATTTTCTCTTTTCAAAAAGTTTATAATATCAACATCTTGTCATGTTTTTCTCATCATTTTTTACCTACCTTTATCAACTTTTAAAAAGCAATGCTGAAATCTTTCGTGTTATTGGTTTTCATCATTTTAAGTTCAAGACAAACAAAATGCACTCATACGTTTCTCCTATTCATTCATAAAGAATGGATAGGCATTACTTTCAAAGAAAAGAAAGAAAATTTCATCAAATAGATAAAATGCATGGCAACAAAAGTGTTTGGGTAAGAATAAAAACACCTAAATAATGATTACAAGATAATCATGAACAAATTATTCTCATATTTTTTTTCCAAAACTCAGCCAGATGACATCTTTGATTCTTCAGAGTTTGTTAAACTATGTTTGCCCTAGTGTTGTGAGGTCATCCTGTGATGATGCTTCTTTTTTATTCAAATCGTCTTTTTAGATTTTTAGCTTAGATATATCTTATTTTTCTCTTATTTTTCTTTTCTTTCTTTTTTTTTTTAAGTGAAGTATCTTTCCACAGCTTTTGAAGTTTATCAAAGTACGTAAGTCATTTCCATCTATTTCTATCAAAATCAATGTCTTACCAAAAAATGTCTTCTTCACCATATATGGACCTTTCCAATTTAGTTTTTATTTTTTTCGATTATCATGTTGATTTAGAAGGATCCTTTTCAGTATTAAGTCTCATTCTTGAAAGTGATGGAGTGCATATTCTTATCATATACTCTCATTATCATTTTTGATACAATTGATCATGATAAAGTACGATAAGTTTTTTCTCTTTAATTGGTTTTAAATGCTTGTAGTGATTTCAGACCCCTTCTACTTCTTTTAGCTTAACTTCCATCAAAACTATCAACGAAAGAATTTTCACTTTAACTGACAACACAGCTTCCATTTCATAAACCAACGAAAAGGGGGTGGCCTTAGTAGATACTCAAACTGATGTTCTATAAGTAGGCAAGGTAAAAATAACTTCTCATGCCAATCTTTGTAAGTATCAATCATATTTTCCAAAATCCTTTTGATATTTTTATATGTAGTTTCTACTACCCCATTTATCTTGGATAATATGATATTGAATTACAATGATGGATCTTGAACTAAAAGTATACTTTATTCATTATTTTACTGTTCAAATTTTTGGCATTATAAGAAATAGTCATATCTGGAAGCCCATATCTATATATTATCTCCTTTTTTTATAAACTTGCATACCACTGATAGTGTCACGCTATTATACGATATAACTTCTACCCTCTTTGTGAAATAATTAATTATTACAAAGATGTATCTATGCCCATTCAAAGCTTTTGGAATGATAGGACCAACATCCGTGCCTCACATAGAGAATGGCTATAAAAGAGCTAAAATGTGCAATCCTGATAGAGGAGCGTGAATCTTTTTTGCATAAATCTGATACTTATGGCATCTTCTAGCATAATTAATATAATCATTTTCCATTGTCAACTAGTAATAGCAAGCCTTCATAATTTATCTAGCCATCATATCTCTATTTGTATGTGCCCTACAAACTTCGTCATGCACTTCTTCAAGAATCATTTTACTTTAACTTCATTCACACATCTTAAGAGCACCTGACCTTGATTTCTTTTATAAAGAATATCTCTATCAAGGAAAAAACCCATAGCTAGCCTTCTAATAATCCTTTTATCATTTTTTATTGCATGCTTCAGGTATTATTGACTTTTGATGTATTGAGAATATCATGATACCATGGTTTTCCATCAACTTCTTCTTCAATACCTGAGTAATGTGCTGGTACATTTTTTACATTCAGTTTGATGAATTAGGTCTTAGTATTTGCATATATTTTGATCATTACAGCTAAATTAGCCAACACATTAACAATCTAGTTCTTTTTTTCTAGGTAGATGCTCAAACTGAATTTTTTCAAATTGCTTGATCAACTTAGAGATGTATTTATGGTACTAGATTAATTTCAAATCTCTTATTTTTTATTCAACTCATAACTAATAAAATGATCAAAGCTGAATCTTTAAACACATCCAACACTTTGATCTTTTTTTTAATTGCTGCCTGTAAACCCATAATACAAGCCTCATATTCAGTCACATTATTTGTGCAATTGAAATTAAATATAGTTGTGATGGGATAATAGTGTCCATCGGGAGAAATTAAATTTCCTTAATACCATGACCCAAAGCATTAGCAGTTTCATCAAAATACATTCTCTAAAACTTCTTAATAGGTTTTTTTCTTTTCAATGACTATCACATCTTCATAAAAAAAATCAAGCTTCATTGGTTCATAATCTTTAGCTGTGCAATTGACAAGGAACTTGGCCATTTCACTTCCTTTAATAGCTTTTTGAATTACATAAACAATATCATATTCTAAAAGTATAACTTGCCACTGCGTTATTCTCTTTATTAATAAAGGCTTCTAAAAGATATACTTAATGAGATCCAACTTTGCTATGAACCAAGTAGTGTGATAAAGCATGTATTGTCTGAGCCTTCGAGCTATCTATGCCAATGCACAACATATCTTCTCTAATGGTGAATACCTGGACTCATAATAAGTGAAATTCTTGCTTAAGTAGTATATTGCTTGTTCCTTTCTGTTAGCTTCATCTTTTTACCCCAGTATACATCTTATTGAATTTTCATGTACTATTAAGTATAGAATTAAAAGTTTTTCTGGCACTGGCAACACCAACATGGGTGAATTTGACAAGTATTTTTTGACTTTATCAAAAGTTTCTTAGCATTGATCATTCAATTATCCTAGATCATATTTTCTAATAAGCTTGAAAATAGTATCACATTTGTAGTCGATTTAAGAGATGAAATGAGCAATATAGTTCAATCTTCCTAAAAAATCTTGTACTTTTTTGGGGTACGATGAGGGGATAAGTTTTGAATAACATATATCTTGTTTGGATCCACTTCGATTCTTCTTTTACTAATTATAAAGCCCAACAGTTTTTTTGATTTAGCACCAAATATACACTTGGTAAAATTCAACTTCAGCTGAAATTTTCTTAACCTATCAAAAAACTTTTTGAGATTGATTACATGATCCTCTCTTTCATGAGATTTTGCAATCATATCATCTAAATACACTTCTATCTATTTATGCATTATCTTATGAAAACAAGTCACCGTTGCTTTTTTATAAGTAGCACCAACATTTTTGAACCAAAAAGGCATGACTTTATAACAGAATGTTCCCCATATAGTCACAAGCATTGTCTTTTCCATATCATCTTGAGCCATCTTAATTTGATGGTAGCTTGAAAAGCCATCCATAAAAGAAAATGTTGAATGCAGAGCAATGTTATCCACTAAGGTATCGACTGAGGCAGAGAAAAATTATCCTTAAGACTCGTCTTATTTAGATCTCAATAATCGACACACATTTTTACCTTTTTCATCCTTTGTAAAAACTAGCATTATATTGGCTACCCATTTAAGATATTTTGCCACCTCTAAAAATTTAGCATTAAATTGTTTTCCACTTTTTCTTTTATTTTTAGTAGCATCTTTGGCTCCATATGTCTTAATTTTTGTTGTATCAGCTTGTATTCCAATTTCAAAGGTAATTTATGCTCTATAATATTAATACTAAGTCCTAGTATATCTTGGTAAGATCATGCAATCACATCTACATATTCTCGGAGTAGTTCTTTTAGCCTTTGCCTATCATCTAAAGAAAATGATGTACCAACTATAACCTCTCTTCTATTTTCATCATTCCTCAAATTCACTAATTTGGTAATTTTTTGATAGGGCTCAATTAACTTATCTTCATATTTTATTAGTTTTAACAAATCATGAGGTAATGTGTAATTATCTTAATTTTCTTTATTATCAAGTTTGTCAACATAAATTGGGTTTTCAAAATTAAATCCAAGATTATTGCCATGATTATCTTTATGTTCATTATTTAAGAACCTATAAATGGGTAAGATTAAGAGAATATTGGCAAACAATAGTGGAATGGCAAGAAAATGATAAAAGGAAAATGAAAAGAGAAATGGATCAAATGAATGGAATAGAAGAAATGCATATGCATCTTTTAAGTCTTTTATTAAAATGAAAATTATAAAACACCACAAAAGATCTTTTAATGCTTATAGAATAAGCAATTAAGGATTTAAAGTTTCATAGTACTTAACTTTTTAAAAGTTTCAAAGACAACATGTAGCTTTATGACTTTCTAATTATTTACCTCAAAATTCAGATGGCAATGATGCACAAATAGCTTTTCATCCTAACTGTTCTTTTTTTTCCATCCATCATCTGAATAGCCAACTCAAAAAAAGCTTTCACTAACTTTGCACTTAGGGTTTCAAATGAATCTAGATAGATACATCCTCTTGAACGAAAAAAATCATAGAGGTAAGAAATAATTATGAGCACAGACTATGTCTCATATCCCTTGAGATTAGCCCTTTTTTTCTTATTATTCATCATTTTCATTCTGTCCCATTTTGTCAATTTATACCCTTAAGCCAAATATGTCTTTTTTTTTTTCATAAATTGTTTGTGACTTTAAGATTCTTTACAAATTCTTTGAAAGTCTAGTTCTAAGTTACTATCCCACTTTAGTAAACTAGTTGACGACTATTTTAGCAATCATAGACAAGTGCAACAAATATAACTTAAATCTTTTAGTCATATATGTAGCATTTGCAATCTCAGAATATCTATAAAAGCATTTCAAGGCTTTATATGCTACTTCCACATAAAGAGTATTTACTGATTAAATTACCAATAAGTCTTTTTCTTTAACTATATGTAAGCTTTTCATTAACAATAAATTTGACTTTATAGTGTAATGAGAATGGAACAACACCTATCATATAAATCCATGACCTACCTAACAAGCAATTGTATGAAGAAAAGATATCTATAATTTAGAATTTCACATTGAAAAGTGCAAAGGTTAATCTATAATGACATTTTTAAATCTCTCAGCACCTTTTTTCGATTCCTATTGAAGATTCAAATAACAATATGACTGGACTTTATGTAAGATCTATCAACAGGTAGTTTTGCTAAAGTAGTCATAGGAATAACATTAATTGATAAGCCATTATCGATAAGAACCTTAGCCATTATATGATATTTGTATTTCACAATAATGTGAAAAGCCTTAGTACTTTCTTACCCTTAGGAGGAATCTCTTAATCACTGAAAGATATGTAATTTGAGATCATCAAATTACCAACAAGCTATTTCACGTACTCAATAGATACATTATGGGATACATATGCTTAATTTAACACCTTTAGTAAAATATTATGGTGCGATTCATAACTTAGCAAAAGTGACAATAGTGAAAATCTAGTTGTATCTTATTCAATGGTTCTACCACACTATATTCACTATGCTTTATTAACTTTAAAAATTCACAAGCTTCATTCTCAGAGATTGGCTTTTGGTAGTTTTATTAGAGACTGCCATAGGGTTACTTTGACTTCACTTTTCCTCTCTGACCTTGGCTTTTTCTTTCTTAGCTTGTTTTAGCATTTTTGGAATGTAACATCACCCATTTTGGGTCATACCTTTTATGCCTATTATGTTTATAATATCTGGGTTGACCACAATATCATAATTATACTTTCATGGTACTGCCTTATCGTTTTGGTATGAAATAGAGCTAGGGATTTAATAGTCACTATTGGTTGGGAGAAGGCCTTCTCTAGCATTGGGATCGACTTCTTATCATAATAAACAATCATCAATTTACGCATAAATTTCATTCTTGCATCAAGGGTAGACACATTAGCTTTTGTCAAATCTTCTCTTTCTTTATAGAATTCAATCTGACCCATGTCCATCAACCTCTATACCTCTTGATGAAATTGATCATAATTGTTAATAAAATACCTCAAAACACCTTTGTGATAATTGTAGCTCTCATTAAGTTAATCATCTCGAAGCAATTGTAAAGCTCTATTAATTTTAACATATCAATCTTAACTAAAGTTTCAAACACCTTAGTGATCAAAGATTGGACTTCATCTATCCTTCTTTTCACATAACATTCTTACTTATCAATCAAAGCATTTATTGCTGATCTAGTATGATTTGGTAAAGGATTTTCATTAACATTTAGGGTTCTTTGCTGGTTGGTATCAAAGTTTAACACTTCTTCATTGATTAGCCCCTGCACTTTATGTTTTAAAGTAATATAGTTCTTCGTAAAATAGCTTAGATTTCAATAATGATAATCATAATTTACATTGAAATTGTACCATTTAGGAAACAAAGGTTTTAATGGTTCAATAATAACAGAGGATAACAAATAGTTTTCAATAAGTCAAGGGAATAAGTTAGTATATATCATGTGGATAAGGTTGAAAGAGGTTTTTTCTTAGGTATTTCTTAAAGTTCTTAGACCATTGCTTGGGTTGAGCCTTTATTCTGGTTTGATAGGTGTAACGAGATGATTGTATACATAGGTGGGTGTCCGAAAAGATAGCTAAAAATAAAGTAGATAAGCTGATTATTGTACCAACTGATATGGATAAGTGATGGATGTAACATTATTTATGGAAAGATAATGGGTTTAGTATATTGGTGCATGGTATGGAGTGAAACCTCTTATCTATTGCCCCACATAGTTTACTATTTAAGTTTTTTTTTTTTTAGCTTTATATTTTTTATGTCACTCATCTCTCTTACATCATGCTTGCCATTCTTTATGACATTTTTAATATTCTCACTTGAAATCACCATATATTGTAAAATTCTTGATCATATTACCAATCTTTCTTTCGTAATAAGGTACTTTCAAGATATTCACAAATAAAATAATTGTTCCTTTTTCAATGAGATGAAGCTGTACTTATAGAGCCATATCTATCCATCTTTACGCATATTCCTTAAAGTTTATAGTTAGTTTCTTTTTCTTGCTTTTCAAAGACAAACGATTTGGAGCCAAATCTATGACATGTCAATATTGAGTAAAAAAAAGCCCTTATAAGCTTTTTCCAGGAATGGATACGAGTTTTGTCTAATAAAACATACTATCTAGCTGTAGAACATATAAGGTTATTCCAAAATATGTGCATTAGTAGTTTTTCATCATGAGCGTTCATCATTATTTTACAATAATACATGATGATATGAGTCATTAGATATTTCATGCCATCATATTTTTCAAACTCAGGGATCTTGAATTTAAGTGGAATAACCACATCTGGGACCAGACAAAGCTCAGCTGTGTCTATGGAGCCATAAAAATTCATTTCTTCTACGACTATAAGTCTTTCTTCTAATAATTTCGTCTTTTGTTAAGCACTCGTATATTTTGCTTTCTTTGATGTTTTCATCCCTAGCTTTTCTCTCTCTTTAAGATCATCTAAGTCAAGAATCAAGATTGGCTTAGATGGTTTATTTACCATGATAAGATTAGTAAAATTTTAAAATTATCCTAAAGCAGGTATGGTTGTCATTCTTGGACAAGTATATGGATATCTTTCACATGTAAAAATTTACACTTTGGCTTCTTGAAAAGTTTAGATTGGTTGAGGCTCAAACCCTGAAGGGTATATGGGATTCGTCATGTTTGAAGATTGCTCTTGAAAGCTAAAATTTCCTTCGACTATTTTTTCTTTATCAAGATTCTTAAGCATGTCCATTATCTTATTAAGATCTCTTTTTTGTTCTTCTTACGCTTTTTCAATCCTCTCAAATCAATTGGCATGTTCTTGTTTTATAATTCTTGTTTGAGCTTCGTGTTGTATGAATGACGAATAAGTTAAATCAAAAATTTCAGTGGACGAACTATTCTTGAACCTTTCTTACCAACATTTTTTAAAAATTTAAAATGTCATATGTTGAAAATTTTATTTTTAGCTTCTTTTATGTGTTTTTTTTTTAAATATAAGCATTAAAAAAATTGGTGCACATGATGAATGAATGCGAGTGAGAAACATTTGCTCTTGGATAATTTTAACATTAAAATTTTCATTGATTCCAAACAACTTTTGTTACATGAAGTTTATCATTCTAGAGTTATATTCATAGAAACATTTGACTTGCTCATAATGATCCTTAACCTTATATAGAAAGTTTACTAGGCTTTGTTCATATTCTCCTATAGGATTGACTTTTTATCTTAATGCCTCAACCTTTTCAATCATTTTTCATGCTTTCTTCATTACCTTGCAAACTTAACTAGTTAGGTGCTTTATGTATTATTGCCTTTTTAAGCTTTCTGTTCCTCATTTCGTAAAGGCATGTCTTTTCGAGTCACATGCAAAGATCTTATCTTTTTCCCTTTTCTGCCATTCATTTATGATTGTTGAAATATGGTTCTTATGGTCTTGTAGTTACTGCTCCAACCCTTGGATCACCTGGTGAAGTTAATCTTTTTCATTCAGTTCTTCAAGATACTTTTTTTTTTACAAGCATAGCCTTCAATCTTTTTTTTTTTTTTGGCATTCCACCAATCTTACTAAAGTTGTAGAGTATAATCCATCTCAATTTTGGCATTCTTAAGAAATTTTGGTGACTTGTTTTGGATTTTTTTGAGCTTTACCTTTTCATTAGTTCATTTATTCTTGGAACCAATCTATTTCACGTTGTCGACTAAGATAAGATTCAGTAACTTTTCTAGTACTCAGTTGGATAACAATCTTTTATTTTCTTGGTATAGAGATTTCAAATCATTGTTGGCCACATCCCATTCTTTTATGACCTTCTTTAATTTACTCTATTGTACTTCTACTTCATATCTTAATTGTTTTATTTTCTCGCAAAGTCTCAAATTTTCTCTTTTTATTTCTTTCTTTTTAGTTTCTAATTCTTTTATATCAAGCTTGACTTCTGATAATTGCATTTCTACTAAAAAGTTAGTTGTTTTGTGTGAGCTATCATCAGGAGAGAACACCATGTCTCTTAGTCACTTTGTTCTTCAAATCTGATAATCAAGAGTAACTTTATTAAGGAAAGGCCCTAATCTCATCCTTTGTGTTTTCTTTTATACTTAGATTAACTACTTTGATGTTCTTAGTGGATTAGGTTCCCCAGAAGTAAATTCTACTTGAGTCAGGTCATAAATGACAGGAACAAACTGTTTGCACCGAATTGCATAAATACTATTAAAAAAGCATAACTTACCATACCTCATTGTCTTAATAGTGGTATCCATGGTTCATTTTCTCCTCTATACAACATAGGCACACATGGCATCCATGGCGCTATCCATTCTATTTCATCTCCAGTAAGCCTTTGTAGGAATAAATCTATTATTTCTTAGTCTTCAATGTCGACCATTGGATTTTGTAGAATTCTTTAATTGTTGCCTTGTTTCAAAGATTTGTGTTTGAGAATGCACTCTTCCCACACTTTCAGTGACTTCTAACTCACATATACAATAGCGATGCATAACCTATAAAATGTCATTTTTCATTTCGTCGATAGAAATTCAAAGACTTAATGGTTTCAGTTAGGATTGGCGGTACATGATTAATTGCTTGGGTTTTAATTTGCTAAAAAAAGTCCATTACAGTTATCTTGAAGTAGCCTAAAGTTTTCGAGAAAATCACCATGCCATATAATGTTAAAACAAGCATAGCCATGCCTTAATCATCATCTAAATGCTCTTGAACAAAATTTTAGGGAAAGTTTCAATAAATACCGAAATATTCACCTTTAAGCTTCATGAAAGAATCTATGGTTTCCACTTTAACCCTCATAAACTTGGTTAACTTTTACAATAACTTGATTTTAGCTTTCTAGTAAACACTTTATTTAGACAGTATAGTTCTATCCTGAGCAAAATCGAGTACTTTTTAATGGTTGGCACCGAGTCTTCTTAATTAAAAGTGAAGCATTTGTAGAATGAGTCTCAAAACTATATAGCTGCCTTAATCAATTGCTCATCAATCACCATCGGAATAAGGGATGCAATTTATCAATACTTTTTACAAAATTTTTCTTTTTTTTCTTCACTTAACTTACCCTAGATGATGGCTAAGTCTTCTAAATTATTTTAGGTGAGATCCAAATGCATTTTTTTAGGTAACTCATAACTAGTAGGCAAACAACTTCCATTCTTTTGTTGCATTTCATTCAATGAAACATGTACTTCATTATATGACTCACATGGGACATTCACAAATGATAAGTAAATTTGCAGTTCTAAAGGATCCATGAAAGAACTTCTCAAAAAAAACTATGTCATAGAGCAAATACCTCAATGTGGAATTATATGATATGATTTATTAAAGGGGAAAAAATTGAGTTAGTGTGAAGATGTGGTTTAGGATTGGAAAAAAAAATTTATATTTTTTTTTTGTTTTGTTTTTTAACACATGTTTTATTCCTACACATTTTGGACGTAGGTATTTTCTACAATAAGGTGGGTGAGGCTCTACTTAATGTTGGCTTCCTACGGCTTATTACATGCTTGGTTCATATTGATGTGCGTTTAGAGGTTCCCAAATGTTCCTCAATGTCGTTTACACTAGACTAGTAAGGCACTCTAATCCTTACCTATTACAGGCTACATGTGAAAAAGATTCAATTTGAGTGAAAGTATTTCACTTACCATTGTGAAGGTTATCACCTCACAAGAGCATAGATACTTTACTTTCTCCTATAAAGGATGAAGCTCAAGTATAGAACTCATGCATGAAGTACAATGTGTCATTGTGTGTGCAAATGTCTCCTAATTTATTAAAAATAATATCTACAGAAAAATAAAATGAAAAATGAACAAAAAAATATAGTTAAAAAACTTATGTGTGAAATTCATCATTTTTTTTGTTTTTGTATTTTTTTTGTTGAAAATAAAATAAAAATATAGGAAATTAAAATTAAATATTGATTAAGACTATTTAAATTAAAATTGATGATAATACATAATTAATTTTTGGCTTTACTCTTAAAAAGAAATGGTGCTCCAATGGAGTCGCCAAACTGTTCTAACGATTTTGAAGTCATTCGACAAATTTAGAAAATGAACAAGAAAAAATAGAGTCATCACCAATCTTTTTGGGCTAGGTGTGATTAGTCACATATTAAAACATATCTTTTTAATAAATTTTTAAAATTAATTAAAATTTATTAAAAAGATAATTTTAGGATCTGTAAAATAGTTTGGGTCCAGGAGTCGGTTACGGGTGAGAAAAAATTAACACCCCTATAGCGTTAGTTTAAAATAATACTAATTAATTACATGTCATCCTTTGATTTTGACAAAAACGATCTTAGTTTCGATATTTAAAAATAGTTTCCTTGATTTCCCTTATTTATCGAAATTTTAGTTTTTTTTCCTTTTTTACTTGTTATTTTTAATATTATTCCAAATTCATTCAAGAAAAAATAAATTAGAACCATTTTATTGAAATAATTCTTAAAATGTTCCAATACATTAGTAACATTAAAAGAATTTTTCTTCATTTAAAGATTTTTTAGGCATCACTTCTCATAATGCCTTAGAATCTCATCGTCGAAGACTTTTATTTATCTTTCATAAAAACAAAGTTCATGCATGCAATGCGAATGACAAAAAAATTGATGCACACATTTTATTTTCTTTAAAAAAATTATTGATTTTTTTTTAAGAAAAAAATTTTTTTTTTCTAAACACTCAAATACTCTGGTAGTATTTTTTATAAAAAAATCTTCTCACTTAGAGATTTTTAAGGCATCACTACTCGAAATACCTTAACATCTTATCATCGGGTAAAATTTTCTTTTCTATCATTTTTTATTATTTTTATTAATAATTTTAGTTAATTTTTGTTTTTTTAAAAAATAAAAATTTTATTGTATTGAAACTTTTTATAAATACTTCAATACGTTAGTAATATTTAAAAAAAAATTTTCTCACCTAGAGATTTCATAGGTATTACTATTTGAAGTACCTTAAAATCTCATCATCGAATAAAAATTTACTTTCTTACACTTTTTCATTATTTTTATTTTTTTGGTTATTTTTCTTATTTTATTAAATTTAAAATTATCAAAAGTTTTGAAATCATTTTCATTTTTATTATTGTTATTATTATTATCTTTAGTTTTTTTATTATATTATTATTTTAGTTTCTAACGAAATTTAAAATCATCAAGAATTTAAACTTTTTTTTTATTTTTTCTCATATTTATTTTTTTAAAAAGCAATAGATATTTAGTTTAGAAAATTTAACATTTTAAACATGCATAAATAAAAATAAACTAAAAAGCAAATAACTTAAATGATAATAAAAAAAGTCAAAAAATACAAAAAAAAATTGAACTGGGCAATTTAACAATTTGGACTAGTCTACAGGGGTTCAAGTCGATTGGAACGATTCAGGAGTGATCCGATCAAATCGATCAGGGCTGGGGTTAAGGGAGCTTTTTGGGTCGGATGTGTGGGTTGCGGGTCAACCCGAGAGCTGACGCACGAATTTTGGGGTGATGAAACGACATCGTTTTGGAGTCTTCTCCCTTATATATAAATCCCATTTTTTTTTCAATTCATTATTTCTTCTTTTTATAAAAAAAATTCAAAACTCTATCTTAGATAAAAACTCAAAGACTAAAAATCGACCACTGTCTATCATGCCAATTACCATGTCGGTGGTCACCAATGGCCAAAAAATCTTAAAAAATTTTAAAAAAACTACCTGCAATCTCCTCTTTATTAATTTAGCCTTCTTTTCAATAAAAACATTTCCAATCTCCATGATTGAATCTTCAAGTTCTAGTCAAAGCTCTTTTTTCTCTTTTTTTTTTTTAAATTTTTTTATTGTTTTTTTTTTGTTGCTGTGTTGCAGGCATTGGTTCCCCACCAGGTGATTGTGGTTGTTTTGTTTTTTATTTTATTTTTTTAGATTTTGGTTTTTGGTGGTTTTTTTATGAGTTTTTTTGGTGGGG
Source organism: Durio zibethinus (assembly GCF_002303985.1). The sequence continues at coordinate 25,666,720 of NW_019168048.1, read as the reverse complement.
TTTTTTTTTTTTTTTTGTTAAAAAAAGCCATTTGGGGGTGGTTCCTAGTAGAGCTTGGGGTTTTGAGTGTTGTGGATGCTGGGTGCAAGCAGTTGAGGAATTGAGGGGTTTTGATGGTACTAGGGTTGGCCAGGGCTGTTTTCAAGGAAAATTGATGCTAGAACCTCGCATTAGGGTTACTTTCTGACAATTATTGTTTAATCATCCATTTTTTCTTGCTTCTTGGCAATTTTTTTTGTGGTTTTTTATTTTAGGTAGAATTTTCTTTTTTCTTTCTCTTGTTACAAAGTTTCATCTTTTTTTATTATTATTCTATGAAACTTCTATTTATAGGCCAAACGAGGACAAACCCCATCTTCCTTAGCTGTAATCCGCACTACCAAGGGATAATGGTGACAATTGGGAGATTATGGTAGCAATTGGGGTCGACGAGGTATGGCTCTCAGGGGAATGGGTTGTTGGTGTAAGGGTAGGGTATGGCTAGGGTAGTCAAAAGAGTTAGTGGTGTTTCAACAGGTAGGTGGTATGGCTGGAGTAGTCAGAGAGGTTGGTGTCGTGCATGGCACCATGCCTTTCTATCTCTTTTTCTTTCTTTTTTTATTTTTATTTTTTTGATTATTTTAATTGTTATTCGATGTCTACAAATGATATTTCAATTGCTTCATTTTTTTTTTTACAAATTTTGTCTAATTAAAAGAATTAAAAAAAAGCGAAAAGATAAAAAAAATAAAAATAAAATAGATTCATAGAGGGTGCCACATGGACACTCTTATTGGTTTAAAATATTAATTTTTTAAATTAATGTATCAAATAATAATTTTATTAATATAATATATATAATAAAATTAATAATAAAACATATGCTTTTATATATTTTGGTATATATTTCTTAAAATGGGTTGGGACAGAACACCATAAATACATTTTTGCCCTGACTTTATTTCTCTAAAAAAAACTTGATCAATCCTAATTCTATCTGAATTTGAAAAAGAATTACCTCTTATTGTATCAAAATATATCAAAACTCATCGAATACGAATTATTTTGCTATCTCTATCAATTGACACATTTTGTTGCAAAATTATTCAATTAAAAAGTTAAAAAATTAGAAAAAAAAAACCCAAATGAGCGTGCCATGCAAAATTATCATTTGGTCTTTTTTTTTAAAAATTAATTTAATTTAGAAAAGCATAATAAAAAAAGAAAAAAAGGGGAAAATGGGCTTATTGAGGTACAACTAGAGGTGTTTATGGGTCGAAATGGATTGGGCTCGAGTTCAGGTCAGATTCATACTTGGTATTAATAGCTTATAAACTTATTCAAGCTCGGTTTAACCTAATATTTCAAGCTTCAAACTTTTCTTAAGCCCAGCTGAAATTAAAAAAATAAATCCCAAATACATTCATTAAACTTAATTTATATAATACAAATTTAAAAAAAATCCTTCTTTAAAAAATAAAAAATAAAAATCATATATATACTTATATAATTATAATATTTTAATTATATGTAGTTTATTTGGGCTAGGCTCAGGCTTTAATATTGTTGTTTAAGACCTAACTCGAAATTTAAACAAGCTTAAAAATTATGCTCAAACCCATTTAATGGACTTTAATTTCTTATCCAAACTCTCTTAAAACTTAGGCGAGCCTTTGGACTTTGGCAAGTAGCTCAACCTTTGAACAAGTGTATGTACAACATGACATCGAATTGAGTTTAAAATGTTAATCTACTAAATTAAGGTATCAAGTAATAATTTTTTAATTAAAAAAATTAAGAAAGGAAAAAAATATTAAAAAGGAAAAAGATAGATCATCAAGATGCCATATGAAAATAGTGAAAAAAAAAAGTCAAATGAGGAGGCAACGTAAATTTATTAATATTTAAGTATTAAATAATAGTTTTGTTAATATAATACATATATATAAGTATGAAATTAAAATAAATAATAATATATATTTATATATGCTTAGAGAGGTGAAACATCTTTAACTCACATCCAACCTTAATTCAAAAACCTCGATCTGATCTCGAATTAAAAAAAGAAATGCACTTATTGGATCTAGAGGAACCAAAATCTATCTAACACAGACTTAACACATACAAATAAATAATATATATATATATATACACATTACTTAACACATAAAAATAAATATATATGTATACACACATTTGTTTCAATAACATCTAATAGATTCCACACATAAAAAACTTTAAACTATAAAAATATTGATTGAATATTAAAAGCAAGTAAATAAATAAATAAATAATGAAAAAAAAAGAAAATGTATTGAAGTGGCACTTGATACCTTGTAAAATTTTTGTATACATGTAGGATTTAGAGTATGAATAAACAAATGATGAAGAAAAAAAGGAAGTTAAAATGAAAATGGTACGTGAATTTCTTAAATTAAGGTATTAAATAATTATTTTATTTATATAATACATATATATAATTAAATAAAAAATAAAAACATATATTTATATCATGAATTAAAAAAACCAAAAAGAAAAAAAAGAAGACTAACAAAAGAAAGAAAAGTCAAATTCTTATGTGATGACAACACCTTTGTAATATTTTTTAAAAATATATCAAATAAAAAAGAAAAAAAGAAAAAATATTTTTAATCAATAATGTCAAATGGACATTGCTTAAAAATTTTAAAAATATTTCAAATATTAATTTAATATTAAAAAGGAAAAAAATAAAAAGTAAATAAAAAAAGGTGAAAGAAAGGAAAAAGGAAAAAAGAAGTAAAAGACTTGACACATGACACACCATTGATATCAAGCGAATCACATAAAAGAGAATTTAAAATCTTTAAAATATTTATTAAATTAAAAAATAATAGAAATAAGAAAAAAAAAAAAAAGCACACATGTAGCATACCTTTAGTATTAAGTGGTCTTATAAAAAAAATTTAAAATTTTTAAAAAATATTTATAAAAAAGTTTTAAAAGAAAAAAATTTAAGAAAAGCAAACAAATAAAAAAAAAAGAAAGATTTGTGCAAAGTGTATCCCATCTTTAAAATATTTAAATAAAAATATTTATTAAATATAAAAAATCTTGAATAAAAGTAAAATTAAAAATTAAAAATGGTTAAAAAAGTTTAAAGAAGAAAAAAAAAATTGTATGGTGCACATATGGCATTCAGATTAAGTTTTATACGGAGCAAAATTTATTTAATAGGTGAATTTTAAAAATTTTGATAAAAGGGTTTCAACTTGAAAATTTTTTAAATCTTTAAAAATATTTATAAAATTAAAAAAAATCTGTAAATTTTTTTAAAATTGGTAAAAATTTTAAATTTTAAATAAGAAAAAAAACTCTTGTAAGGAAACAAAAAGAATATAAGAAAAAAGAAAAAAGTACCATGTGACATGGTATATTAGTACTCCATTTATCCCATTTTCTTTGTCCATCTTTTTTTTTTTGAGATGTTCCAAATTATATCTTATTTTCTTTTTTGAATATCTAAAACTTTTACTTTTTTTATTTTAATTTATTTTTTTTACTTTTTGACATTAAAAATCATGAAACTTTAATTTTATAAAAAAAATTTAATTTTAATATTAAGAATAAATCTCACACATGGTCCCTAAATTTTGGATCAAATTTTATATTGATATTTAAATTTTAAAAAGTTCTAATTGGGTCATCAATTATTCAAACATGTATCAATATAGTCCCTCTGTCTATTAAACCATTTAAATTAATGAAAAATCTAGTATGACATGACACATACCCTTAGAAAGTTGAATACGTATATGGTTGTCCTGGATTTTAAGCAAAAAAATTCTCAATCAAATGAGGAATCAAACACTTAGAGAGACAACAAGCAATCAAAGATAGAAGTAATCAAAGATAGAAGCAATCAAGCACACATCAAGTAATGCACAGTGGAAACAATTTGGCAATAGACATTCAAGCAATTTAACAACAAATTCAATTAGCCTCCAAACAAACAATCCATCAAACCTTACCTAGAAACCCACTAGAAATTACTAATAAAAAATCCACCACCCAATCAATCCATAATCTCTAATTTAACAAAACCTACAACATCAACAATCAAACTCAAAATCATCCATACTTACAACCTACAAGTAGTTACAGCTGATAATTGACCATGAGGTAAACCAGTTTGTAGAAAACCAAGAGCTTAAACCCAAAAAATAGAATCCATTAAGATTAAATAAAAGTCGAATGTATAAAGAGAGGCATTGCAAAAGAAGGGTCTAGCAGTAAAATTTTTTCAAGTCTAATGGTTCTGTTTGGGTTTTCCAAACATAATAAAAGGTCAAATTCGCTAAATTTGAGTCGTAGTTAAATCTTGGTCGGTGAAGAGAAGAGAGGATTCGAAAGAAGTTTTTAACATAACCATGAAAATCGACGGTGGTCATTGGAGAGATCAATAGTCGGTAACAAAAACGGTGGATGACTTTGTAATAATAAGTATTGGCTTTTGAGTTAGTACTGTTGATATTGATTGGTTCGAAGAAAAGGAAATTTAGAGAGAGGTTGGACATGAAAAAAAAGCTTAGAACAAAAACTAGAAGTTGTTAACTTTAAAATTTTTTACTTAATACAAATAATGTCGCTGGGGACTAAAGAGAATGAGCCACACTCATACAATGTATATGAAAGGTCCATAATACATTTATCTTTGCTTGTAAAATTACATGTCATGTCACATTAAATTTTTCATCAATTTTAGATGTTACAGTAGATAAAGAGACTACATTAATATACGTTTAAGTAATTAAAGACTCAATTAAAATTTTTAAAAATTTAAAAATTAATATAAATTTTAACATAAAATATAAAAATCATATGTGTTATTAACTTTAAAATTAAATATATTAAAATCAAAACTTTAAAATTAAATATATTAAAATCAAAACTTTTTTCTAATTTGATAAAAATCAATGTAAGACAAACAAATATCGACGGACAAAGTAAAATTTGTTGTTTAGAGAGATGTGAAACTTTATCTTTTTCTTACGACTTTGTGACTTGATGGTCACATACACAAGATGAATAAAGTAAATCAACATCCGAACCTTTACATAAGAAAGAGAAATACGGAAAGGGCGCAGGTACTTGAAACCACCAAAAGACCGCTAAAGAATACATTTACTCAAAAATCAGTTTGATGAAGCTCTCCTTCTTCAAACGCCATTGCTGCTCTTTCGCTTCTTTAAACCCCCCAAATCCCATCAAATATCCGTCAGACAAGTATTCCCAAATCCTCCATTTTTGCAAGTCAGCTGAACTTTTCTCTGCCATCCATCTCCTAAACGCCGCACATTTCCCTTCCCAAACAACCTCTTCAAACAAACCATTACTATACGCTTGCCTCTTGCAAACTTGCACAAATGTTCAATCTTTTCCACATGGGCTCCAATTCCACGCCCACGTGATTAAATCTGGTCTCGAGACGGATCGTTATGTAGGTAATAGTTTACTTGCTCTGTATTTTAAGTTGGGTCCTGATTTTAGAGAAACTCGGAGAGTTTTTGATGGGTTGTTTGTGAAAGATGTTATATCGTGGACATCGATGATTTCGGGGTATGTTAAAGCGGGTAAGCCTGAGAGTTCGCTTGAAATGTTTTTCGAAATGTGGGGTTCAGGAGTTGAGCCAAATGGCTTCACTTTATCTACTGTGATCAAGGCGTGCTCGGTTCTTGGGAAGTTGAGGTTGGGGTGTTGCTTTCATGGAGTGGTTATGAAACGTGGGTTTGATATGAATCGTGTAATTTCGAGTGCGTTGATTGATTTCTATGGTAGGAATTGTCAGTTGAATGAGGTGTGTCAGTTGTTTGATGAATTGCCTGAACCGGATGCTATTTGTTGGACTTCTGTTATTTCTGCTCTCACGAGGAATGATTTGTATAACCAAGCATTGGGTTTATTTTATTTGATGCAAAGGAATCATGGGTTGATCCCAGATGGATTTACATTTGGGACAGTATTGACAGCATGTGGGAATTTAGGGAGGTTGAGGCAAGGGAAGCAAGTACATGCTAAGGTCATTGCCTCTGGACTATGTGGAAATGTGGTTGTTGAGAGCAGCCTTCTTGACATGTATGGAAAGTGCGGGTTGGTTGATGAGTCTCAGCGTGTTTTTGATAGGATGTCGAAAAAGAATTCAGTTTCATGGTCTGCATTGCTTGGTGTTTACTGTCAGAATAAAGACTATGAATCCGTTATTAGAATATTCAGGGCAACGGATGAGGTTGATATCTACTGTTTTGGGACTATTCTCCGTGCATGTGCAGGTTTGGCCGCTGTAAGACAAGGGAAAGAAGTTCACTGCCAGTACGTGAGAAGGGGTGGTTGGAAAGATGTTATTGTAGAATCAGCCTTAGTCGATCTTTATGCAAAATGTGGTTGTATTGATTTTGCACTCCGCATCTTTTTGCAGATGTCTAATAGAAATTTAATAACATGGAACTCAATGATTTATGGATTTGCTCAGAATGGAAGAGGTGGAGAAGCTCTAAGTATATTTGATGAGATGATCAAGGAGGGCCTTAAGCCTGATTATATTAGTTTTATTGGGGTTCTCTTTGCCTGTAGTCATGCTGGCTTGGTAGATCAAGGGCGAAAATATTTTACCTTAATGACTGGGGAATATGGGATTAAACCTGGAATTGAACATTTCAATTGCATGGTTGATCTCTTGGGCCGTGCTGGGTTACTGGAAGAAGCTGAAAATTTGATAGCGAATGCAGAATTTAGAGATGATTCATCTCTTTGGGCTGTTCTTCTTGGTGCTTGCTCAACCATTACAAGTTCCAGTACCACAGAGCGCATTGCAAGAAAAATGATTGAACTAGCGCCTGACTACCATATGAGCTATGTTCTCCTAGCTAATGTTTATAGAGCAGTTGGCCGATGGAATGATGCTATAAAGGTTAGGAAGCTAATGAAAGACAGAGGAGTCAAGAAGATTAGGGGCATGAGCTGGATTGAGACTACTAGTAACATGGGTTCTTGTCTCGATGTGGTTGATATGGATATGCCAGGAAGGTAGCAAATTTCTACGCGTTAGGGATCCAATCTGATGGTGAGAACAAATCAGTGTGAATTAATTTTCTAACCTGGTTCAAAATTCGAACTTTCTGACCTGCTGAGAGTATAGAGTTCAAAGTTCGTGAAGCCATCCAAACAGCTTTGGTTTCCATTGGCATCTGATGTTCATCAAAAAGTTCTCTTAAAGGTTTAGAATCACCGAACGACCTGCTGACAGACAGTTTAATGACCATGTAGGCAAACGCAGATCATGCAAATCAGATTTTCTTACTGAAAGAGAGTTTCGTAGAATCCCATACTCCAGCATTATGAGAAATTGATTATGATTTCTCTTGGTCTTTTGCCTGGTTAATTTGGGCACTAAGAATTTTTTGAACAGGCAGGAAACTCTTTTCTAACACATCAATTTTTTATTAAACTCATAATGGGAGTACAAGGTAATCCCAGGCCAGAAGAACTTGAATTATACAAAATCATCCTTCACCTTTATTATTCCTTTTGTCTCACCTTAACTCTATTACGGTTGAATTGAAGTGAACCCTTTTGTTGACATGCTCATCGATAGTAAATTTCATTTTCGGGTTTGAACTATCAGCTCCAATTTCTTTTCTATTTTTATTCTTTGCAAGTTTTGAACCATATCTTTGGTTTGATTGACTCAATTTATGTTGTTGGATTAACTTAGCCATAAGCAACTGATTATATGGTAGTGTGAAGAGATGAGACCGCTCTAGTTAGTACTGTTTTGGCATGTCTAGGGTCTATTTCTATCCCAAAAAGTCAACTGAAGAAAAACTAAGCCAACCTTCCAAAATTTAAGGCAGCCAATATTTCTGTTTGGCACTTAATTGATACCATGTCAAAGTAGTCTTGCATACTACTCTTGCATGGCTGAAATACATTTCTGTCCACTATTGCTTATTTCCTATTACAAGCTTGAATCTTCAGACTTAGAAGGCACATTTGAATGCATGCTTTATCCAACCTTCAGCTTTTGTTGCTGCATATTTTTCATGTCAACCTTCAAATTTCATTAGATAAATATCCTTTCTTTTTCAATGCTTATGATTTTAGAACCCACAGCAACTCTATACAGTATCATTCGTTGAGAGTGATGATATTAGTTGGGTCAACAGGCTAACAGTACACAAATCAAGAAAAGTTTGGATGGCCAAACAGGGCTTTGAATGCCAATGACACTATTCCAAAGCCACATGGCAAGTATAGATAAAGAAAGATCTAGCAGCTATTATTATTTGAATTTATTCAGGGGGGGCTTAACGAACCAGACAACCACAACACAACTGCGACAACTTAACAGGCAAATTTTGGTATAAAGGGAAGCCAGTGTTTAAATCGTACATTTTTCATCACTTTGACTTGCATTCACACAAACTAAATCTACACAGTATAAGCCCTAATAAAGAGTAGATTCTAACATACATTTGAATAATAGGAGTCTAAAAGTATAGAGAAGGTTGTGTGTTCTCCTTCAGCCTTCGGTTGAAGGCAAATTTCATCTCTTGGTAAATATACATTGAATTCTGCGGGGTCTAGAACAATGTCTTCCCTCTCATCTTCAATCTCAGAGTCGGAATAATTTTGTCCTTCAAAACCAAATATTTTCTCTTGGTTGACCAATTCAGCAAGGTCTTGCTTGTTAGCATCTTTGTACGCATCTATGACAGCCTTAAATAAAGATTCATTGGGCTCAATCTCTCCACATTTTAATTGGCTATATATTCTTTTCACACCTTCAAACATCCCAGCCTTCCGATAACAACCCACAAGATTAATATAGGTAACAATGTCTGGCTCCAGGCCCTCGTCCTTCATTTTCATGAATATGTTCAAGGCCTTGTCAATCTGCCCTGATGACCCATAAGCATATATGGTTGCATTGTACACAAAAGACTCAAGAGGTATTTCTGCTTTTGTGAAGGCATCACAAGACTCAAGTGCATAATCATGCAAGCCTACTAAAGAGAAAACAGCAACGATAACAGCTTGTCTTGCATAGGGTTTCCCTTCCTGGTATGATGACTCTAACTGTGTTACAGCTTCAATTGGAATGCCTCCCTTCTTGAGTGCAGTGAACAGTACATTAAAGGTTCCAGTGTCCGGCAAAATCTTTAGCCTAATCATCTCATGCAACAATTCACCACACCCACGTAACTGGCCATTCGTAACATAGCATGCCATTACCTTATTGTATGAAGAACAGTCCCTCAACAAACCAGACTGTTTCATCTTATCTGCAACATCAATTGCTTCGTCAAGCATACCCATGCTTTTATACAGATACATCATAGTTGCAAATGAAAACATATTTGCACCACCCTTTTCTTTCAAATTGTCAAAAACACATCTGGCTTCAGATACCATCCCGAGATCTGCATAAAGATTTAAAATACCATTTGATGCAATGACATCTGGACCACCCTCCAGACCCTTAATCTTTTCATACATACGTTTTGCTCCTTCCAAACACCCAACCTTGGTATAAGCCTTAATCAACGAAGTTAGTACTATCTTATTTGCTGATACTCCAGATTCTTCCATCATGCGAAAATATCGAAGAGCTTCTTCAACACTACCTATTTCTGCAAACCCATTGATTAAAGACCCATAAACAACTTCATTGGGCTTCACCCCTGCACTGACCATTTCTTGGAATACATCAACAGCATCAGAAAGCCGGCCAAGACGGGCATAGCATGCAATAAGAGAAGAAAAGGTTAGACACTTAGGTTTTAATCCTGCTGCTCGCATTTCACGTAAGAGGTCTCTTGCCTGATCCACTAAATCACCTCCAGAAAACATTTGAATAAGGGAATTATAAGTGCATTTATCAGGCCAAGTCCCATGATGCCTCATGCTCTTGAAAAGAGAGAAAGCTTTATCATAAAGTTCCACTTTGCCATAGGCTTTGACCATGACATTGTACTCAACAACACCTCTCTTCAGCCTTGGACAATCTCTCTTGCCATAAAATACAGCCTCAGCTTCAGCCCAATGCCCCCTTTCTGCATAAGCATCTATAATTGCTGCACGTGTCTTGGATGAAAGCTCACAATCCAAAAGAAACTTCTCAAAAAGATTTCTTGCCCTGTCAAGCAACCCTTTGGAAATATACATATTCATAAGAACAAGAAGAGACTGCTCATCAATGTGAATACCAAATTTGTCCATTTCTTCAATCACAGTCTCCACTTCTTGAACCATATTCCTCTCACACAATATATGAAGAACAGCTCTGTGAGTTACAATATTAGGGAAAAGACCTACTTTCCTGATCTTCCTGTAATATTCCAAGGCAGCCTCTATATTTCCTGCACCAGCATACAGAGACAAAAAGATGTTATAAGTCTTTGTGTCAGGAGGTATTCCCCTTTCTTCCATCTTACCATGCAAGGATTCTGCCTCTGACAAGCGGCCATGACTTCCACAAGTAAAGATCATAGTGTTAAAGGTGATGGTATCCATCACCACACCAGAGTTTAACATTTCAGCAAACACATCAGCTGCATCCATGAGGCGCCCAGCTTTTCCATACAAATCAATCAAATTATTGTAGGTAGAAGTTAGTTGTGGTTTTCTCATAGAAGTTTCTGTATCTGGTGAACCTAAAGTTTCCAAAACAGGACTTCTACAACCTGTCCTGAAAAGCTCAGTTGACAGAAAATGCTTAAAACTAATGGGAGCTGAACCAGACCTATTTTCAAAATCAATCATTGAATCCAACTCAAGATCATTCAAGTCCACCCTCCCAATGCACCAATCCTTATAAAACCTATCTGCCCTATCAAATTCCCCAGCATCCTTCAAAACCCTAACAACCGTATTCATCATTACTTCATCCGGGTAAAGTCCTCTGAGTCTCATATGCTTAATCCACAAAAGTGCTTCTTTGACCAGACCAGCCTTCCCATAAACATCAACTAGCATTCCATAAGTATTATTTGAGGGCAGGACACCATTTTTCGCCATGTCAATCCAACAAAGCCTTAACTCATCCCATTTTTGAGCTCTCCCCAATGCTCGAAGCACGATATTATAATGAATTACATTTGGCACATAGTCTTTCAGTGATTTGAAAAACTCAAAAACCCGAATAACTCTATCACAGTTACTCTGTTCTTTCAGTATCACAGTCTGTTCTTTTGGACTCAAATTCTCACAAGCCGTACTAAGGGTTTTTTCTACATCCTTATCGGATTCCAAAGACATAAGAATCGAAGACAAAACACCTCCATATCTCTTCTTTTTAACATTACTTGAAGAACTTCTAGCGGGCAAAAACACGGTTTTAGAGTGGCACTGTAGCTTAAACGCTAGAGAAACCCTACATCCTCTTGAATTCTGCTTCTGGGTATTTAAGTTTACGCTTGCACTTAGGCCTTGCTCAAGAAAGTTTTGGTTTTTAGAAAATCCTCCGTCATTGTAATTAAACCCCGCAAAAACTCTAGCTACGCAAGGAAAATGGAGGTGAGGAAGCTTACTTGGTGAAACGAAGATGTGCGGCTGGAAAGTTTCATACCTCAATTCTATTGAACTGTAACTCTTTAGCATTTTGTTGGTTTTGGGTTTTTGGTTTTTTGCTTTCTTTTTGTGAAGTTTAGGGTTTAGGGTTAGTGCTTTTGTAGGGTTTGGATGTACTCAACATTTTCTTTTAGTTTCTCGGCTTTTAATACTTTATGGATTTGGAGTTTCATGTGATTCTTTGACAAAGCAAAGCTAACACCAGGACAAAGTAGAGATGCTATGCTCATCAGATTTAGTGGGCTCGTTTCTTTTCAAAATTAAGTCCGAGCTTTATCCGGCCTGCCGAATGTAACCAAATTCTTGCGGGAGCCCCGGCTGGCGGTAGCTTTGGATGGGTTTTAACCTGCCCAAAAGTGGGTTTTTAAAATTTCCTTTTTTTTTTATAAATAATTCTTAATTAGAATTTTGCACTCATTTCATTTTTTTTGTCAAATTATATGAGAAGTCAATATACTTTATGAAAATTTAAAATTTAATTTATATACTGAAATTTATACAAATTTAATTATCATATTATTTTAATTTTATAATTTTAGTTTAATTATAAAATTTATCAATTTTTTATTGATAAAAATACTAATGTGATTTTTTATTTTATGATGCCGACGTTAAGTTTGCTAATGTGACAAATGAGATAAATGAAATTAGTTATTAAATTATGTAAATAATCCTTATACTTATACAAAATTTAAATTTTAGTCTTTGTTCTTGTAGAAAATTTGAAATTTAATTCCTTTAATATAAAAAATATTTTAATTTTTTTAGAAATTTTATAGTTTTAAAAAATATTAAATTTTAAAAATTATCACAATATTGAAAAATTTATCACACTTTTCATATTTTATCACTAAATTCATCATAATTTTTTGTCACACATATGAAATATTATTATTAATTCTATCACTATATCTTGTTATATTCTGTCATAAAATATAAATTTTGTTATTAATTTTGTTGGACTTTTTTATCATAATTGTAATATATTGGGATCATATGAAAAAATTTTTACTTGAATCTATTTAAAATTTATTATGAATCATGATACAAATCTATCACTATCTAATTTTAATAAAATTATTATTTTTATTAATTTATTAATTGAATTAGAATTATTCCTTTAAATTAAACCTTATTTAAATGATTTTTATCATTAAATTTAAGTTCAAAGTTCTAAATACATTAAAGTAATTTACTAAATTCAATGAGTATTGGTTTTAGAATTAATATTGTTATTTAATTTAATTTAATTATCTAGTTAAGTTCTTTTTGCGAAAGCTCAAAAAAAATAGAAAATTCTCATTATGAAATATGATATTGATGTTTTGATTTATTAAATAAATTATTTTCTCCTTCTATATTATTAGAATTCAAAGTTTATCTTTCGAAGAGATGAAAGATAGTTCCTAGTAAAAATCTAAATTTGAATATCTTATTTTGTTTGGTTAGATAAAATGGTTATTCTATTCACGATTTATTTTGGATTTATTACGAATGCAGTTCTATTCAATAATTTAGTTCATTATAAATTTTATTATATTATGTATTTAAATTAATTAAAATAATATTAACTTTGATATATTAATTTAAATTATTAATTTTATAATTGATTAATATAAATGCTAATAATATTATTAATATGTTATTATTAATGATTAATTGTATATAATAAAAAAAATATATTTCTAAAAATATATTTTATATTAAAAAGACTAAATTTCCAATTTTATATAAGTGTGAGGGCTAAATTTCAAATTTCATGTGAGTGTAAGAACTAAATATTAAATTTCGTGAGTTCATGGGTCATTTGCATAATTTAACAATTAATTTCATCTATTTAAGTTATCATATCAGTAACTCAATGTCACGTCAGTAAAATCAACACTTATGTCATCAAGTCAATAATCTTATCAACATTTTTAATAATAAAACAATGATAAAATTAATGATTGGATTAAAATTATCAAATTAAAATAATATGAAAACTAAATTTGTATTAATTATAATATAGGAACTAAATTTCAAATTTTAGCAAAGTATAAATACATTGACATAAATTTTTTTTTTTTTTGCCAAATGCACTCATAACATTGGAGTCATTTATTATTTTTTATATATAATATAAATAATAAAAATAAAAATTTTAATCCACATATGGCATTTTATAAATATATCAAAATTTAAAAATATTTAATATATTACAATTACTTTATTGTTATTGGTTTTTCGAGTTATTTTATGAACAACATAGTTTTTATTTATCAAAATTATAAATTATTTGATCAAATCTATTTTTTATTTATTTAAATTATAAACTTTTTTTCAAAACGTTTAGAAAAAAATGCAACTAATTTTTATAATGATTTTTTTATTTTTAACATTTTGAAAATATATATATTTATATATTTAATTATTCATTATTTTATTTTAAGATTTTGATATTTAATTTAAAAATAAATAGATCCAAACTAATAGAATTCAACTCAAAATTCAAAAACAAAGCCTAAAGCCTAAACAAAATTCCGCCCAACAATATTCAAAGCCACATCCAAAGTGTAATCCCTCTAGCTTAACATTGTAATCAAATCAAGTTGAATTGATACATTAAAATATTTGAGCTCAATTTAAAAATTAAAATTCAAAATTTGACTCAATTTAAAATAAAAATTAAACTATTTAAATTCACTTAATTAAGCTCAATACTTGATAAAATTTACAAATTTATACTTCAATAAATCTCGATAATTGTTCTAAGGCTTAAATATCCCATAGCCATTTAAGATAAACACATATCCTCACATTATGGGATTTTAAGAGCAATCTGTTTTTGATGAAATAAAAGTTTGGCATACATAAATAAAATAATCAATTGCAAAAAGATAACTTCAAAGTTCAAAGGCACAAAACTAGAATTGTTTTGAGTGATTAAAAGAACATTAGCTACATCAAATTTAAAGACTCAAAATAAAATAATATAATTAGTAGATCTTGTTTCTCATTTATGGATATAGGTCAATCGAATCGAATCATATTAAATTGTTATATTTTATGTGATTGATTAATTATTCAATTATATTTTTGTTGGTGTGATTGGATTTGGGTTTTTTTACCCAACATTTAAGTGTCTCGTTGGTGTCAAATTATGTAAACATTGTCCTCTCTTGTCTCATCTCCTTTTTACTGATGATTCTCTATTTTTTCTAAAGCCAACTCCTCAAAATTGTGAAGCTATGTTCTCAATACTACAGAAATATTGCAAAGCATCCTGTGGTCGGTTTGTCGATTTAAATAAGTCTAGTATTACTTTTAGTGCTAATATCCCTGAACAAGTCCGAAATGAGATGGTAGGTGTATTAAGAATACCAGTGGCATCTAATCTTGGATCATACTTGGGCATACCATCGGAAGGACAAAATGTGAGGCAATGAGTTTTGTCGAGGGCAGGATATTGGGCAAACTGTCGATATGGGAACAAGCATTACTGTCAACAAGAGGAAGGGAAGTGTTAATCAAAGCAATGGCCTGTGCTACTCCAACCTATACCATGTAGTGCTTCAAGATTCCAAAAAAGGTTAGTGATGAAATCAACTGAACTATGGAAAACTTTTGGTGGGAGCAGCCAAAGGAAGAGAAGATGATACATTAGGTTAGTTGGCTGAAATTGACAACTAGGAAAGTTCCAGGGGAAATGGGGTTTAAAGATTTATCCTTGTTCAACAAAGCTCTATTGGCAAGACAGAGGTGGAGAATGCTAAATTTTCCTAATGCATACTGGCCACAGATTATGAAGGGAATTTATCTTCCTTATAACAGTTTTTTGAAAGTAAGGAAGGGAAGGAAGGAGCTAAGGCATCTTGGGCATGGGTTAGTCTTATAGAAGGAATGGATTTTCAAAGGAAAATGTAATATGATTAATAATGAGTGGAGATGATATTATTAACCTATGGAAAGACAATTGGCTGCCTAATGGTGTTCTACTGAGTCTAAGAAGTGGGGAGAAGGAAGAGCTAGAAGGGGTGCAGTTAAAATTAGTTGACATAATGGATAAAAGAAATGGGGTATGGAAGTTAGAGAACATTAGAAACAAAATTTCTTAAGAAGTCATTCCCACATTTAAGGAAGGTTGTAAGGATAGGATAGTATGGCCAAAAGATGAAGATGGAGATTATTCTGTCAAAGGTGGTTATCACAAGCTAAAGGAGAATGAAGAAAGATTGAGAAGCAGAAATCTATCTACATCTCATACGGTGGATGATGCTACATGGAAATCAATCAAGAAACTCTCAGTACCAACAAAGATAAGTATCTTTTTGTGGTGAGCACGAGGAAATAACATAGCCATTAATACAAACTTACAGAAAATGAAGATAAAGAAACGATTGAGCATGCTCTACTACCACGTAATTGGGTGGAATGGTATGGTTTAAGATAAGTGTAGGGCATAAAATTAATAAAAGTCAAACATCTACTTCGGATAGAAGGATTGGGAAGATCATGAAAGTAAACACAGGAGATAAAAGGAGCAGAATAATGAAGTGACAGTAGTTGTAGCTATGGCTTGTTAGGTAATTTGGAATGAGAGATGTAAGGTAGTATTCTAGAAGAAAAAGGTGGATCCAATAGAGACGATAAAGAGAATTAATAGCAGTGCTGAGGAAATATGCAGATTGACTTGTCAATCAATGCCATGGCAAAGACTACATGGTTAGCTCAAACATTAGGGATGCAGTTGCATGAGGTAGAACATCCTCTGTACCTCCACCCCTAAGCTCATTATATTAACAAAAGGCACCAATCTTCGGCAAAGCCCAAGACGGTTTTCTTATGATGCGCTAGAGGAAGTTACAGATGGATTTTCTGAACTAAATTTCTTGGTAAAAGGTGGTTTTGGTGTTGCTTACAGAGGGATTTTAAGAGATAGTCAAGTGGTTGTAGAGAAGCAGTTAAAGTTTGTCGGTTGTCGAGCATATATTGATTTCTGATAATTCCATAATTTTATAGAACTATCATATGAGTTTATAGTGTAATTTTTGCCCGTTTCTTAAGACATTCATGAAAATATACCGCTAATTGGAGAACTTTCTTATGTGTAGGTTATTTTACCATTTTAAGGGAAAAAAGCAAATTGGGATGATTTGAAGTGATGTGGACCAATTTGGAAAGCAAAATAAGCTTGTTGGCCGAACCTAGAGTTGATTTGATGAGTAATCGAGCAATGAAGATGTTGAGCTGAATTGAGCTAACTTATGATGCTTTGAAACAAGTTAAGAAAAGCTCTCAAGTTATGTTAGTAAGTGATCGAATGTTTAAGGACTTAATTGAGCTAAAGGAAGAATGAAAAGAGTGAAGGAAAGGTGTTTACAAGATCAAAGGATGATACGCAGTTACTATAAGGTTTTGTGAGCTGAATGGGAGCTGGGCATTGGACGAAATTCGACCAAAGAATTATGTGCTGAGTTGGCATTTTATTAGACTCCCATTGGCTGAAATTGGATCACAAGGATCATGCATAATTAACTCCAATTTGAAGAGAAATGGGCGGCAACTCTAGTTAGCAGATTTGAAGCAGTTTTGCACTTCCAAATATGAAAACAAAATGTGCATTCCAAGAGTTAAGAAGAGTGGCTGACCTGGCATTTTGAAGACTTCCTATTGGCTAATTAACCAAAATTCAGCTCAAAGCCCCCTAAGGAGATGGAAAATCGAATGCTGCGTAAAGAGGAAGAAACTTGTTGAGTAAACTTTCCCTTGTTGATTTGGAGGCTGGCTTGGCAAAATGCAGGTCCCTCATTGGTCTAAATACATCCCCTATTGCCTATAAATACCCCCTCTTGCTGTCATTTGGAAGGATGAAAGAAATTAGATTTACTTTCTTGCATTTAGCTTAGGATTATGAGCAGTGTAGAGTAGATTTATATTTTTTGTTTTCTTTTATTTTCTTAGTTGCCAAACATGATTTTTTTTTCACATTTTCTTTCAATCTCCTTAAATTTCCCGCACATTTACAGTTTTCTTAAAGTTCATTTTTAGTTCATTTTTCCATTAAAGTTCTAAACCTAAGATTTATGAAATATTGATTTAAAATTCTGTTTTTAAGTTTAATTTTCTGTTTGCACTTTTCATTTGGTTCTAGTTCTTGTCATGTATTTTACTTGATTTCAAGTTCAATCTATGTTAGTTTGCTGTTCTTTAATGAGTTTTAGATTAGCTCCTATTAGCCTTAGGTTCGATATTATTCATTTCATGCTCTTTCTAGTTCTGATTTTATAATGTGAGCCGATTTTTTTTTTTTTTTTGTTTAAGAGTATTTTAAATTAAATTTCCTTGTTTGATAAGACTAAATATATTTTGAGAATGTTGTGTTTTGATTCCTAATCTGAATTACTAAAAAAAATCAATTCTCGAAAAAACAATATTGAATTCATTATTTTTATTATTTAAATGATCTGTGCCCTTACATTATTTATTCTCAATCAGTTTCTGTAAAAATATACAGATTTTGAGCTGTGCACAACATAAAGATAATCTAATATAAATGACATTTATTGCGCACAATCATTGTCTATTTGAATATAGATGATAGTTATTACGATTTACGACCGAACTGTTGTCTATATGTATTTAGGCATGAATAGCACAAATAACTGATTTATTTAATATTTTCATAATATATTTATTAACATATAAATAAACGAATTGTTTAATATTTTTATAATATATTTATTTATTTATTTGCAATTGATTTAATTAAATTAATTTATATATTTATATAATATTTAAATAAAAATATTAAATGAATCGTGTTAGATCAACATAACTTATTTAAATATGAATTTATATATAATAGATCATGTCTGACTTAATTTTTTTTTTTAACATGTTTTGTTGGGGCGGCTCATGAAAATTAAAGGTGGCCTAACATAGCGTAGTTGTGCCATGTCAGGCATGGTTGTTAGCTAGGTCAAATATAGTTATTAATACTTTTTTAAACTTCTTTTTTTACAATTATTTATTATTATTAAAAATAACATAAGGGAGATAATAAATATATAATGAAATAAAAAAGACGCATAATTTACGTGATTAAGTAAAATATCTAAGTTTACAAAGATGGATAATAAAATTTACTAAAGAAATATATTAAAATTACAATACTAATATTTAAAAAAAAAACACATACACACATACATTATCTATCCAATACCTAATAATACATATATAACCAAGTATTGTCAACTGATCCATATTTTAGAAATAAGTGAAATTTTAGAAAAGCTTTTTGATAAACTAAATATTAAATTTTCTTTATAAGAAAAAAATTAAAAGCATATGAGCTAATGATATTTCTTGAAACTATTTTATAATTGAATAGTATATTTTTTTAATTAAATCATTAAAATGTACATCATTTACAAAAACAAAACGATTACTTAAATCTTACTAAAATTTCAGGTAATTAATTACACCAATTATCTTATGATAATGGAATACTTTTAAAGATTCATTAGGATGCTAACTAAGTTTAATTTGTGTGATTCATCAGAAGTGGCAAATGCAACATTGTGTTTTTTCTTTTATCTTTGTAGGTGACCAATCCCTCTTTTTGTTTTACAACTAAAACTTATTTATATATATGTTATAAATTTGAATATTTTAATCATATAAATTTGAAAAAAATGTTAATTTGTTTTTATATACACAAATTTAAATAAATAAAAATAATCTATATATTAAATGGTTCGTAAACTAGTTAGATATAATTTATCTTTCAATAATTTAAATATTTAATAAGTAAATTTATTAATATATTTTTTTATAAATTAATAAAAAATAAATATAATTTATTTAAATATATAAAATAATATAAATATATTTTAAAACAAAAAGCTCATTTATAATAGTATAGGTCAACATGACATAACATATTTAGGCTTTTGTATTATGTCACGCTAATCCATATATCACGTGTTGGTATTGGAACTTAATGAGTCTTGCTGTGCCAGTCAATGAGTTTAAAATTTTCTAATCTAGCACATGTACGTATATGCATCGTGCTTGATTCATCTTGATCATTTAACAATAGAGCATGCTAAGCATGACTTAGATCCTGTCGAATTTTGTTGTGTTTTAAATTTAAATAACTTAATACATTATTGTGTAAATTATATATCAATTTTATAAGATGTTAATACATTTTATGCATTGTGTATAAAATATTTTTAATCTAATATAAATTGAAAACAAATATTTTATTACAAACGTTAATTTTATTTCAAATAATTAGATTTTTATTTACATAATATGCATTCGTAAATGAATTTTATTATTATATCCTTATTTAATAAAATCAAGTTAATTTTACAAAAACTCAATTAAAAAATAAAATAAAAATAACTAAACTAAGTTTTATTTGGTATAAAATGATGTTTTTCTATATGTGATGTCAGATGTCAAATTTCGAGACTTCAATATCTCTGGCATGTCATATTGAGTTTGATTTATGATGTAAAATTTATAATATTAAAAAAATAGATACTAAATACTAATTATCGAAAGTAAAAGTATAACAAATTTTACATTTCATCAAAAATCTAAAAAATAATCAGAGAAAATAGAATTTTCGATTATGAACTATTTTTCCCTTTCTTCACACTGTTAGTAATTTTCAAAACCTTAAAAATTATATTCTATAAACCAAAACATGATAATTACATAAAAAAAATTAAAATCTTGAAAAAATCTCAAAATTTACCAATTAAACGTCTCATCAATACTTTGTTACAGGAAGACTAAATTATAAACTATGGTTGAGTTTGGTCAATACATCATATTGGTCTATGAGTCCAATTAAAACCTTAATTTTTTTTTTTTTCATTTGTATGACGATAGGAAGGACATTTCAATCAATTTTAATTGGAAGCCATTCGAGAACTCTTTTTGATTTGTTTAATAGACATTAAATCCTATAGATCCCATACAAATGTGTCATGAGTCAAAGAAAATCCGTCTCTGCGTGCAAAGCAACAGATCACTGCATCTGCATTTCTTCACCCATCATCTTGGGAAGCAGAGATTTAGCATATGAATCATTCTATGTGTAAAAGCACTGAAATATGCGCAAAACTAATGTTAAAGGTTAGCCTGGTAAAATAAACTGCGTATCTAACCACAAACTTTGATCGTCATTGTACCCGACTATCTGATTTGTCAAGATCCTTCATTCCACAAATATTTTTAAAGAACAAATCAATAAAATGAATAGGCAAGAGAGCCACCAATGGTATGAGAAGAACAAGTGACTGAAGTAATGGCAACTTGTTGGACAAATCCATGTTCACTTGCGAATACCATCTTCTGCTACAGCCTTGTCTCATAGTGCTGCCATCATGGTTCTCCTTGCAGCCTCACGCTTCATCTCGGCAGCTTTGCCACTACCTCGGAAATACATGTAAACTTGCTGCAAATACAAAAGAGAAAACAGAGAGGCTTAGAAGAAACCAAATGGGAGCAGAGCAGTTTCACTGGAAACGTAATGGAGATGAGTGAACCTGAATAACCCAGATACTGAGAAGTGATTCAACGCAAAAACATCCAAAACCAATAAAGTAGAATGTCTGCCAGTCAAAATAAAGCATGGACAATGTCAAGCATTCTCATAGACGCAATGAATAGTAAACCAAAAACATGACATGGCAGACAAATATTTTAATGTTAGTATAATTCTACTCAAGGCTATATGCTTCATAAAATCATGATCCTAAACAGCATTGATAATGACAATAATGTATTTGAAATTTACTAAGGCGTCCTAATGGCTTTGACTTACCCCCACTAAAGCATGTTTGCTCAAGAGATCTATTGCAGGCAAAATACCTCTGCACAAAGAGTTACACCATTAACACGTCAGCTATAGATTACCATTGACAAACAAACATACAAGATTAAAGCTGTTCCTGCCTGAATGATAAAAACATCTTTTCCAGCATAACAATAAAGAGATGGTAAAAATGTGGTTGGATATTCAGGCATAGACTTGCTTCCTTTCAGATCGTGTAAAACAGAAAAGTGTAGAATACAAAATGTGGCTGAATATTCAAACCAACCCATTGAAATCTTATGTTTGGAGAGGCAATCATCCTCTCTTTCTGAAAATTGTTACCCTCTATATAAAAGATTAAACAAAGAATAATCTTATTTTTTAAAAAAAGGAAAAAAAATATAACTAGCAAAATTCCCTTGTAAGGAAAATGGTCAAACAAACTTACGCAAGGGACTTTCCCTTGAAAATAATTGGAGGAGCAACTGAAGCAAAGATGCAAAAGCCAATATGCAACTGCAAAGAGGAAAGAATCAGAAATGAGGAGCTTTCCAACATATCTTTGCTGAATATAGAATAATTAAAATGAGAAAGCAATAAGCATTACCAAGTAAAACAAGAAAAACCATCCAAACTTCAATGCACTATCAGTCCTGTAAAAGGAATAGGAACATAACTATATAAAATACGATTAAGGATCGGGATAAAAAGTTATACATATATATATATATGTATGCATAATACATCTACGTGCACAACTACAAGTGGCATTTCTAAATAATTCTCAGATTTTTTCAACTCACAATTACATTGTTTAAAATAAATTTCGATGGTACATGGTTCATGCATAGAGTATCCTAATATCATCGCTTACCATCTAGAAGCAGCAAACATGTTTTATGACCATTGGACCTACATTTCCAATTTGCTCACATCATAGAAGTCAAGATAGTAGAAATAATCGCACAAAAGTACTATAATCTTCAAAACTAATAATTGGTTAGATCAGTTTTAATAAGTTGTAAATCAAATAGGGAATAACACAAAAGAAGTACCTCATAGCGCGATAAAGAGGGCGATACCACAACACATAGCCTCCAGGGACGCCAGATATGAAATATATGATGGCAAGAAACCAAATTGTTGGACCTGGAACAAAATATAAATTCATACTATGATAAAAGATGCCAAAATAGCAATTAATATTTAATGATGAAGGGCTATACTAAGTAACCTTTAAAACCCACCTTCTCCCTTTATCCAGGCTGTGGTAACAGCTACTATATTCCATGAGAGACAGAGAACCAAACCTGCCCATGTGCAGATAAATTAAGTCAGCATAGACCATCATAACAAATTGGAAATTTAGACATTTTTCAAGACATGAACCAGAAATGAACATTACAACCAATAGAATCCACCCCTTAACTGCAAGACTCACCTAAGGCTTATAGGTCCAAAAGAGGAAGAGAGAAATAAATACACAGAGAAAACAGACTGAACCAAAATGATACTCCAAAACCAAAACCAAAGAACTTGCATGCTTAAACTATTAAAACCTTATCAAAAGAAAAAAAAACCTGAACTTTAACTTACCTAACAATGTTGTGAAAGCAACATACTGCAGCTTTTGTAGGTGGATTGGTATTTCATTTCCAATGTCATGATGAATAATAGGAAAATATGGTGGCCAATTTTTCTCCTCTATTACTATTCCAGCTGCCAAGACGAAGGCAAGAACATATGTCAAAATCAAATTGATAATGCACAAGCTCATCAAGTCATCAGTAATGAAAAAGAACCTACATCGTGCTATTGCATCCTCCTTCCTTTTCAATTCCTGCATAATATAAGGAGAAAAGTCAGTTACTATGAGGACAATTTATTCTAAAAGCAAAAGGAATTGCAAAACCACCCTACAGACAACACTAGTTGCATATGACATCCAAATTTACATTTAAGAATCAAGTCATTGCAGAATTTAGAATTTTCATAATTAAAAAGAAAACAATTCGGAAGTCAAAACATAAAATAATTTACCAGCATTCAGACAGAAAGAAATAAATTAAACTAAAATATAAGAAATTGAGAGTCAAAATTTTGGTTTGATTTTTTGTGCCAACTTAGGAATAATTAAAGTACTTCTGTGTATAACCAAAACTACAATATGAAAGTAGTAACATATCAGCATTGATACCAAATACCTCAAATAATTATTCGGAAGCACCAGATTTA
Source organism: Durio zibethinus (assembly GCF_002303985.1). The sequence goes on along the minus strand of NW_019168048.1, from coordinate 25,643,082 downwards.
TAATTCATCAGCAAGCCTTGCTCAAATGCAAACCAACAACAAGAATTTACCTGTTCTCGCTTTTTCAGTTCAGCCTCTTTCGCTTGAAGTTCCTTTTCCTTTGCTTTTAAAGCCTACAGTTGATTAGATGAAAAATATCAAAAGAATACTTTTGCTTAAACAGAATATTCAGAAACATGATAGTAGGCATTAAACATCTGGAAAGTTCTAGGATACCTTGGCAGAATCAAGAGGAATATCTATTGTTGCACCACGGTCATATGGTTCAGGAGGAAGGGGTGAAAGCCTTGATGTTGCAGGAAGAACACTACCAGGATTCTAAAATTTGTACATTTATAATTAAAAGAAACACAAGCAAGATCATAAGTACTGGCACAGGATCATTAATCATGCTACACAAGCACAACACATAACCATAACAGCATATGAAACACAAGAAAGTAAACCAGTCACATGAGAAACAATTACATTGTCAACGATCATTCTAGCATAAAAGTTTCACAGAGCAAGCAAGGTATAAGCTAATGGTAAAATGAGTCCAAACAAATTCGGGATAGAGAATAACACACAAAACTGCACCTACAATCAAGATTGACAGGCTATCTTCCTAAATATCATGATATACATGACTTTCAAGCCACATCTCCTGTCTCAGGGAGAAAGCAAGCTTATCCCTCCATAGTTTCTCTCCTTGATGACATTATGTGCATTCTTGCTCAGGGTAATTTGGTCTTTCATGTAGCACCTTTTCTTGGTTCTATCTGATTTCCATTATAGGTAAATGAGCTACTGAAAAACAGGGAAAGGAAGGAATATATTGAAATCCAGCAAGATAAAATGCAGTGGCTAGGAAGTATTATGAAGTCATTCAACCACTACCATTATTAGCAGTAGCAACTGCCATAAAGGCCATGTAAAAATCAAGGCATTTCCATGATCATGTTCATTAGCAAAAATTGTTGCTAGCATCTTCAATGTAATACCAATCACTCTCATCATTGCAGCAATTATAACTGCTTAAATTCTAGTGCCACTAGCAATCATTAGAATCAAGTCAAACCATGACCATCATGAGAAAATCAATGATAGACTTTCACTAGTCATTGCAACCAACTTATGCATTAATAGACGCATACATAAAAGTTCAGTACATTAACCTCTCTATCTGCCACCATTTTTTTTTCTTTCGCAGATCTAGACAATTGAAATCCCAGTATCAAACATTATGCAGGTAGAAGTAAGCAGACAAGTGTAGGAAAAAAGTACTTACTGTAGTATAAAAGGCACCTCCACCATAATTTGAATGCCCTGATCCTTTACTAACTGCCGGGTCCTGCAACAAATAAAATGGAAATATACAAGTCGTTTATAAGCAACATCAATAATTAAGGACTTCAACAACAATTCATCTTGCATAAATTAAATCACTACTTGTAATTTTTAATGATATACCATGACAAAGTTCCATTTGTCTAGTTTAAGGGAAACAAGTATACAGTATTCACCAATGAATATTTATTGTAAATTAGTCTATGTTTAAAAAGTACGTCTCAGAAAATGGCATTATTAGAGTCTAACATTCTTTTTTTTCTCTTTTTTTTTTTTTGTGGGATAAGAAAAGTCTAACATTCAGTTTCTTTCAATTCGTTGCTTTTCTTTTCGCGCAATGAAGAGAAAAAGAAATCAAATGAACGAAGTTACTAGAGCTATATTATAGAAAACAAGTAATATATTATCAAAATGAATTAATTCTAACATAAAGAATTCCAATTGACAGCGGAAACGAAACAGATCTAACAATTTAACCAACCAGTCATCCAAGTCAACAAAACCTACCGATCGAATCTAGCAAAAAGGAAACAGAAAAATATGCAAATCCACAATAGGAGGCATTGACATTTATGGGAAGTCGGATACGGAGACGTAAATGCGAGCGTAATGAACTTACCGAGAAAGGATTGACCTCTTCCTCGTCGAAAGGGTTAGAATCGTAGCGACTCATCGAATCACAAATATGAAAATCCTAAAACTAAAACAATGCGAAATAGATCTGAATTTGAGAAACTGGGAGAGAGAGAGAGAAAGATTTGGTGGAAAATTTAGTGTTAAAAAAAAAGGAAAGAAAAGTATATATCTATTTCGAGAAAATGTGGAGAGAAGAAGCAGGAAAAATGAGGGAGGGGAGGGGCGGAGGCGCTTGATTATACGAACGGGTGGATGTAGTTACTTCTGGTATGAACGGTGTTTGTTTCTAGAGAAAATGGAAGGAAAAACCAGACCGAGAGAGTTTCGCGGGCCGCGGCTGGGGTCTAAATAAGATTTAGTGGTGGGCTTGCTTGAACTCCTGTTAGTTTATTGACTAGTCAAATTTTGGGCCTATTCAGCGTTTTCTTTTTCTCTTGAATATTATATTCATTAATTAACAATATATTTTTAGATAAATAATACTAATATAACTAGTAATTAATTATTTTTGGTCTTAAATTTTATATTAATTAATTACAACAGAATTTTTAAACAAAATAATAATTTAATATTTAAATTTCAAGAGACAAAATAGCAATATAATGTTTAAATTTCAAAAGAGATGTTTTTATCAAAGATTGATTTCTTATTATCGAAAGAATTATTAAAAATTAATTTTTATCACTAAAATTAAATCATGCATATTCATTTTTTTTTTTCAAAAGAGATTTAAGACTTGGGAGACGATATTCCGCCGAAAGTATTGCATCTCACAATCAAATACTAGCATACTACTATTTGACAACGACTGCAAAAATGGTGTCCATTGTCGCAAGTTGTCCGTGTACGATTCCTAACTGGATTTAGCTGACATGCCACCCTTGGTAACTTTGATTACGACTGAAATCTTAGGTTGCAAGGTAAGAAGTGGTCAATTATATAATTTTAAGGAAAAAAAAAAAACAAAGTTATAAAAGCCATTCAAGTAATTAGTCTTAAAGTGTAAAATTCAGGTAATATCCAAACTCCAAGCAAATTTTAAAGCCAGCATAGATCAGCCTCCTCGATATCAATTTGCTCGATATCAGTTTGAACAAGGATGGGTAGATTCGATTCTAATTAATTTGATCAATCAAAATCAATTGAATCAAGTTAAATCAATTTATTTCAGTCAATTTTGATAATAATAATTAAAAACAATTTAATCGGTTTTTGGTATTTAAAATTAACAACAGAACAAATCTAATTAATCAAAATTTTAATAATTTTTAAAATATAATATATAACATAAAAATATAAATAATATTTTATTTGTTTTTAATAATGACAAATATAATATTAGTGGCAAAATTTTACAATAAGTTGTATTTAATGAAAATTACTGCAAAATTATTGTTCAAAATTTAAATTTTTAGCTTTTAATCAAAATTTGATTTTTCTACTAAACCTACCAATCTATTTTGATTTGGTTATTTTTTTATTATTAAGAATATATATATATATATATATTTTTTTTTTTCAAGAGGATTGATTAATTTTGCTTTTGATTTTTTCAGGACCGAATTGACGGACCGAGCACCTCTACAAACAAGCAGAAAAAAAGAAAGCATCTCTCATAAGATAATGTTTCTGCAGTTCGGCAACCTTACTTGTAAATTTGCCTGTGCACACTCAGGACATGTCGTATAGATACAAAATGGTGTTTAGAAAATTATGTACGATATCTATTTTTCAAATAAAACACACACCATCTGTCCAAAATAACAAAAATAAAACACACCAAGAAAATGTTAAAATGTTGTACGTATCAATGGACTGATCTATTCAGGTAAAAGAAAAAACACAAACAAAAGAAAGTGGACCTATCCATCACGTTGTGGGAACAGAATCATATGAATAATTGGTAACAAATAATAATGTTATGAAACAAATGATTAGCATATTTATGCCATAGCAAAGACATTGTTACGTGATTTAATGAACAACAGAATGATTACAAAGAATCAGACCTGAAAATTCAGACAGCTCAGAGTCACAGCAATAAGGTTCCTTGGACGATGACCTTCAAAACTCCTCTTACGTACGAGCTTGGGATGCAACTTGGGTTTGTTAGGATAAGCTTTTGTCTGCTGCCTCTTTACAATTAATGTATTTTCTCAAATCAACACCTAACTGATCAAATCTCTGTGACTTCCATTCTTAAACTGATATCACCAGGTTTATTGCTTACTGCCTCTCAAGTCAGTCTCCATTGGATTCATTACTGGGACGCTCTCTTCGCACAATATCCAATAGATCTTGAACAACTTCGGACATTGGTGGCCGGAATTCTGGTTCAGACTGGAAAAACAGAGTTGAGGTTAGACAAGCAATTGTACTTTCACAATGGGAGAGGTATAGAGAGTGAAATCCCTAATTATGAATGCCCTCTTTTTAATAAATCATTCATGGTTACACTATTCATATGAAATATAACATGCACAAAGCACATAAATTAAGTGACACCCTTTATTAAACTTTCCTGCAATTCAAGATCATGAATGTAAATTAAAATTATTTAAAGTAATACAAATTGTCAACCAAGTCAATTCCACGTAGAAACAGACCAAGTTTGGTTTGCCCTTCAAACCTTTCAGGCTCACTATTTATCAAGAACCACACATTTCATAGGGAAGTGAGAAACATATGTCATAGAATATGTCCAAGATGCTTGATGTTGGCTGAATCTTTTGGACAGATGGATGCTTAGGCAGAGGATGTCCTACCCAAAAAAGTGTCTAATGATATCTAAGAACTACAAATTCATTCTCACAACTTTTTATACAATTACCATCCTTTGAATGTGTTGAGAGATTGAAGTTTCATTCAATGGGCATAGAAAATGTAGGTTATCAGTGGGCTCTTAGTTTGGAAGGCAATTCCTTTAGAATCCAAGTCTTCAAGCCGCTGTTTGCTTTTTACTCATTGTATCTGGAGAGAACGAAACAATAGAAAGCATTGTGTTTCTCCTTTATCTGCTGCCTCTCTGGTTTCTCAAATCACTGAAGTTGTTTGACTGAAAATTAGCAGCCACAGCAAGTTCTCAAAGACTATCTCTAACTCCTCTTTGCAGCTACAGGGGAACTAAGTTCTTTGGTAAAAGTTTATTTTGATGTTTCTTTTCTCTGCTGCTATTTCTTGCTAAACTCTGTTAGCTTTGTATCATTGTTATAGGATATTCCCTCTTTCTTTTGAATATATAAAATCTTTAACTATCCAAAAAAGAAAGTGAGGGTTAAATTAGACAAATACAGAAAGATAAACAAATTCCAACTCTCATCCCCACTATAATCTATATTAATTCCATCATAGTCATATTCAACAATAACACATTCCAATCTAATTTGCTGAAGCGTTTCAGAATCCTATTGTAACCTACCATGCTGTCTGCATATATTAAGTACTGATACCAATTTTACATCCTAGACAGAATGTTTATAAAAAGAAAATAGTTATATGTGTGTGCGTGCACATATATAGCAAATAAAAAAACTAACCATGCTATTCTCACCTGAACACATCGAGAAATAATATCGACAAAGCGTGATAATGACTTAGCAGGATATTCTCCATTGAGAGAAGGATCAACCATCCTAGATAATGCTTCAATATCATGAAGCTGAGGGATTGCCCATCTCACTAGAAATTGCTCGCCTCTACTCCTTGTCCTAAATAACATTTTAACAAAAATATAATTGGATCAGATTAAGGAAGTGGACACACAATGATAAACTGCAACAAGGTTTCACCCGTTTACCTGTCATAAGATTCCCTGCCAGTTAACAGTTCCAACATAAATACTCCAAAGCTATAAACATCACTCTGGGAAGTGTAAATTCCAGACTCAGATCCTGGAGCTCCATAGCCATAAATTGATTCTAGTTGTCCTGACAACTGAAAGTAGAATAGTTTCAGAATTGCTAGCTGAATGCCCAAGAAAGATTTATATGGCTGCCCCCAACCAAATGATATTATGATGGCAGGGTACGAAATTCAACGATAAGCATTTAGTTTCATTATTTTCCTAACGTCAAGCAAAAAAAAAAAATGTCTCCAACATTTTCCCTACATGACTGATCACAAACTTTTCTTAGTCAACACTACTACCATTTCTGCAAAAAAAAAAAAAACGTAATTATGCCCTCAAGTGAAGCTGCTTATTACTGTACTAGCAATAATGCTAACACTATTATTAAACATATGACATAAAGCTTGTTTGTCTGGCTCAATCTTTTTAATAAATAAAGGCGACCTATTGATTTCAGAGGCACATATATTACCAGCAAGAACATGATTCAGTTCTTGGCTGCAAACACATCAACAAAAAAGGTTACAGGATACAATCAATGTGGGAAAACACTTATATACAGCTGGTTGTAATCTTGTCATCTATATATTTATATTTGTATCTCTAGAACTAAGTATTTGTATCCCTAAAATTAATGACAAAAAACTTAGGATAGACAATCCCTCAATTATACGATCAGTTTTAAGAAGATTTAGTTCCCTAATTTACCCACTAGTTAGTTGTATATAAACCTAAGGTGCTTGTATAATTCTTTATGAGCAGTTTTTCAATATACATTCAGTTTTACTCTTAGTTTTACACAATTTTATTTCTTAGTTTTTCCACATGGTATCAGAGTTTTGGGCTCTTCCCAAAAAGAAAATTTTTTCAACCTTCATTACTAAATTCTATTTCAAGCCTTCATGGCCAAATCTTATTAAATCTCTTAGTCTTATTATTTTTCTTTCTTTGGCCTTCATTGCCTAGAATCCTCTTTAGTTAAACTTTTACTATCAAGACTTGTTTCAATCCTGAGAAAGATAACCATGCCAGAGATTGCAGACTCTGCCATTACTACCCGATTTGAGGAAATGATAACTGGTAAAACAATCAAAGTACTACAGAAGTCTCGATAACAAAGAAAGTTGGATAGAGAAGAGATTGAGAAACTAAGAAGCCTATTGAAAGCTCTTGAAAAGCCTACCGGGGTATGTTCTTTGGGTAAGGTCTCTAGTTTAGGTAAAGCTTTTGATTCTCATGGATTAAATCTCTCGGTTAAGCCTATTACGAGTTCTTAGGTCATTGACTCAGAAGCCACAGATCATATGACGCATTCCTTACAGAAGCTTAGTACATATACCTATTGTCCTAGTAATAAGAAAATTGTTGTTGCAGATGGTTCACTTACTACGATGATAGGATTAGGAGATGTTCAAATTAATCGCTTGTTTGTTCTTAAAAATATTCTTCATGTTCCTAGATTGTCTACTAATCTGATATTTAGACAAAAACTTACCAAAGACATAAGTTGCAAAGTGACTTTTTATCCCTCTTATTGTGAATTTCAAGACCAAAGTTCAAAGAAAGGGATTGGACTTACTAAGGAGAATGATGGACTATACTATTGATACATCAAACAACACAAGTAATATCAAGACTAGTTTATCTTTGTCATTTCTTTCTGAAAAATCTCCCAATAAAGACAAAATCTGGCTTTATCATTTTGGTCTTAGACATCCTTCTTTTGGAACTTTGAAAAACATATTTCCTTCTTTGTTCAGAGGATTAAATGCCGAAAATTTTCACTGTGATTGTTTGCGAACTTGCAAAGCATACACGTGTCTTTTCTTATTAGTGATAAAAGAAGTTCTACTCCTTTTTACTTGATTCATAGTGACATATGGGGTCCCTTTACAATTCCTAATATTTCTAGTGTAAGGTAGTTTGTTTCTTTCATAGATGATTGTACCAGGGTCTCTTAGATATTTTTACTTGAATCCAAATCAGATGTGAATAATTTATTTTTAAGCTTCCAAAACATGATCCAAAATCAATTTGGAGTGAAAATCAAGAGATTTAAGTTTGATAATGCCAAAGACTAATTCAACTAGAATTTATCAGAATTTATCTACCTATTTCCAAAAGGAGGGGATTATCCATGACTCATCTTGTGTTAATACTCCACAACATAATGGAATGGCAAAGAAGAAAAACAACCATTTACTAGCCACAACCTGAGTTTTACTTTTTCATTCAAACGTACCAAAATCCTACTAAGGGCAAGATGTTCTCACTGCCACACATATTATAAATAGTTTATTTTCAAGGGTTTCGGAATTTAAAACTCCTATGGAACTACTTTCACAATTCTATTCCAACTTTAAAACCACAAACAACCTTACACCTAAGATATTTTGTTGTACATCATTTGTTCACGTGCACAATCATAATATGGGGAAGTTGGATCCTAAAGCAATTAAGTGCATTTTTGTGGGGTATTCATCAACTCAGAAAAGGTATAAGTGCTTTCATGCCCTTATAAAAAAATTCTATGTGCTTGCAGATGTCACTTTTGAAGAAAGTAAACCATTTTTTACTTAACCTTATCTTCGGGGGGAGACTTCATTCATGAAAGATAAGGATAAAGACTTCTTTTTGCTTGATTTGTTCTCCTCTTCAACATTTTTACCCATTAATTCTTCTAAGTCTAAACCTGTTTATTCTGAGTCCAAGTCAAACATTGAATTTGAGTCTGAATCCATTCCAAACACAAAAGATGTGACAAAGGATAATATTGTTCTTGATTCTATAAAGGAATTATAGGTGTACTCAAAAAGAAAAGTTTCAGATCCTAAACCAGTGTAAGCCCAAAAACTTGATCCTAACTCTGGAAGTGAGGTAACTACAGTCTTTGACTCTGTTTCTCAAAATGAGCATGAATCTCCTAAAACTATAAGTAGTGGTTATGATCTGTCTATTGCCATTAGAAAAGGAACCAAAGAATATACTAAGCATCCACTATACCCAATCTCTAATTTTATGTCATTTGAAAAATTCTTACCATCCCATAAAAATTTCTTTATGAGCCTAAACACTATTTCTATTCCAACTACATTATCTGAGACATTATCCAGTGAGAAATGGAGGCAAGCCATGAAAATAGAAATGGAGGCCTTAGAAAAATATAAGACATGGGAATTGGTAGAGTTGCCTAAAAGAAAAAATCCAACTGAATGTAAATGGGTTTTCACTGTTAAATACAAGGCAAATGGTCTTGTTGAAAGGTATAAAGCCAGGGGTGGCTAAGGGCTACACTTAAACTTATGGAGTAGATTATTAGGAAACTTTTGTTCCAATTGCCGAGATAAATATAGTTAGAATTTTGTTATCAGTGGCCGCAAATTAAAATTGGTAGCTTCAACAATTTGATGTAAAGAATGATTTTCTACATAGTGATTTTATAGAAAAAATATATATGAAGGTTCCACCGAGATTTGGAAGTCATCTAGAAGCAAACAAAGTATGCAAGCTGAAAAAGGTTTTATATTGCCTTAAACAATCTCCTAGGGCTTGGTTCGGGAGATTTGCCAAAATGATGTTAGTAATGGGATATAAGTAAAGTAAAGGGGATCACACATTATTTATCAAACACTCTGATTCAGGGAGAGTCACAGTTTTATTAGTGTATGTTGATCATATATTGTAATCGGAGATGATGACAAAGAGAGAGAATCTCTAAAACAATGTTTGGCTAGAGAATTTGCAATAAAAGAGCTAGAGAGATTGAAGTATTTCCTAGGAATTGAAGTAGCTCACTCATGGCATGGTATTTTCATCTCACAACAGAAATATGTGATGGATCTTTTGAAGGAAACTGAGAAGCTTACATGTAAACCTACAAATACCCTTATAGATCCTAGTCATAAACTTGGAGAAGCTAATGAAGATGCTGCTGTAGATAGAGAGATATATAAAGATTAGTTGTAAGACTCACTTATCTCTCACATACTAAACCTGATATAGCATATGCTGTGAATGTGATAACTCAATTTATGCATAGTCCTAAAGAAGTGCACCTACAAGTTGTTTACCACGTATTGCACTATTTGAAGGCCAATCTTGGGAGAGGTATCTTATTCAAAAGAAATTCGTGGCTGGTTCTAAAAACATATACAGATGCGAATTATGCAGGTTCAGTAACTGATAGAAGATCTACCTCAGGTTATTGCACTTTCCTAGGTGGTAATCTTGTGACTTGGAGGAGTAAAAAACCAAATGTGGTGGCAAGATCAAGTGTTAAAGCAAAATTCAAAGCGATGGCTCAAGGAATTTGTGAACTACTATGGTTAAAGATATCTTAGAAGACTTGAAGATCAAGTGGGATGGACTAATGAGACTACTGTGATAACAAGTCTGCAATAAGCATTGCACAAAATCCTTTGCAACATGATAGAACAAAACACATTGAAGTAGACTGGCATTTTATAAAGGAGAAATTAGATAGTGGTTTGATTTGTACACCGTATGTATCAACCAAAGGCCAACTTGCAGATGTGTTGCCTAAAGGTCTCAGCAGTGCAACATTTTAAGAAATTATTTCCAAGTTGGGAATGGAAAACACCTATTCACTAGCTTGAGGGGGAGTGTGAGAAAACATAATTTACAGCTAGTTATAATCTTGTAATCTGTATATTTATATTTTTATCTCTAGAATTAAGCATTTGTATCCCTAGAATTAAGGAAAAAAAAAATTAAAATAGACAATCCCTCAATTATAGGATCAGTTTTAGGAAGATTTAGTTTTTTCGTTTACCCACTAGTTACTTGTATATAAACTTAAGATGCTTGTTTAATTTTTTATGAGGAGTTTTTCAATATAAATTCAGCTTTACTATTAGTTTTACATACAGTTTTATTTCTTAGTTTTTCCACAATCATCATATCTATAAATTTCCGAAAAGATTAGTTTGGGGGAGATTGCTGTTGCAGCTACTTGAACCAGCTTTAGGTAGACAAGTAATTAGAGGAATGGTGAGGCACTCCTATTTATGTTTATATTACTAGGCATGAGAACAGGTCAGTTTCCTCTCCCAGATATAGAATTATCTGGGACTTCACTGAATAATTTATCATACCAAAACAAAGGCCAAAATACCTGTCCTTACTGTTAGTATCATGCAGTCATTGGACAACTGAAACCTCCAAAATTTTTCTTTATACTAAAAGTAACAAGGCTAGATAAATAGTCAAATGAGAAAATAAAGAAGAAAAACGTAAAAATATATGGTTATCTCAAGATCTTAATACCAAACATCTCACCATTATGGCTGCTAATATTCCAACTTATGTCAATTATTTTCTTCAAAACTAATGTTTCCCAGAAAAATGTTGTTATTTTGTTTAACTTTTTTCATTTTTGAGGAATTTCTTTTGATTTATAAATCGCACACCAGCCACTTCTCCAAATGCAAACAACCCAGTCTTAATAAAAATATAAAATTTGTGTTTAACCCAGTAAAAGTTCCCAGGTTTACCACCATCCCATGTTCTAAGAGGCAAAAAATAAGGTGATGACAAGCTTAAACCTACCTGACTTACAGAACCTGATGCTATTAATCGAGCCAAACCACAATCAGAGATGCGCACATCAAGATCATCATCAAGGAGAACATTGGCAGACTTGAAATTTCTGTGTACAACAGGTGGCTGGCAGGCCTCATGCAGATACCTTCTCACATAAAGCAAAAAAATCAGGACTGAAGTGGTGTGCACTTCAACAATAAAACTTAAGGAAAGGACCAAAGAAAATTAACAAATCCCCACCCCCACCCCCAGCCCCCAAAAAACAGGAAAGAGTGTGTGTGTGTGTGTATGTTAAGGGGGAAGAAAACATGAATTTATCTATTTAGTTTACTCTTTACATTCTGCAATTATGTCAATCTGCACATCTAACAACTGTCCAAGTATCTTATTATTACATGGCACTATTAAGTATATAAATTACTAGACTATTAGAATAATTTCACTCTTAATTCTTTTCACTGTCCAGCATAACGCTACTAGGAACAGAAAGGTCATTGGCAAAAAAGACAAAAGGTTCATAATAAAATCTCCCACCTGCAGTTAGCCATTTCTTTCTTTTGACATGTTCATAATTATCTTCATTGTACTCCCTCTAGTAACTTAGATTTATTGTTTTTACAATTTAGTCTTTACAAACTAAAGCAGTGAGGCTCTAACCAGATTCAATTTCATAATATAACTCCTTGTTAATAACATCATGCTCAAGCCGTTTGCACAATGTAACTGATGACACCCATTCCACTTAAATAAAGATTCCAACCACAGCAGCCCAACCAATTGAATATCTAAAGCTGAACCTACTAGGGTAGAGAAGGAGCAATGAAAGATACAGACATCTCATCTCAATGGTAACTTGACTTACTCTAAGGCTTTAGCAGCTCCAAGCACCATTCGAACTCGGGCATTCCATGAAAGCTTCTTTCTAAATTCATCATCTGACTGCAGCGCATCCTGCAGTGATCCATTACTGCAATACTCATAGATCAAAAGCTTTTGACCATGCTCTGCACAGTAACCCACCAGCCTAACAATATTCACATGCTGGATATGATCAATATTTTCTACCAGCTCAATAAATTCATCATCCTTCTGTTGGCTGGCAACTCTCTTGTCCAGTTTCTTGACTGCAAGTAGCTACAAAATGCATCCAGCACGATTATGAATCAGACCATGCAGCTGCTTCATACATATAAACTGTCTACAATGTCTACATAATATGCAACGGCACCATACGCGAGTTCAACTTTGTGTACATACGCAAATAAGTGGAAAATGAGTAAAGAAAAAGAAGGACAAAGGGGAAGATGGCATTATAAATTCTAAAACTGACCAACATAGGTTATTTTTTACCACTAAGATTTGAATTTACCAGCTCAGGTTAACTCAATAGTTCAGTTAGATCTAGCATTATTTTTTTCCCCACTTGCAAGCCTACGAAGCATTAACTTCGAAAAAATTATTAAAGCAAAAGAACGACCCTGATTATAACAAAATCTAAAATAAACAATTATACCTTCCCATCCGGAAGTTCTGCCCTATAGACACTCCCTAGCATGCCATCACCTATAAGATTTTCTTGTGAAAAGCTGTTTGTATATTGTTGAAGGGCTGCAATGGTGAAAGACTTTGCAAATGTAGATGGCTTTCGAGGTTTTACAGAAGGCCTTGCAGTAGTTACTTCATCAGGCACCAATGGTTTCACAATGACCTTCTCAGAAAGCGGTGGAGGAGGAGGAGGAGGAGGAGGAGGTGGAGGTGGAAGTAGTGGGGGCTCCATCAACATCATATTGAAGCTACTCATGTCTAGCTCATGGTCAAATCGCCTTGGCGTTGTACCCATCCTTTCCACATTTCTCTCTTTTTCATTCTGCGGCTTTGCAATTGCCCCCATTCTTCCCCTCACTGCTTGATTACCTCCCTCTGGTCTTGTAACTGCCTCTTTTGGGCCTGTTCACAAAATATTCAAAAATCATTATTGCTTGAACAATTAAAACTTAACAATAATAGCAAAGAATCTATATATAAATTGAATTGGAGTAAAAGCATAGTCATTTGCCTTTCTCTGTTTGACTGGTTGTGGTGGGTAAGAGCCCATTCTCAGCAAGGTTCTCTCTGTTGCCTCTAGATTCACCTACTTGATGCCTTTTGAAAATTCTGCTGGCCTCTTCCCTTCCTCTGCTCCACTTTGGCATAAAAAGAACAAGTGCTAACGCCAATATTATAAAAAACAAAACACCTGCAATTGATATCCACACCACCCTTTTAGTAGTTAAGAATTTCTTCTCTCCAGAATTAGCTCCCTCTGACGCAGAAGGCCCATCAGCATGTTTCCCGGGTGTTTGATCAGATGTTGGCACTTGATCAGAACTTGGTGCTTCAGAATGTGGTGGTGCATGTGGAGGTGCTAATGGTGATGTGGGGGCAGGCAATGGGGAAACAGTGGAATTAAATGGGTTTCCATCTTTTCTGTGTAGAAAATTTCAGTGTAACCAAACAAATACATAGCAGAAAGAAATGAAGTATATAATAATTACATTTAGATTATATCTATGGAAAAAAACGAAATCAAACAAAAAAACAGTATATGCCAAGTACGTTTAGATTATATCTATGAAAAAAAATGAAAAGTGGACCAAGAACCATCCTCAAAAGAAGATTGTTTGGTTAGCATGTCATAATATATTGGGCTCCATAGGGTGCATAAATCCATCATCCAGATTTAACCAATTGTTACTAAATAATTGGCCTTTGTGGTATTACTCAATGATAAAACATATAAGTTCCCTAAATTTGGGAAGCTGAGAAACATCTTTAATATCATCGGATGTGCATCTAGCAGCATGACCTTTACTGATGTGTGCTTGCTTAAAATTGGGGAATGAAGGATTAACCTCTTCAAATGTAATAATTGCACAGTGCTCACCTGAAGCTTGGGATACTCAGCATCTTCTCAGGTATGGGTCCAGAGAAAAGGTTATTTTCTATGTTCCTGTTCAAAACAAGATGAAAAAGGTAAGATTCCTCCTAGAAACATCTGAGAACCATTATAATATGGTTCTTGATATGTAAAAGAATTATAGAAACACATATTCATTCTAAAAGATACAAATGCCATAGTAGAGAAGAGTACAAATCTCTTAAGGGAAGATCTTGTAAAACATCTAGTGTCCCAGACAGCTGATTGACCTGCAAACGTCTGCCAAGTGAGACAGTTAGATTTATTGTCCATACAGATAAAATTGTCATTCAGAAAGCAGGAGAACTCACAGAGTGGTCAGACGAGACAAATTTTCCATAGATGGAGGTAGTTGCCCACTCAATTTGTTATTGGACAAATCCCTATAAAGAAACAATTTGCTCCAACTATGAATATACTATAAAAAGAACCAAGAAATTAGCAATTAAATTGAAAATTGAGACCTACAGATTGATCAAGCCAGAAAGGGCTTGAAAGGCATCTGGTATCTCTCCACTCAAAAGATTGTTGTTTAGTGACCTGACAGAACAAAAGAACAAAAGCTAGGAATATGTTCTGTTTTAAAGTAAGTATGCTGGGCATCATCTCAAACAACAGAGAAGCAAAAACTTACATGTCTGTCAACAGAGTCAAAGATGATAGTGAATCTGGAATGCTTCCAGTGAACTGATTAGCTGAAAGAAAACTGCCAAATTTAAAGAGTACTAAGAATTTGCTGAAGAGATGAAAATATATATGAATTCATGTGAGGATAAAACATACAAGTTTTGCATAGTAACAGGCAAATTGGATGGAATATTGCCCCCAATCTGGTTGTTGCTTAGATCTCTGAAACAGGACCAATTAAAAAAAGTCAATCAAAATGTCCATCCTACATATCAGAAAAAATAATACCATCTAATATTTCAGAAAATGTGACAATATTACTGTAATATGGAGAAGAGATACCTCACACCTCCCCCTTATTTTCCAAGCATAACTAGAGCACATTATTCACTCATTTAGTTGATTAACATATTGCTGAATGCATTAATAATTGCATGTATCATGCATGATACAATTATTTTGAGGGAAATCAATTTAGTGTTTAACAAGTTTAAAAGTCAATACATATTAACTTCCTAAAATCCCCATACATTTGAAATCAATCCAAAACCTAAATGCATAAAAATTGCCAAACAACTGCATTCTGTGCTCTTTTTTCCATTACAGCCTATTATGAAGAACATTGTAAAAGGACACAAAAAGCAGCGAAGAAAGGGTTAGTCTCTTTATGAAGTGCAGGAGAAGTCACTTTATCAAGCCAATAATATAAGCGGACAAATCCCCATGCATTTGAAATCAATCAAACACCTAAAAGCAGAATAAGTGTCAACCAAATGCATTGTGTGCTCCTTTTCCCAGTATAGCCTAGTATGAAGAACATTGTAAAAGGATACAAATAACAGTGAATAAAGAGTTACCCTTTCTGAAGTGCAAGGGAAGTCACTTAAGTTAAGCCAATAATATAGCAATATTGTTCATTTAACAGGCATAGGCACAGAAATTGGTTTGTAAGAGGAGGAAAGAGAAAATATGACTTACATTGCCTTGATAGATGTAAACATTCTTAAGTTATCACCCAGTTGTCCACCCAAGTTAGCACCATTTAGAACTCTGCAAAAACCAAACTATCAGTTAAACATTGACAACGTAGCAAAAATTTTATTAACATAAAGAATCAAAGAAGTGGCCTCGCACATTCTTATTATGCTGGAACCGTTACATTGTACACCTTGCCATGCTTCAGCACATGGGTCTCCGCCAGAAGCAACCCATCCAGGAAGTAACGGAGCGCCCAATGCAGTATGTAAGCTATTAATCGCAGCAACTATTTGATCAAAGCAATGCAGGCAGTTAGATACAAAGTTTCACATTATAACTAGAAAGCAGCATAAGAGTCGGAATGAAACAAAACACACACACACACACATTAAATCGTCAGAAAAATGCTAAAGCGAATCCACAGATAAAGTCCTAGAAAATTGAAAGGGAAATATCCCAGCTAAAAGCTTCATTCCTGGTAGAGAATACAAGGAACAAATAAGGAGAGCAAAATTTATAAAATCAAAACTTCTTCAGTATTCAGCTATTGACTTAGTTAAAGAGACTATGCCTATTTCCCCAGCTTTAGACAGTGATATAACTCATGTTCCACATCTTTTATTTTCTTCCACTTTCCCACATTTTTCAGCAACCAAACAGATTAATCTAAAAGGGAAAAAAAAATGCTGCAAGATTAACTTTACCATCACTAGGATTGGTTAGTCCAAACGAAATCCTGGCTGCAGAGATCAGCAAAAACCCCAAAAAGATCTTCAAATTCTTCCACTCTACACCAGATCTCTTACTACCCATTGATCTCTAAACTCAACTTCTAAAAGCCCTCCAAAATTCCAAATCACTCCTTCACAACATTAATCTCATAACAACAAACTTCCAATCTGAAAAACAGAACAAAAAAAAAAAAAGAGAAAAAGTCAGTGATCTAAACTCGAAATGATCTTAACAAAACTAAACTACTTCAAAAAAAAAAAAAAAACCTTCAATTCCTGTCCACTGCATAAAAGACCAAAAACAGTTACAAGTGTATGTAGATATGTACACATATATAAGCATACAAGTATATTTCAAATCTTAAAACAGTAAGGGAAAAAAAAGAAAGAAAAGAAGTGAAGAACTCACTGGCAAATTGAAGAGGCAGAAAGTTGAAGAGAAATGTTGAAGGTAATTGAAGAAAATGAGTCCAATAAGGAAGAGGAAAGTAAGTGTTCAAAGATGTTTCACAAAAGTTGTAGAGATTTTTATATTTTAATGCCTTTAAACAAAAACACATAAATATTGAGTAAGAACTTAGTTGCTAAGTTTCATGAATTTGTGAATAGAAAGCAGAATAAAAAGATAAAATGTAAAATATAATTGCAGATTAAAAAAAAGAGAAAAGGTACAGAGCAAAATGTGGAAAAAGGGGCAAGCAGAGGTTCTCTCTAGCTATTGAATCTCTTTTTTTTTTTTTTAATATGAAAATAAGAATAAACAGAAAGAGTGTTTTTTTTTCTATGCCACGCCACGCTAGTCATGCATATCAGTTTTATAAAAAAAAAAAAAAAAAAGCCGATATCGGACGCGAGCTATGAGGGCGCGTGATAAGTCGGAAAACATGCTCCCTTAGAACATCCCTTTGTTAGGGGAAAAGTAGATTTTTAGGCAGCCGAGTTGTGTTTTTCAGCATCTTAGATATTTTTCTCACTGATTTCCTAAACCAACGGAAAATCCTTTTTTTTTTCAGTGAACTCAAATCAAGGCTCCTATCGAAAAATGTAATTTTATACATTTTAATTAAAACTTACATTTTATCTGTGGATATAGATTTGAATGGCGGCAAAGGCTGACGCTGATGTCGGCGGGTTAAGGATAGTGGAACCTACGCGCTTTGAAGGTAATTGAGAAAGCGGTAAAATGTATGACCGTTTCAAACCTTTTATTTACGTTTCATTTTTATTTTTAAATTTTAAATCATTCTATGATATCTTAAATCATTCTATGAAATCACAAATGCACTTTCGCCTTAGAAAAAGTGCTCAAAGGTAATAAGATAATGAAATCCCTTACCACTAATTTACAAAATGTAAACTTCAATCCGACAAAAAAAAAAACTGCAAATTTGTAAATATAAAGAATAGTCGGCAGTTTTTCACGTGCTTTGTCGACCATTTTTTCAGGGTGTTTTTTTCTAGGTCATTCAAGGCCCACATTCGGTCTTCAAAATCAAAATGAACTTGACGTTTTGGACTCTTTTCGCCCCGCATGAAATGAAGTTTTTAATAAGCATCAAAGAAGTTGCAGATCTTAGAACCTGATTTTTCTCTTTATAATTAAGATGACCAATGATTGATGCGGCAAGAAGCAAAGCAAGGAAGTCTTCTATTTGAGCAGCTTTGCATTACATGTGTGAATGCATAATAGTAATTATAAGTTCATTAAACTTTGATTAACTTTGATGAAAATTTTTCATCCAAGAATTGATTACAAATGCAACAAATAATAAAAAAGCAAAACAATAATTCAGTGTAATGTAATTGAAACTTTTGCAATGTTTGAATTTTCTTCTTAGAAAAAAAAAAAAGGTGGTTATGATGATTCTGTAATTGACGATAAAAAATATATTGATAAACATGATTATTCTTATCCAAAAGCTTTCTTTTATATAGTATTTCACTTAATTTCACCATTATTGGTTTATATTAAGACACTCACCATAATAACAAGAAATTAAAATGTATTAAAAAAATTGTTTTTTGTAGACCGATTCATAAATGATGTTAAATATTGATATGTGTAATTTTTATTATATTAATTTTTTATTTTTTAAATATATTTAATATATATGAAAATTTTTAATTATATTTGTAAAATTTAAAAATTGATAATTAGTTCAATATAAATGTGAATGGAGCTAAGAAAGAAAAAGGGGGTTCGTTAAACTTTGAAGGCCGTTGCATTAATTTGTCAGTTTTTGGTTGAAAGATAAAAATTCAAAGTTAGAAAAGCGACTTTTAAAAAAGCGATAATTTTTTTTTATCCCTTTCAGCACGCAAAATAAAGTCTTATAAAATATTAAGAAAATGACTTAAAAGGGTGTGTATTGCTTTATACCATTGTATAGCTGTCATTCGTCGAAGAATCAAACCGGATGGGTTGGCCACCCACGGAATTTTACTCAAATCTCCATCTCTTATTGGCGGTTACCACGGACATGTACCTATATGCTATCAATATATTTTTTTTAAAAGAAATTCGAAGATAAATAAATTATTTAATTTTTTATATTAAAATAAAATATATTGTATTTGATAATTTAAGATAAATAATTATAAATTATGTATTTGAGATGATCGTAATAAATAATCATCGATCAACAAAATTTAAACCTAAAAATTTTTCATTAAAAAAGATAAATATAATCAATTGAACTAATCATTTATTACTATATGCTCTCAATATTCTTTGTTTTGTTTTGGTAATCATTTGGTCCCTTTAATCCTCTTAATTATGCTGATCACCTCTAATAGCGTTAGTCATTGGTGTTTTAGCTTAGACATGCAAAATATAATCTGATTTTACTTTTTAAGTATTTCTATAACACTACTAATACGTGTTAAGATGTTGCAATTATTATACTCATAAGAATTAATCTAATTGATTAAGGTATGAGCTAATTTTTTTTGTCAATTAATATCGATGAAGATATATTTTGAAAGTAAACTTTTAAATACCTTAAATTAAATTAAGAAAGTGTGTTTTTAAAATCTTTTGTAAAATTTTTATAAAAGAAGTATGAAAAAGATAATAAATTTAAGCAAAGTATGTAAATACCCTAAATTATATTATAAAAAAAATTATCGCAATCATTATTATAAAAATTTTATACTAAGAACAAATAGAACTTCAATTTTGTAAAAAAAAAGGACAAAAGAACTTCAACTTTTGCGACGTGCATGGCATAAAATCTGCATCTTTATAGTATGTATATATATATATACACGTGAGGAAAAAAATAATGGATGAAATTGTAATGTCATTTATATATCTGTCAAAATTGTCACCTCATTCAGTTAGGTTTGAACGAATTTGTGTTATCACAAACACTATCATCTTATTTGACCAAATCAACAAACAATAATATCTTAAAAAATAGACCTGTAAAGATAATGAATAAGAAAGTTTCCAGGCAACGAGAAAAAGGAGGACATCGATAGCAACCTTATAACTGAGTTTAGATATTAATATGGGAATTTATGTCACTCTCTCGTTGTATTATTTTGGGTTTTGTATTTAGTTTATAACTAGTTTTATATTCTATCTTGATTTAATGTCTTCTGAAGGTGGTCAGTGGTGACCCTCGAAGGACCAACCCAGAAGTAATGCCTCGTTACAAGGGGTTATGCTCGAGCGGAGTCCCCACCAAACGTTGATGCTCTTGTTGGTTGTGATTGCGAACCAAAACCACTGTTGCTGCCCAGGAAAAGACAGCGCGCCTGCCACTTTAGCAAACAAAGTATTTCCTTCAGTTGATGGGTGTTTTTTATTTAATAAAATTAGATTATAATTCGGACGATACACAAATAATTTTATTTATTTAATATAAATATATATTAGTTTTTTTAAATTTAATTTAATTAAAACTTATAATACTTATAAAATTTATATATATTAATTTATCATTAAAAAATAAACTTTCTATAAACAAAAGAAATTATGTCTTTCCTTTGGATATTTTTGTTTATAATAATATTTATACACCTTTAAGATTAGATCAAATAAAAATAAATTATGTCTTTCTTAAAAAAATAAAAATATATATTATTGAATGATAAATTAAATAATAAAAGAAGTATTAACATACTTTCACTTTAGTAATTTTGACTAAATTATTATGCAAAATATGAAAAAATATGTGAAAATATGTGAAAAAAGAAAAAATAAATTGAAAAAATATTATTTTTTTATAAGAATGAAATTATAATAACAATAAAATATATCTTGAAAAAAAGTAATAAACAAAAAAAATAAATAAATTGCAATAGTAATAGAATATATCTTGGAAAAAAGTTATTGAAAATTTTTTTAAAAATTGACGTATAATATATTACATTTATAGTTTTAAATTTGTAGAATAATTCTTTAGTGGCAATTAGAATTAAATAGATCATTTTTAAATTAATCTTTTAAAATTTAAAATGGATATAATAAGTGATAAAGATACTATTAATTTTTTTGCATTTATTTGAAATATAAATTTAATAATTAGAGTTCAAATAGATATAATCATTTTGATGATCTTATTATTTAAAAATTTAAAATGAAAAATTTTTGAATTTTCAAAATCTTACATAAAGTTACTTAAATTTTTAATGTTTTACGTAAATTTTTTAAAAAGATAATTTTTTAAATTAAGATAAAAAAGATTGTTGGAAGATTTGGATAAACTTAATCTTTGTAATTTTTAAACATGTTTGAAAGATTTTGATAATTAAATAATTTTTTAAATAAAGCTAATTGGTAAACAACTAAAATTATTTATTAAAAATATAAAATATGTATTTCATATTTTTACTTTTAAAAAATATATCTCTAAATTGATTTGACTTTCAATTATAATTGGAATAACGTTGATACTTGAATAAATTTAAAATTATTTAATTTGTAATTAAAAGAAATTATCTTATTTTTTGAAAAAAACTATCTTATGTGTCATTTTATAGAGTTGTCCACATAGAGACCCATATGACAAACTTTTTTATGTATATTATTATATAATATTAGATTTTTTATTAAAATTTAATAATACTATATATTAAATAAAAATTAATGAACTATAAATTACTATTTCCTTAATAAATGTTTGTAAACATTATTTTACATTCTCCATTAAATAATTAATGTTTTGTTTTTAACCTTTCCAGTACATTAATTGAAGTTTTTTTTTTTTAATAGGGAATCTACATTTATATGTAAAAATTAACCCCCAACCAAATTTATCAAAAGGTTATCAATGTCATAAAAAAATTAAAGGGCAAATTTAGGAAGAAGAAAAATTAAAACTTCTCTGTAAGATTTTCCTCTCTTTTCTTTCTCTCTATCCTTTATTTTTTCTCCATTTTCTTTTTCTTCTTTTCTTTCATCCTCTATTTCATTCTTTTTACTTTTTTATTTTCACTTCTCTCTTTCTTCTCTCCCAATTGAATATGAGCCTTGCTCAATCGCCACCTTTTTTCTTTTCTTTCTTATCTTTTTTTCTTTCTCTTCTCTTTTCCCTTTCTTTTTTGCCAAACAAATCTTTGCTCGAACAGTCCAAGCCTTTCACTATTCAACCGAAACTACCTCTTTGTTTGTTTTTTTTTCTTTGTTGGGTTTCTCAAAATATGTGAAGATTGTGGTTTTTGCTTCTTCTTTTTTTATATGTTTTTGGTTTGTGAATCTTATGATAGGTTTTGGGTATGGCTTTTATTTGGAATGAAAATGTGTTTTAGGTTTGAATATATTTTGTAGACACTTCATTTTATCCAAAATTTTTTTAAAATTTATTGGGTTTTGAATTTTGATTCTAATTGTGTAATTAGGCTTTAATTAATTAGAAAAGTGAATTTATGGTCCAAGATTAAGCCCTAAATTTTATTTATATTTTAATATTTTGAGTCTAATTTTTTATTTAATTTCTATTTTTTGAGTAAAAAAAAGTCAAAGTCAATTGGTAAAAAAAATAAAAAATGGGTAAAACTAAAAAGAAAAGAAAATGTGGGATTTTGAATGGAAAATCTTGGATTAAATTCAACTCTTGGATTCTATCTTAGATTTTAACTTTAATGGTTAAATAATTTTGGAAAGACTTGAAGCTCAATCTATTTAAAAAATGAAATATTACATAGAGAATAAAATTTGGAAAGAAATCCTAGATTCGATTCAATTAATTTCTTTCAAATCGAAAGAGATTTAATCCCTATATAAGGATCTTGAATCTATGATAAAAAAGGAGGCCTCATAACAAGTCACTTCAAGATCAAATAGAGATCATTAAAAAGAAAAAAAAAATTGGACAAAGTTTTGAATCAACAAGGAAGAAGCAATCAAGCAAAAAAGTTTTGCAAGAAGATCTAATTAGAGTTTTTGGAAGGAAGGCTAAGATTTATAGTAAAAAGTATCAGTTTTTGCAAAGTAAAAAATTATTGAAACCCGTGATCCATTGAGGTAATATTTGCTTTTTTTTGTGATTTTTGCATAACATTTATATATTTAATTACATATTTTGCATGGTTTATATATTATTATTTACATGATTGCATGATTTATATATTATTATTTGCATGATTATATATTTAATTGCATGTTTATTTGCGTGATTTATGTATTATTAGTTGTATGGTTATATATTTAATTACATGTTATTTGCTTGATTGATATATTAATATTTGCATGATTATATATTTAATTGCATATTTATTTGCATGGTTTATATATTTTTATTTGCATGATTATATATTTAATTACATGATTATTAATATTATTATTTGCATGATTATATATTTGATTGCATGTCTAACTGTGTGATTATTAATTTATTTATTTGTGTGATTGCATGATTATTAATATTTTTATTTGCATGATTATATATTTAATTGCATGTTTGTTTGCATGATTGACATTGTTAATTGCATGATTATTAATTTATTTATTTGTGTGATTGTATGATTATTAATATAGTTATTTGCATAGTTGTTTATTTGTTATTATTGCATGATTTTATATTTATTGCATGATAAATGTTATTGCATGACTAATATTATATTTTTATGATATTTAATTGCATGTTTCTATATTTATTTTGTGCATAATTGCATGATTATACATCATTACTAATATATTTGTGTGCTTATATTTGATTTCATGATTATATATTTGCATGAATGGTTATTAATATATTTGTATGGTATTTTATATTTGCATGATATAATATATTTGCATGATATAATATATTTACATAATTGTTATTATCGCATGATAATTAATATATTTACATGACATTCTTGTAAGAATATTTTAGCATGATTTAGGCATGATATTATTACATGATATTTGGTATGATTTATAATATTATATTTGCATGATTGTTTTTGCATGGTATGACTTAATATTTATTGCATGATTGTATGATTGCTTTATATTTTGACAAAATTTTTGTACTACCACATTTAGTAAATAAATAAAAGGATTGGAATTAATTTATTTATATGATAAAACTATCTCTGATAAGGCTTAGATTAGATAACATATAATTAACTTAGTACCAATTTTGGGCGTAAAAGGATACTAATACTTTTCCTGCACATAATCGACTCTCGAACCTTAATTCTGTTGATGTAGACCAAAACCTATTATTTTCAAGAACTCTTAGCTTAGGCTTAGGATAACCTTAAAAAAGATATATTCACATAGATGGCCAATCACACCTAGCTAAAAAAGATTGGTGGTGACTCCATGAATTTTATGTTTAATGGGTAGGTTTCCCAACCTAAACATTTTGGCGACTCCACTAAGGACATTACAGAGTCAAGCCATTAGTTAGTTATGCGTTATCTCAAACCTTACTTTGATAATTTTTATTATGCAATTATTTATGTGGACTAACCTATTTGTTTGTGATTTCTTATTTGTTTATTTTGTAGATATTATTTTTTTTCACACCATATCTATTTTATTACTCGACATGTCTTTTTATACATACCACACCTGCATTCATGCATAAGCTCTATACCAGGGCTTTATCCCTTATAGGAGGGAGTAAATACCTACGCTTTCGTTAGGTGATAACCTCCTTGTGAGCTAGCGAAAAGTCTTACTCAAATTGAAACCTTTTCGTTTGAGCCTATAATGGTAGGCGAGGATCTCATGCTTTACTAGTCAATAATGGACGATGATGTAAGGAACAATTTGAGAACTTTTAGAGTTTCAAACCTTTGACCCATAATGTAAATAAATTCTAAAGATTTGAACCTAAGTTAGAGCTGTCCCCTCCCTTTACTAGAAAACCCTAAATAGGACACATGATAGAACATTTATTCTGCTTGTAAATTTATATATTGTTTCTTGTATATATTATGTATTGTTTCTTGTATATATTATGTGCATACTAATCCTTTATATTTTTCCTTATATATATTACGTTTACTAACCCTTTTTTTTTACTATATATACATGCATTTATATCCTTAAATCCTTTTATTGCATTCATGCATATATGCATTCATTCATACATAGATGCATTCATTCATGCATACATGCATTCATTCATGCATTATTCCATTTCACCTTTTCATATATTAAAAGATGTGAATGCTAGATTATAAATTAAAGAACATTTTTTAAAGTTTTGTAGATAGTTGTGAATATGAATTTTTATTTTGACTATGTATTGCATACTTGTAAACATTTTTGTATATGCACTATTTTATTTGCCTTTTCAATTTTGTACATAGCTATGGATATAAATTCTTGTTTTTCACTACGTATTGGATACATGTATTTGCATATACATTTTTATCTATATAAATATTTTTGTATGTACATTATTTCATTTGTTTGGAAAATCTTTGCCTCTTCAATTTTGTACATAGTTTTGGATATGAATTCTTATTTTTCACTATGTATTGCATACATGTATTTGCATATAAATTTTTATCCATTTTTGTATGTACATTATTTTATTAGCTTGGGAGAATCTTTGCATTTTCAGTTTTGTACATAGTTGTGAATATGAATTCTTATTGTTATCATGCATTATATACTTGCATATACATTTTTATTCATATAAACATTTTTGTATGTATATTATATTATTTGTTTAAGGCAATCTTTGCCTTTTCAATTTTGTAAATGGTTGTGAAAATGAATGCATTGCATACATATATTTGTATACACATTTTTATCCATGTAAACATTTTTGTATGTATATTATATTATTTGTTTGGGCAATCTTTGCTTTTAAAATTTTGTAAATAGTTGTGAATATGAATGCATTAAATATATGTATTTGCATACACATTTTTTAGGTAAGAGTTCTTAGTATATATGAATTCTTAATTATCAAGTGATGGGCTTTATAAATAAGTAATGTCGTTTGTTTCATGAAACACGGGCAAGTAAGCTAGTGAGAGAAAATATGAGGGAGAAAGGAGAAGACAAAAAAATAAGTCTTTTCTTAGCTTGTTATGGGGTTGTTGTGTGTATATATATATATATATATATATCTTAGGATACTGAAAAACATATAGGAATCTCTAATGAGCGGTAATATTGTAATAATTTTTCACATAATAAAATTTGTTTTTGGTAATCGGTGATTTTTCACCATTTTGGGAGTTTTGCATGTAAAATTCTTATGCTGTGTTATTTTTTTTTCTTTGTTATTGTTTAATATTTTCTGTGAAGGTATATTTGAATGGTATGAAATTTGGCACTATTTAGGCATATGGTATTATTCATGTATAAGAAAATGATAGTAATTTCGCATGTGAGTTCTTTGCCAACAAGTGATGAATTTGGCACTATTAATGTCAGATTCTCAATAAATGGTATCAGAACTATAGGTTTCTTTGGTGCATTTGGAGTTATGGTATAAACATTTATCAAGCTCAAAGCATAAGGTAGAATGTCAACAATGAAGTTTGATATTGAGATGAGAGAATTGATTTGGATAATATAAATGAAAGGCAAATTAACCACTCTTAACAAAGCTTGCCTAACGTGTGGATAATTTAGGCACGTTAAAAGAAAATTATCAAGATGTGTAGACAATCTATTCATGTAAGAAAGAATTATCGGGAGCAGTTACGGCTAATAGTTCTAAATGTATATGATAATATATCTTTTGAAGATAATATAGATCTTTTTTAGAAATGATAGAAATACGAATATTCTTATGGCATGTTACAAGTTGTCATGATAGAGGATGTGTTACTAATAGCTAGTCCATAAGTTTATACGCGAGCATTGATTTGACATGTAAGGTGCGTGATGAAATGATGTCAATAACTCAAGAATTCTAAAAAAAGTCAAACATAAAAGTTGTGTTATAATTAGTAAGGTTGTTCGACATTAGCCAAAAAGAAATTTTTTTTGAATTTGTGAATTATATATATATTGATTGTGGTGAAATGTGCTAATTCTCTTGTTTGAAAATTGTGCTTGAAACACAAATTTGAGGCAAAGTGCATTGAAGAAATCGTGTAAGGTGGCCTAATGAATTTGTGTCAAGTTGAAAATTTTTAAAGATTTACCCAAATTCTAAGTCAAACTAATTTGGATTTTGATAAATTCTACTGATTAGATAATTATTTGATAGTTAGGTTTTTGTAAGTATAAATATAATTGGGTAAGAGTTCTTATTAAATAAGAAGTCTTAATGATCAAGTGATGGGTTTCTATAAATAGGTGATGCCATTTGTTTCATGAAACACAAGCAAGTAAGCTAGTGATAGAAAATATGAGGGAGAATGAAGAAGAAAAAGAAGTTTTTGTTCTTGTAATCTTTCAGGTTTTTTTTTTTCAAAGTTTATTATGGTTTTTTTTTTGTTTATTATGGGGTTTGTTATGTATCTATTTTATGATAGAGAAAAACACAAGGAAATCTTAGTGAGTGGTAATTTATTGTAACAATTTTTGACGTAATGGATTTTGTCTTTGGTTGGCCTTTAGTTTTTATTTGGTTTGGAAGTTTTTCGTGTAAAATTCTTGTATTATGTTATTTTCCATTTTCTTTGTTGTTGTTGGTTTTTTTTTTTTTTTTGTACAAGTAGGTTTGGATGTTTGAAATTAGGCACCATTTAGGAATCAACACTGGTCATATATACAAAAATTATAATAATTTCACATGTGAATTATTCACCAATAAATAGTGAATTTGATATTATTACTATCAAATTCTTAACATTATAATACATTAAATATTAACAGTTTTAATTCTTAAAAAAAAAATTAACTCTTTAAGGTATTTTTACTTGGCTAGACAAGTATATGATTAGGTTTCTCATTTTCATGCCCATTACATATATAGATGCACAATCATAATTATTACTAATTATCATAATAAATGCTAATAAGGTGGAATGATGTACACACTATTGAAGGTGTAAACATAAATACAAATAAAGGCAAATTTTGCTAAAAAAGTAAATCCATTTTCTTTTTCATGAAATTACACTCATAATTAAGCATTACATTCAAATAACCAACTACTACATCACTAAATAATCAACTGATAAATTAAAACTTAACTAAACAACCAAATCCACACATAGTAAGACTTGAATATAGACCTTAAGGTTCTAGTTATTCATTAACAAATGAATTTAGCTGATGATTTTTTGTAGAATAATTAATGCCAAAGTTAACATTAATACTCCGTTTCATAAAAAAGAAAAAAGGGTGAAGAGTTTCACATCATTAATATATTTAACGAAAGATTGGATTGAGACTTGTAAGTTAATGTAAATAATTTTCCTTATAGTGGTATATTTTTTAAAAGAACAAAATATTGAGGATAAATTGTCAAGCTTCTAAAGCAGATAATACCTTGTAGCAAATAAAATTCAACAAATTTGCATCAATAGATAACTCTATTTATAAAAAGCCATATCACCTTCAAAAAACATAGTTCACACACTTAATTAAAGGTTAGTGTTGAGTGGAAAATGATAACATATATTTAAATACTAAGGTTACCAAGCAGTGGCAAATACAAATGCGATAGTAAGATATTTATGGATATTCTCAAATATTGAAAAACAAAAAAATTTAAAAGAAAATTTTTGTTTGCATACTCCAAAAATTTTTTTTAACATATCTTTTTTAATTCATTAACACTTAACTCATTGTCAATTCTTAATACTTAGCTATAGTTCACAGCTAACCAACACTTAACATCCAACCAACACTCATTGTAACAAGTGGATAAAAAAAAAAAACTAAAATTGCCATTATAATCAAAGATTGAATTGTGGTTTACAAATAAGGATCACCCTTTATCTATCAATGAGCATTTTTTCAAAGAACAAAATTATGAGGATAGATCATGAATTTTCAAATGGAATAATATCTCAATAATCTTTACATTTAAACCTTATCTATTCAAAGTTAAAACTTTTTTTTTCTAAAAAAAAACTACTTTAAAATTGGTGCTTTATCTCTAACATTTAACTTTTTGTATGAAATGTTATAAAATTATTAATAATTGTAGTAGTAAAAGATATTATGATATACGTAAAGTAAGCCTTCCCTACAACTATCTACTCATTTCCCTTCCCTATAAATATTTACTCTTTTTCCTTCCCAGCAACTTTCTTCTACCTACAGCTCATTTGTAGTGACTAAATAGCATTTTATTGTTATATATATATATATATATATATATATAAAATTCATATTGAATGAGGAAATGGGTTTTAAACCTATGACACATTATTTAGAATTGAGAAGATAACATTACACACGTGAAATTATTAAATGTCACATTTTAATTTAATTAATTTTTTTCAAAAGTTGTTTTTATTTCCTATTAAATTATTTTTATTTGTGCCTAATTATTTTTTTTTTCAATTACAATTTTATGTATTTAATTTTTTAGAGGTTAAATTTTTTGGGCATATATAATCATTTTTCAATTTTTTTGGATGATAACTTCATTTCAAAACTATTGATTTATATATACAAGGAAATGCCTTTCTCATTACCTTATCAATCATCTTATGTTTTTAGGCACATTTCATGTATTGATTTCTTATTTGGTGATCAACAATTTAGATTGGTGCTTGATTTCTTGTAGACAAGTTATATTTGCTTATTGATTTTTCTTTTTCTTTTGTTTTTTGGTTAGTTTCATTTTTGATGCACATATAAACAAAGTGATATTCAATCAAGTTTAAAATTTTCAACAGATGTATATCTATAAGAGTACACAAGACAAGGTAATTACCATTTGAGATATTTGGAAAAAATGATTTTATTCATTCTTATTGCTTAATTTAAAATTTATGCTATCATTTTCTGCTTCTTGATCCTGGCTCAATTTTTTTCATTCATACTAAGTGAAAATGCTATCATTATAATGATTCTTTTATATAAAAATATTTTTTTGAAAATTTTTTAAAAATGTTTTTCTTAAACTTAACTTCTCATAGATTATGAACAATTAATTAATTAGTTGTGAGAGGTTTTTAAAGAGTTGAATAATGCATTAATCTATTTAAATTGTATATGTATATATTGACAAATTAATTTATATTTTTCTTAATGCACTAATAAGCCTTTTGAAACTGTGCAACTAGAAATTCCATAATTACCTACAAATGCTCTTGCCCCACGAAAAACCCAAATTGAACATTAGCAAAAACCATTCTATTAATTAACTCTTCTAACACAAAAAATAATAATAATAATAATTAAGAGACTATATTTGATGTACTATAATTATATAAATTTTATATACTATCAATAGATCAGATAATACTATTTTATTAATGAAAAAGTTTTTTCTCTAAAAAATCAAGTTTTTGTGTATTTATTTTAAAGGCTTATAAAAATTTATGTTTGCTAATTAATGAGGGGAAATCATCTTACTTTATTAATATTGTATAAAATTTATATATTGACAGTGAATTAAATATAAACTCAAAAATAAAACATACAAGATGCCACATCATTTATTATCTACTAATTAACTAAATTTTGCTAATTTATCGCCCAAAAAAAGCTTCATTAACCAACTTAGCCAAAATTAAATGCATATGAAAAGCTACAAAATTATCTAAAGTCAAACATAAAATAGAAACCTTGCTATTTTTTTCTTCTTTTTCTCTTGGTTTTAAGAACAACCAACGTGAGTGTTAGAGATTAAGGCCTAAATGTTATTATTTAACTTAAGTAAATAAACATTTATTTATGGTTTAATCAACTTAAGTAAATAAGTTAAGTTTATTGAATGTTATTAAAGATGATCAATTAAAATAAAGACTTTGTTTAATTAGCAAATGTAAAGAAAACTTTTACTTAATAAATATAATTAAAACAAGAGTTTTAATTATAATGAATGAGAATTTTGTTTTATTTATGAAATAATTAATGAATGTAACGAAAATAAAAAAATTTATTTAAAATTTATACAATGATGAAACATATGAATTGAATGGCATTAATGAATTAAGAAATCATTTCACTTTCTTTGCCTATAAATTAATACATTTTATCTATCAAGAATGTGGGTTAAGTAAAAGGGTCAAGAGAGAGAAAAAAAACACCATTTTTAAATAAAAAATAATTATGGATCAAGGTAAAATTTCTCTTCAATTAGAAAATTGTGAAAAATTATCTTGTTCTAAGACCTTGGCCATTAAGATTATGTAAAATTAAGATTTTGTTTGCATAATAAAGGAAAATCCAATATGTGGTATCAAAACCTTTCGTTTAAGAACTTATGATTTTCCTTTAAAGATTACTTTATATATTTATTTTCTCTTATGATTTATTTTCATATTTTTATTTGTTGTTTATTTTGTTTCATATTTTGTTGAAATTATAACGTATTTACAGGCAAATAACAACTCATATCCTTGCATAAATTAAATATAGCAATAAACTATATTTATTAATGAAGAAACGTTTAACATAATAAATATATATATATAATACGTAAAGAAAGGTAATGAAGGTGGTATAACAAATGTAAGATAAAATAAATGAGATTTAATAGGCATTAAATTGTAAAGAATATAAATATTGCAGGATACAATAATGATGTGAATTTATATACAATATTTTCTAGATATTTTGTTTACTCACAATAGTAACACCTTCCGCATATGAATGTTTTGGATTATTATTATTAAATAATTGTTATGATTATTTATTTTGATATTTATAATATGTATAATTTGTTAGTCACCAAAGTGGCCAAATTGAAAAGTTTTTATACATGTCAAATTAAATAAAATTTAATTACTCATGATTATGTGATATTATATATGAGATGACATGATAATATATATTTATTGAGTAAATTGAACTTCACTAATTATAAAATATTTAAGGATCACCCAAAGGTAGATTGGTTAATTTTATAATCATTAACATAATCGTGGTTGATTAATATAATTCATTAGATATTCTTGCATATCCAAAGATAGCAAGTATGTCTAATTGGAATATATATAATTGTCAATTATGTGAAATCAAAATTAAGTATCAATTATATTTATTGTTATTTATTGTTGGATCACCCAAAGGAGAACTTCAATTTACATTTAATGTTTATATGTATATTATTAGAATTTGTATCATGTATTTAAGTTATAACTCAAAGCATTAACGTATGAGCATTCTATCTATTTTGTGGCATTTATTCCTGTTTCTTTTCTTTTGCAAGCTTTGTTTATTATAAAGTTCAATGGGCTTAATTTTTTTTAATGGTGTGAACGAGACCAGTATCATTTAGGTGTTCTGGATTTTGATTTGGCACTTATGATTGATAGCTATTACTGATTCTAGCAGTATTGAACAAAAGTATTTTCATAATACTTGGAAAAAAATCAAATAGATTGAGTTTAATGTTCATGTGAATGGTAGTAGCAAACAACATTAAGTCCACAATTCTTAAAATTGATAATGCTAAGAAATTTTTAAAATTTGTAAAAGATATGTCTCAATCTGATTCTACTGATAAGTCACTTACTAAGACATTAATGGGTAAGTTAACTATCATGAAATGTAATGGTTCTTATACCATGTATGGGCATGTCATTGAAATGACAAACATAGCAACAATATTAAGATCCATGGCAATGGAAGTGAGTAACAGTTTTCTTATAAAATTTATTATAAATTTTTTGCCTTTTGAGTATGGTCTATTCTAAATAAATTACAACACTATAAAAGATAAATGGAATGTAACTAAAATACAAAAAATGCTTATTAAAAAAGAAGCGAAGCTTAAGAAGCAAGGAATTCACTAAATTAATCTCATAGGCTAGCCAAGAGCTAAAAAGAAACCAATAAAGAAAAATGGAAAGGGCAATAAAAAACCACTAAAAATTAATGTGTCATCTACCCAAATCCACAAAAAGGAACAAAAGAAAGATAAATGTCATTTCTACAGAAAGTCTAGACACTATCAAAGTGATTGCCTAAAACGTAAGGCATGGTTTCAAAAAAAAGGTAAGTGTAGTGCTTTTCATATGTTTTGAATCAAATTTCATAAAAGTTTCTTATAATACTTGGTGGATTGATTCTAGTTGCACCACTTATGTTTCAAATACGATGTAAGGATTTCTTACAACCCAAACCATAAATCCAAATGAAAATTTTGTTTTTATAGGAAACATAGTCAAAACTTCAGCTAAAGCCATTAAAACTTACCATTTAATTTTAAACATTGGACACCATTTAGATCTTTTTCAAACTCTTTATATTCCTCCCATTTCTTGAAATTTAGTTTTTTTGTCTAAACTTGATACATTTGAATATTCTTTTAAGTTTGAAAATGGATGTTTAAGTTTATTTAAACATAATCATTTTATTTACTCCAGTATTTTATGTGATGGTTTATACAAATTAAATCTTGATAACCTTATTGACCTTGCATCATAATGTTAGTACTAAATGTGGTTTAATGAATAAAAATTTAATTTACTTATGACATAAACATTTAGGTCATATATCTAACAAAAGAATACAAAAATTGATAAAGAATGAAATCCTTCCTAATTTGAATTTTACTGATCTTGGTATTTGTGTGGAATATCTTAAAATACCCAAAACAACCAATTAATAGAGCAACTACAAAAAGCACACAGCTCATTGAGATTATACACCTCGATATTTGTAAACTTTTTGATGTTTCATCTTTTGATGGATAAAAGTATTTTATCACTTTTATTGATGATTTTTCACGCTATGGTTATGTCTATTTATTGAAAGAAAAATCTCAATTAGTAGATTCCTAAGAGGTAGGTATTTATTGATG
The DNA here is from genome assembly GCF_002303985.1 of Durio zibethinus. The sequence goes on along the minus strand of NW_019168048.1, from coordinate 25,609,125 downwards.
AGGTTGAAAGACAATTAAACAGTAAGGTAAAAATTGTCAGATTTATAGATATGGTGAATATTATGAAAGTATGATAAAAATAAACAATGTTCTATTCCATTTGCTAAATTCCTTAAAAAGTATAGCATATATGCTCAATACATAATGCCAGGTACATCATAACAAAATGGTGTTACAGAATGGCATAATCGTACTTTAATGGATATAATGAGGAGTATGTTAAGCAATTCTTCTTTACCTTTATCATTGTGGATGTATGCTTTGAAAACTACCATATATTTGTTAAATAGGGTTCCTAGTAAGGCAATTCCAAAGACTCATTTTGAATTATGGATAGAAAGAAACCTAGTTTAAGGCATCTGCATATTTGGGGTTGTTTGGTAGAAGTAAGAATTTATAATTCACATGAAAAGAAATTGGATTCAATAACAATCAGTGAGTTTTTCATTGGTTATCCAAAAAAATCTAAAGGGTTTAGATTTTACTGTCCTAACCATAGTACAAGAATTGTTGAAACTAGAAATGCTAGGTTTATTAAAAATGGTGAAACAAGTAGGAGTGTGGAAACACGCAAAGTGAAACTTCGAGAAGTTAAGATGCAAATCTCTTTACTTATAACTTTTTCTCAAATTGTTGTTCCTACAGTTGAACAGTTTAATAATTTACAAAAATAACAAATAAATGATCAAATAGCCCATAATGAAATTGTTTCCAATGAACCTACAGTGGATGAACCACAGAAGGTAGTGTTAAGAAGTTCTTAATGGCAAAAATAGATATGCTATTTTTTATGAATATGTAATTTATCTACAAGAATCATAAATTAACTTAAAAATTGATGAAAATTCAATTTCATTTTCACAATCCATAGAAGGTATTAATTCTAGCAAATTGTTAGATGCCATGAAAGAAGAGTTGAAATCAATAAATCATAATGATGTCTAGGATCTTGTTAAATTACCTGAAGGTTATAAAAAAGTTGGGTGTAAATGGGTTTTCAAAACCAAATGTGACACAAATGGTAATATTGAACGATATGAGGTTAGACTTATTGCCAAAGGTTTTACTTAAAAAGATGGCATTGAGTATAAAGAAACCTTTTCTCTAGTTTCTAAAAAGGATTTATTTAGAATTATTATGGCAATAGTGGCTCGTTATGACTTAGAGGCACATCAAATAGATGTAAAAATAGCTTTTTTGAATGAGAATTTAGAGGAAGAAGTTTACATAGACCAACCTAAGGGTTTTTCAGTTAAAGAAAATGAACACATGGTATGTAAACTTAAGAAGTTAATACATAGACTTAAACAAGCTTTCCGACAATGGTATCTTAAGTTCAATGATACTATTACTTCCTTTGGATTTAAGAAAAACACTATTGATTGGTGTATATATCTAAAACTCAGTGGCAATAAGTTTATGTTTTTAATTTTGTATGTCGATGATATTTTACTTGTTACTAATGATCTTGGCTTATTACATGAGACCAAGAAATTTCTCTCCAAAAATTTTGAAATGAAAGATATGGGTAAGGCATCCTATGCAATTGAAATTGAAATATTTTGTGAAAAATTACAAGGATTATTAGGATTGTCTTATAAAACTTATATTAATAGAATTCTAGAGAGATTTAAAATGAAAAAAATGCTTTATAAGTATTGTTCCAATTCAAAAAAGAGATAGATTGAGTCTTATGCAATGCCCAAAGAATGAATTGGAATGCAAATAAATGGAACAAATTTCTTATGTTTTTGTTGTTGGAAGCTTGATGTATGCCTAAATTTATATTAGACCAAACATTAGTTTTAGTGTTGAAATACTAGGCAAGTATCAAAGTAATCCAAGATTAGATTATTAGACAACTATAAAGAAAATATTAAGATACTTGCAAGGAACAAAAGATCATATACTTAATTATAGGAGGTTCGATCATCTTAAGGTTATAGGATATTTAGATTCAGATTTTACTAGGCGTGTGGATACCAGAAAATCCACATTTGGCTATTTGTTTCCTTTAGTCAGTGAAACGATCTCATGAAAAATTCTGAAGCAATTTGTCATTGTTGCATTCATATAGAAGTTGTGTTTGTGGCATGCTTTGAGCCCACTATTCATGGTTTATGGCTGCGAAACTTTATTTTAGGACTTGGAATTATTGACAGTATTGCCCAACCATTGAAAATTTATTATGATAATATCACAGCAGTCTTTTTTTCCAAAAGTGACAAGTATTCAAAAGATGCTAAACACATGAAATTGAAATATTTTACCATTAAAGAAAAAGTCTAGCAATAAAGAGTGTCAATTAAACACATTAGCACCAATCTTATGGTTGTGGATCTATTAATAAAAAGTTTGCCACAAAAGACATTTAATGAACATGTCGAAAGAATGGGCATTATTGAAAATCATTATTGACATTATGGTAAAATTTTGTGTTTTTTATGAATTTGACACTCTAAGCTCATTTAAGTATTGTTTCTGACATATTAATTCATCTTGTTCCATTATGTTAGTATATATACATGATTGAATTATATGAATATGAATAGGATTTGTCTTTAACCAACCATTATTGGAACATTATGGCATATCTCATTAAAGGTCATATTGAGTATAAAACTAATAATATGATACATAGAAATGATTATATCGAGCTAATGACACACAACCACTATGACCTTTATTAGTTTTTGCTTAATGATGATTTATGATTTGATTAAATTAAGAAATGACTTAACTTATATTCTGTGCATTATATTTTATTATTAAACCATAAAATTCAATAATATCACATAGGCTAAGTGGGAGAATGCTAGATATTATGGCTTACATATTATTTAACTTAAGTAAATAAACGTTTATTTATAGTTTAATAAACTTAAGTAAATAAGTTAAGTTTTTTTAATGTTATTAAAGATGATCAATTAAAACAAAGGTTCTGTTTAATTAACGAATGTAAACAAAACTTTTGCTTAATAAATGTAATTGAAACAGAAGAGTTTTAATTATAATAAAGGAGAGTTTTGTTTTATTTATGAAACAATTAATAAATATAGTTAAAACAAAAGAAAATTTTTTGTTTAAAATTTATACGATGATGGAATGTATGAATGTAATGGCATTAATGAATAAAGAAATTGCTTTACTCTCTCTGCTTATAAATTGATATGTTTTATTCATCAAGAATGTGTACTAAGTAAAAGGGTCAAGAGAGAGAAAAATAAAAAAAACACCATTTCTAAATAAAAAAATAATTATGGATCAATGTATGATGATTTCTCTTCAATTATGAAATTGTGCAAATTATCTTATTCTAGCACTTTGGCATTAAGAGTATACAAAATTAAGATTTGGTTTGCATAATAAAGAAAAATCCAACAATGTAGCCTAAGTTATGTTTCAAGTCTTACTTTATGTTAGTTTGGTTGTCTAATTATATTATAATTTGTTAGTTGATTATTTAGTGATATATTATATATGGATGTAGTATTTGATTATATTATAATTTCTTTTATACTTGTGAAAAAAACAATTATAGTGAGAGAAACTAATCACTTGACAAGAAAATCATTAGTTCTTAAGCTTAAATGATATACCACACATAAGATTTTCAATAATTTTATGCAAAATTCAAAACTACATAATTAATAACTAGATTTTGTCCCCTCACTATATTGGAGTTGAACATTTTTAGTTATTTTTTTACTTTTAATATATTTATTATTATTTTAATATAAAATTAGTAAAAAAAATGTAATACATATAAAATATTATAAAATATTAATAGTTTATAAAATTTTAAATCTGTTATGATTATTGTTTCTATTATTAACTTTTTGTATTATGTGAGAAGTATGTATTTGATCAATTGATCAATTATATGATCTTTTAAATTTATCATATATTATAACTTTTTGTGAGAAAAATAAAAAAAGTAAAAAATTATAATTTTTAGTGAAATAGTTTTCATTTTTTTGGTTTTATTTGTTATTTATATTTTTATGTTTATAAATTTTTTCATAAAATATTTATTTAAAAAAAAAGACAAATTAAAAAAATAAAAATATCAATTATTTATTATTTATTTTTTGTAAGTTTTATAAAAAATATTTTTCTAAAAAATGAAAGAAAAAATTAGTAATAGAAAAAAATTCAAAAAATTTTGATTTTTTGAATTAGCACCCAAACACTAATAATAATATAGATATTAACAAACTTATGCTTAATTAAAATAGCACGTACTAAAATGCTAAAGACTTGGGGTAGGTAAAAGTGGTAAAAAGTGAGGCCTTGGTGCATAAGCATCCAGGTTTGAGGTCCCTTATAGTTATCGTAGGTAAGAAGTTTGTAAGTCCAAAAAATATGCAGTCTTTATTGGATTGACGATCTATCTTGATATTGAAAATAAGATAACCACCATTGCTCTTAAACTTTTTTTCAAAAAAAAAAAGACATAAAATAAGAGGATCATGGCAAATTGCCCATTCAATTAAACTTTAAAAAAAGAAGTAAGCTTGTCAATTAAATCCATACAACCATGGAACTCAATCAAGTAAGACAAGAAAAGCAAATCGTGCATTTAACACTAAATACATAAACTAAATATATATATTTTTTCACTTGTTCATTTAAACTCTCTTTAAATTTCATTCTCTTTTAAATATAAAAAAATTTCATTCTTTATCTACCCTCATGTCCATCAAATACTTCTACAGATTTTGGCATTGTACTGTCCATCGAACCTTCACGCCTTGTTGCTGACCATCACTTTTTTATATCATATTTTTTCAAATATCATCCAAAAAATATAGTGGTCTCCTCTTTCCCTTTATCTAATTAGTTTGTGTAAAAAAAAATTTAGAAAATCGTAGATCTAAAACCTAATCACATGGTTTCACCACTCAAAAAGTCCATATCCACAACTCAAAATGACGTAAAAGTGAGACATGTTTCACTCATCCCTTAATTCTTCTTCTTTAAAGGATTACCACATCGTAAGCCGCTACTTTCGCATGTTTGGACATCATTGGTCACTATAAAGGTGCAGTTGAAGGCAACTTGGTCTTTCCCACTTGACACCATCCATTGGTTTTAACATCCAGTTTGTTGCCTTTGGTTACGGTGCATTTATAGCTTTTAAATATACACCTCATTTATATATAAAAGCAATTTTTTTATATTTATTTTTGTTATAACATCTTGTTATTGCCTTTTATTGGATATTGAAAGACAATATTATACATGGGGTCACAACGAAGCATGAAAAACTTAGCATTTTAATGTTGTTTTTGAAAATGCATGTGGTTAATTTTATTCTAATTCAATTAATATTAGTTGATAGAGCTTTAGTTTTTATGTATAGAAAGAGCAATTCAATTGATGGATTTTTTATCGTTTTTCTTTAAATTTTTTTGTTGAAATTATGGTTTAATTGATGGATTTTTATTGTTATTTTTTTCTGAGTTGTTGTCCTTGTGAAAGTGGTAGTGGACTGATTGTGAAGCTGCCAAGTTTATTTTTGGTGGTGATGCTGATGCTTGTAATTGAGATTTTAATAGTAAAAGGGTGGTTTTTTTGCCAGGGGTTTTAAGTGCTAGCATTTTTTTAAGTAAATTTAATACTTAACAAAATCCTTTAAATTTTGCTAACAACCAATTGTAAAGTAAATTTAGCTCTAATTGAATATGTGACATTAAAAATCTATAAATGTTATCAAGGCTCTATTTTATTGTTATGTATTCTTAAATTACCCCTATAATATTTTTTATGACATATATGATATGGCCAGTAATTATAAGTTAGTGACAACTTTAATTATGTAAAGACAAAATGCTTTAGAAGAATTCATTTTATATTTCATTCTATATGTATAGTACATACATATACACATAGAAAGGTTTAGATGATAAGTTACTTAATGTAATCTTTATCTCTTATACAACATAGTAAATCCTAATCTATTATTTTTACTATCTCTCTACACATCCTAATAATTTAAATGACTAGATCAATCTAAATAATGTGTTGAGAAATGATCTTGAGTTATCTAGTTTAGTTGAGTTGCTACTAGTGTTATGTTGTCTGCTAATTTGGTCTGTCTTAATATGCCTTTATAAGACTATAGAGCCATCAGCTACACCCGTCTTGGATCAAAGATATATAAATTCCTATTTGGCTAGGGGTTTAGTGAATCCATAAGCTAATTGATCTTTGGATGAAATATAAAAGACTTTGAAGTCACCGGCATTGACATGCTATCTTGCAAAATGGTAGTCGATAGCCAAGTATTTCATTTTAGAGTGAAAAATAAGAGTGTCACTAAAATAAATAGCACCAATATTGTCACACAATAATGTTAGTTGCTATTTAAGAGGAATTTGTAGTTCTACTAATAGGTTTTTAAACCATAAAATTTTAGTTACTGCATTTGCAATGGCTTGATACTCAATTTCATAGATGACCTAGAAACTGAATTTTGTTTATTGATTAATTTCCATGAAACAAGATTGGTATTAAGAAATAAGACGTATTTTATTATAAAGGATCTATCATCTAAGTTCTTTGCCCAACCGACATCATTAAAGGCAACAAGATGAAAAGATAAAGTTTAATTAATAACCAACCAATGATTCACAATTCTTTTTAAATATCTGAGAACTCTTTTGAGATCCAACCAATGAAGCTATGTGGGTGAATGCATGAACTAGATAATATTTTAACTAAGAAGGTAATATCAAGTCATGTAAGAGGGATATTGAAGTGACCCTACAAGCTACCTATAGGTTGTTGTATTTGTAAGACTAATACCATCATGGAGTTTTAATTGTGTGTTGGTGGCCATAAGTGTTATGGTGTCTTTGGCACTTGACATCTCAAAATTTTCATGGATCTTTTGTATATAGTTATGTTAGGATAGAAAGATACCAGATGGAGTGGGAATGACTTCTATCCCAAAAAAAAATGTAGAAAATGCAAGTCTTTATGAAAGAATATTGTAATAGTTGAGATAAGAACATGTTGATAGTCTATTAATTGTTATTAATGATACTGAAATCATCAACATAAACTAGAAAATAAATGATATTAAAGTACTAAGTATATATAAATAATGAAGCATATGATGTAGAGTTTTTAAAGCTAAATTGAAGAAAAAAGACGCTAAGTTTTTTATACCAAGCTCATGGGGCTTATTTTAAACCATAAATAGCCTTATATAGCTTACAAACATGTGTATGATGGTCTTTATTAACAAAACAAGGTGGTTGAGCCATGTAAACTTCATATATCAAAGTTCCTTATAGAAAAGCATTGTTGACATCAAGTTGTTGTATAAGCCATCCATGTTTCAATGCAATACATAAAATTGTACGAATTGTGATAGGTTTTATGACAAGATTGAATGTTTCTTTGAAATCTAGTCCAGGTCATTGGTGAAAGTCTTTGGCAACTAATCTAGCCTTGAATCTGTCAATGATGCCATCATCTTTTTTTTTTTTACTTGAAAAATTCATTTGTTACCAACTACATTTTAGAAGGCATTATATGGAACTAAGAACCAAATGCCATTTTTTACAAACACATTAAACTCAATAGCTATGGCTTCCCTCCATTCTGGTATTTGAATAACTTGGCTTACACAAATAGATTCCAATGGTGGAGGATGAGTATGTTTAGTGGCAAGGTAGGCCTGTTTAAGTTTAAACATATTGTTTTGAGACCTAGTGCTAATGTTATGGGTTTTAACAGGTTGAGATAGGAAACTAAGATAAAAGGGTCGGATGAGAGTGCAATGTCTATGTTTGAGATTCGAGTGACACTACTAAGAAATAGTGATTCATTACCTAATCAAGGATCTGCTGTTGGGCTTCATTGATGGTGATTGATGGCACAACAATAGTATAAGAATTGAAGGTAGAATAGTAAGGTAGATATGTTATAGCTCGATCAATATATTATATTGATTTAGGGGTGGTTGGCAGTTAGGTGACAGTATTACTTAGTTTGGCATATGAAAATATAGACTCAAAATATTTGATATGTTTGGACACAAACAACTTTTTGAAAGATAAATCCATGTAGTTGTAAACGCTTTGATTAACAGAGTAACCAAGAAAGACATATGGTTTTAACTTAGGTCAAAGTTTGTTGATCGAGTATGCCATGGATAACAAAGGTAACCAAAGGTTTTTGTTTAGAATAATTAGGTGTGTTGTGAAATAGAACTTCATATGGGGATTTATTTTGTAGGTTTGGTGTAAGCATTTGATTGATAAGATACATCGCAGTTTGAAAACATAAGGCCAATAATTAAGAGACAGGAATGTTTGATGGAGAAATGCCAGACTAGTTTCAACAATTTGTTTATGTTTTCTCTTCGAAATTTGATTGTGCTTAGGTGTATGTATAATAGTATGTTAAGATGTTTAATACTGAAAGAAATAGGCAAAAGTGATAAAGTTTTGTATTCCCCACCATTATCAGAATAAATAGATAAAATGAAAGTGTTAAACTATATTTCAACTAATGCTTTAAATGCAGGAAATATTTTCACAACATCATATTTGTGTTAAATTGGAAATAACCATGAGAACCTTGAATAATGATCAATAAAGATAATATAATAATAACAACCATTAGTTGACTAATGCTAAGACTATCATAGATATCAATGAACATAATTTGTAATGGTTTATTGCTAATCAAACTTGCATCATTGAAAAGGAATTTATGACCCTTGTTACATGAACATGAAACTTTATGCGAAATGTCATACTCCAACCATAGAAGATTGATAGGTGCCTCTATCTTTTATGCCAAAGATCAACTATTGTTTTTGAATCGAATAAGGCTAATTTTGGCTTATTTGATGCTATAAAAGAAGTTGGAGAGCTATAGGTGCAAATAGTTCATAAATACTATTTTTGTTGTGTACTTTGATCAGTGTTGCCCTCGTGGCTTGATCTTTCACAAGCAAATAGTAGGAAAGAATTCAATGAAGACTTGGTTAGATTTATAAAGTTTAGAGACTTAAATTATATTCTTTTACAGTTGAAGTACATGTAAAACATTAGAAAGAATCAAAAGTTTTTGTAATTTGTGATTTGTGTGGAACCAATATGTGTAATGTTCAAACCTGAGCCATTTCCAACCAACATTTCATCAGGACATCTATAATTAGAATAGAAAGATAGATTGTTAAGGTAATTGGTAACATGATGTGATGAACTAGAGTCCATTACCTAGTTTTGATTATTTGTTATGCTGGAAATTTAAGCAATGTTTGCAACTGATTCCTGCATTGATAAGACTTTGTAATTCATTCAAACCTTGACATTGTGATCGAATTTCTCACACAACTGACATGTTGGTCAGTTGTTACTTGTATTGACATTGAATTAGTTAAATTTTCTCTAAGCTAAACTATAATTGTTGTGTGAATAGGAATTGTTATTAACATTACTTTAAGGTTATTACCTTTTCGCTATTAGTATTCAAAACTTTTTCCTTTCGTTACCATGTTGTTTGTCATTGTTAGTGCTGTTAGGAGTTCTTATTGCTTGATTACTACTTCAAAATCAATGTGTTTGTCATGTAATTCTTCTAGGGTTATTGCACTTTCTTTTTCCCTTATTATTGTTGAAATTTCTCTAAATTCAAACCTACGCGCATTAAAAATAAAGATTTTCAAGTCATTTTCTGCTACTGGTGCCTATGCCAAAACTAGCTCATCTTTAATACTTTCTGTTGCTTGCATATTATCAGCTACTAATTTGTCTCCTTGTTTATACAAGGATAATTTTTTCTTGAAAGACATGACTCTCGACCTGGTCTTACAAGGAAATAGATTGGTGAGCTTCGTTATTGCTTCAAATAAAGTCTTGAAAGTTGATATCATTAGTATCACTAATTTGGTGATTGATGAAACAATAGCATGAATGCTCATTTTATCTTATTTAAGTATTCAAGATTAGAACCAATAATGTCTTTGATGGTAGTGGTTGGTGTAGGACAAGGATGGGTATTACTAATATAGCTTATTAAGTCTAAACTAGTTAAAATTGTATCAATCTAAAAATACCTTGAGAGAAAATTGCTGCTGCTTAGTTTGAGTGGGAGTTGAGTAGTTGAGTTAATTTGAATGAGTTCAATTGAGTTAGTGTAGCACTATTTGTTGTAGTGGTGGTTGATGTTGTTTGATTGGAAATGTTGTTAAGCTTAATATGCTCTAATACCATGTAAAGACAAAAAGCTTTAGAAATTTATCTTGTATTTCATTTGGCATGTGTAGTACATATATATACATAAAGAAAGATTTAGATGATAAGTTATTTAATGCAATATTATCTCTTGCAACATAATTAATCTTAATATGGTCTTTACTATCTCTCTAGATAAAAATTACATCTTGATAATTCAAGTGAGTAGGTCAATCATTAAATGTACCTTGCTTCACGAGGAATTATAAATTGAAAAAGACAATCAATTACGAGATAATGAGAGACTGAGTTTCTCTCTCTTTTTCATAAGCTCTTTTTGTGTTCTTTTCTGATAAAAAAAAGTAACATGGTCCGATAGAAAGATGACTAATTATAATATAATCCTAATTACTGAAGTTACCTTCCATCAAGGTATAACTATTTTAAAATTTAATCACTTTTCAACAATTAATTATTTAGATTTTTTAATTGTGAGATGTGCACCACATAAGTTTTGCAATATTTAATAATATTTTTCAGATAGCATTTCAATGCAATGATAAAAAAGTCATAACCTTTTTCTGAATGTGAAATAATATTTTACCAAGAATCACCTTGGATAAAAAGTTACAAACCGATTACATTGTTCGAGGATTTTGTATTATTTTATACCAATCATTTATTTTTAAATAGGTTGGTGATAAAAAGAATAAATATGACTAATATGAAAGATTTTTTAATTCAAAAAATTTTTAACTGCAATAATAATATTAAATTAGTTCTAAATCAATATTTTTTACAATTAAATGATAAAAATAAAAAATTACAAAAATTTAATTAACATTTAGTTTACCAAAACAAAATCAATTTTGATAGCTGAATTATTACTTATCCCAAAAGGAATTGTTAGTAGATATTGAAGGAAAGAAGGCAGGAAGAGGACAGATAGAAACTTGTTAGATCTGGAATGGTTGGGCATGGGCAATCTAGCATGTGGGAATCAGCTTGTTGAATACTACATCATACAATACACTTAACCCCACAGCTAAACCTGCATCACTTGTCCCTTTCACTTCATTTGTTCCCCTTCCTACTTTTGCGTATTCCTTTTACTTTCAATGTCACACACAGCTAACTCTACATCATTTGTCTTTTCACTTTTTTTCCCCTCCCCACTTTTGCATATTCACTTTCAATGTCATCGAATGCTTTTAATTAATTGTAAGGTTCATATATGTGCACTACTAGAATCACAATTACATTCAATGTATTTATGATTTGCCTATATTTGAGAATTTCTTAGAGAATCCCATCCCTCTATCTTTTTTTTTTTTTCTTTACCAACTTTTTCAAATGCATTTCATAATGAATTTCCATCGAATTTTAGAAAATATGAAAAAAGAAAAAAAGGTTGGAGCCTTAGGCCTGGTTAGAATAGACCGTAAATCATTGTGGTGTAATTGAACACCTTTTTATGTTTAAATCATATTATGATGTCCATTGAATGAAAATTTTCAATAAGATTGATGTCCCTATTTCTTTAGTTTTGGATTTGATATTTCAAGAGTAGTGAAAAATCGCGAGATCCAATGAAAATTTATAATTTAGCAGTTACTTTTTTCATTTCCTATAGCATTCTTAAATCATTTTTTGTATGTGTTTTTAAACTTAAAGTTGTTTTTTTTTTTATATTTATGTTTAAAATTAATTTATTTAAATATCATTTGTAATTGTTTTAAGTACTAAATATTAAAATTCAAATAATTTTAATTTTTAAAATTCTAATTATTATTTTAATATAAAATAATATGCATAAAATTGTTATTGAATAAAATTTTAAAAATTCCATTTGATATAAAAATAAATAAATTCTAATTAATTATTAACTTATAAATGTAAAAAACAACTAAAATTTTATTTAATATAAATTTTAATATAATGTCTTTTATGGTTATTTCTTTTTTCACTATAATTTGTTTCACTATCATCACCACGTTTATATCCAAATATATATCTTCACTATTGATTTTAATCTCACCACTATAATAACTAATATTGTTGGCACCGTTGCTTTTAATATTCTCGAAATCAATCTCAATTTCCATTCAAATATACTCTTAAAGTAGAATGAAGACTAATAATGTATTTGAATTGAGGGGAGGGGGTGAAAAGAAAAGTAAAATAAAATAAAATAAAGGAAACAAAAAAAAACCTTTCCTTATTTAAATAAACTTTTAATTTAAAGAAAGAAAAAAAGGTGGAAACTCAATAATTTTTTATTTTTCTTATAAACTTAATTTTTTTAATATCTCAATTTGAGAAAAAAGCTACAAAAAGGAAAGTTCAAAAATTTTTTTATGAAAAGACTATATTATCCATATTTTAATTAACACTAAAACTTAGTCTCATCACAATTATCTTACAATTTTTTCGAAGTCATCTCTTTATATGTGGTTTTTTTTTTTTTTTTTGCAAACTACTAGTTTAACGAATTAATTTATCTTATTATTAGTATCAACAGCAGCTTTAATTTTTCAAAAACATATAACAATTTGTTGTAGTGGAAACAAAAAGACAACACAACAGCAAATAGCATGTAATTGGATAAAAATGCTAAAAAAGATTAAAAAAAGTTGGTCTCACTTAAGGTGGGCAACCTAACCCGCTCCTAACGGGTTCTGACCTGACCCGACCCTATAGGGTTAGTTTTTTTTTTTTTGAAAATTGAGTTTTAGGTCGGGTCGAGTAACGTTAAGGAAAGGTCAAGTCAGGTTCGGGTTCGGGTTTTAGACAAACCCAACCCGACCCGATATTATATAAAAATAATTTTTAAATTAATTTTTTATTTATATATATTTATATAATTATATATTTAAATATTTAAATTTAAAAAATAATATTTTATATTTTAAAAAATAATATTTTATTAATTTTGGGTCGGGTCGGGTATAATTTATACAATATCGGATCGGGTATTAAAAAAAATAAAAAAAATAGGGTCGAGTCGAGTTCGGGTTTGACGGGTGTAAAATCGGGTTGGATTCGGAGCAAGCAAAAATTCACCCCAACCCGACCCGTTGCCATCCCTAGTCTTACTCTTGGTTTATAACTAACCTTCAACTAATATAATTCAATGTAAGAGAGGTGGCATATGCCATGCTATCCTTCTAAACTAGTAATCACATTTATAAACTTATAACTAACCAAAGATATTATCAAGAATATAAACTAGTGCTAAGGAAAATGGATAAAAGATATGAGCACTGAAAATATATTTTTATATTATATGTTATTTTATTAAAAAAAGTTATAATTGAAAAAAAAATTATAATAAATCTTTTTTTTTTTGCTTTTTTTCCAAATAAAAATTGTTAGGATTTCTTTCCTTTTCTTTTCTTTATTAATTTTAACTATCTAAACAAGAGATACACATATTTTTTCTTTTTCTTTAAAAAACTTTCTTTTTTTTTCTTTATTAATATTTATCCAAACATAACATAAGGCTATATTTGAATGGACGTTAATATTCTTTTTGATAAGATTAAAAATAACGGTGAAAATGAAATTTGTTACTATAATGGTGAGATTAAAATTAGTGTGAGATATGCGTTTAAATACAAATATAGTGGTGGCGGTAAAATAATTTGTAATAAGAAAAAATGACTATTAAGGACATTAGATTAAAAGTTGTATATAATAAAATATTTAAATTATTTAACATTTATAAAATTTTTTCTTATATGAAATTTATTAATAAAAATTATTTAAAGTATTTATTAATGTATTACATAATAAAATTATTTCAAAATTTTTAAATAAAAAATCAAAATGAAAAAAAATAGTTAGACGATCATTTTCAATAAAATAATATAATTCAAAGGACAAAAATGAAAAAAAAAATATTAGTTAGTCACCAACTAAACCAAAAGTGGCGAGTTGATAACTGGCTTTTATTCAACTGCACTGTAGCACCATTTGGGTGCAAAATCTATGGTTGCACAACTTTTGAAAATAATTGCCTTGCCATTGATGGTGCGTTAAAACTGCACTTATCTCAAGTATTTATTTGGATAAACGATAATATTAGTTCTGGAGATATTAAAAATAATTTTAGGCATGAGATATGTTATGTAAATATGATATTAAAATTAATGGTAGTATATATATTTGGATGTAAAATGATAATAGTGCTGAGATGAATTATAGTAAGAAGAGAAAATGATCATTAAAGACATTAAGTAAAAATTGTATGTGATAAAAATTTTAAATGATTTAATATTTATAAAATTAATAAATAATAAAAAAATATTAAATATTAATTTTTTTATAAATAATAGTTGTGTTAATAAATAATTAAAATTTATTTATTAGTTTATTATATATGATAAATTTATTTCTTTATTTATTATATGATAAAATTTATTTTATATTCAATTAATAAAATTATTTTATAGTTTTTAAATAAAAATCAAAATGAAAAAAAATAAAAAGAAGTGTGAAGTTGTTAACTTATTAAAGGATAAGAAAGGAAACCAAAAAAATAAAACAGGCATGGTGGGTGACTGGAACCCCTAGCCTCCAGTGATAAATCGACAAAAAATGCATTGATTTATAGCATCGCGTGGATTTAAAGGCCGTGAGTGGCACAAAATTCGTAACAACTATATCCTTACGGGGTGCGTTTAACGTGGTTGTAGACTTCAATTGTGCCACAAATGTGTTTGACAAAGAAGAGCAGCACGATCGAGAATGTTTTATTCGAGTTGTACTTTCGATGACGAATTGGACCATCATGGGTCCAGTGAAAAATTATAGCTCCAGTTGCGTACTATTTTTCCCTTTTTACCCTTTTCTTTGTTTTTTTTTAAATTTTTTTTCATCATTTTTGTTTTCATTTTGTTAATTTATTTTTCATTTAAAAGTTTTTAAATTTTTATTTTAACTCTCCCATTTTATTTTCATTTTGTTAGTTTACATTTCAAATTTTTGTTTGAAGGTTTTCAAATTATATATTCATTTAAAATAATAAATAAATTTATATAATTATAAATATAATAATTAATATATTTAAATAAATATATAAAATAATGTGTCAATATTTTGATTGAATAAAATTTTTAAAATTTTAAATGTTAAATATCATTAAAAAATATATAAAATAATTTATTAATATATTTTTAAATTAATGTTTTAATGGTTTTTTTTCTCATTATACTTTATCTCAATGTAATAATTACGTTTGTATCTAAACACATATCTTACTAATAATTTTAATTTATAATTACAATAATTAATCTTATCTTAACCACTATTATAATATTCAATCTCACCTTCATTATTATTTTCAATATAACCAAAATCAATCTTATCGTTTATCAAACATCAATTTGTGTACTATACTATCCTACAATATAGCACAGGTTTAAATCTCAATGAAGACCAAGGCGCCCTATTAGAATCAATTGAACCTCCGATTCAATACGTTTGAAATATTTTTCAAGTTCAATCTCACTGGATGAGTGTTTAGACAACCATATATGGTGATATTGTTTAATTTAGACTGCATTGGAGGTTCAAATTCAACTGGAGGGGAAGGGGTCCAATGGACTACTGGACCTCAAAATGGACAATTTTATCTTCATTAAATTATATCTATTACGATTTTATCTTTAATTTTGTATGTTTAAGACTAAAATATCCACAAAATTTGAAAATTATATGTCAATTTCATGATGGTTTGCATTCAATTATTTATAACAAAAATATTATTTTAGTGCATTTTAATTATTTATTAATAAAATTATTATTAAAATAAATTTAATTATGAAAAATTATTATTTTATATAAAATAATTTTAATAATTTTTAATTTTTTAACATCATAAATATTAAATAAATTTATTATATCTAAATTTTAATATAACATCTTT
Source organism: Durio zibethinus (assembly GCF_002303985.1). The sequence goes on along the minus strand of NW_019168048.1, from coordinate 25,592,997 downwards.
AAGGGTTATTTTCTTTTCTCATTGCAGCTCCGTTTGACAAGCTAAAAATAACTTCCAAATAGAGGATATTTTCCATGAAATCCCATTTTTAGAAAAAATAATTTTCAATTGTTTGGAAAATTTTATGGAAAATATTTTCTTTTGTTTGGATAATAATAGCAGAAAACACTTTCTATCAACATTCATCAATATATTTTTTAATGATTTTAACCATTTTTTCATACATTTCTCATGAATATTACATATTTTAACAACAATATTTCATAAATTTTTTATTATTTTATTAAAAAAATATTCATTAATGTTTGTAATATCCATAAAAATTCATCAACTCATAACTCAAACCAATTCACATTCATCAAAATTCAAACCAAAATCTAAACAAATTCTTAAAAATTCATGATACCCATTTATAATTGATAAAAGCCCAATTAAAATCTTTAAAGACAAGCATGAGTAATGCTTGATGTGAGGACTTTCATCAAAATTTCATCAAAATCAATGTAGCTTTAATGAATGTTTTGGAGACAACAAATGAAAAGGAAAAGTAAGATATTTTCATGATGGCTGGTGATGTAGGATGATGCAAATTGAAAGCGGAGAAAGTGGTGAAGGAGATTAAAGATTGTTGTAAGGTGGTGGGCACAAAAAAAACCCAATCATTGGATGCAGAGGAATTTGGAAAACGGGGTGCTAAAAAGCATTTTTTATAAAAAAATAAAATAAAAAGTCGTCATTAATCTTTTTTAAGATGTGATTAACATAAAAAAATTTTGTTCTTTTGATAAAATATTTAAAACGGGTTTAAAGTTTTATAAAATAACATTTTCGTGCTTTACGAAAACAAAGTTGGATTCGGGAGTCGATTATGTATAAGGAAGGATTATCACCCCCCAATGCAAATCGAGGATGATACCAATTGATTGCATGTTATCCTTAGACTTTGATGAAAATGATCCTATTCTAATCTTTAGAAATTAATTCCTTTTTTTTTCAAAACTTGAATTTTTTTTCTTTTCTTTTTTGGAAGCAAATCAATTTTTTCTTTTGGAAACAAAGCATTTTGTTTTTGGATCAAGATGAAAACATCTTAAGTACCGAAATATTTCTTTCACTTTCCTATATTTAGGTAGAGTTTTAAAAGCATATTAAATTTAAGGGTTTTCAAAGTGCCCCATAAAGCCGAGATAACACCTTAGATAAAATATAACTATCGAGAGTCCTCATATATTTAGGCCAGATCTTAAAGGCTATTTTTACTTAAGATATCATCTTATTTAAAAATATTTTTCTTTGAAAACTTAGTTTTGAAAACATGTGTATAGCATTTATGTACATAATAACAACATGGATGCATGACAATTGATTATGAATGACAAAATATGAATGCATGATAATTTCAAAATGCATGTAACAACAAGGCTAAATAAAATATTAATGTATGAATGGAGTCAAAGGTTGATTTTTGGGTTTAAGGATTAGTTCAAGTTTTAGGCTTTAAGGTAGGTATAGGGTCTAGGATAGGGTTGAGGTTTGGTTTAAGGTTTGGACTAATTTGGGGTCAGGTTTAGGTTTGGGGTTTAGGGTTTAATAAAACGTTTAGGGTTTAGGGTTTAAGGTTTAATGTTAGGGTTTGGAGCTTTGGTTTAGGGTTAGGGTGGTTTAGAGTTTAGGGTCTAGGGTTTATAGTTTCATGAGTGGTTTAGGGTTTGGTAGGTAGTTTAGGGTTTGATGGATAGTTTAAGTTTTCCTGGGTGGTTTAGGGTTTGGAGGGCGATTTAGGGTTTAATGGATGGTTTGGGGTTTCATTGGTGATTTAGGGTTTCATGAAAAATGCATGTGACAAAAATAAATAACAAAAATACTATTGGTAAAGATGTAAATATTGATGCATGAAAAATGCATGACTGTAGAGCAAACTTATTACAAATCTAAGCATTTTTAAAACTATATTACAAAATAAATGTGCATGCAAAACATGATGAAAATAGATCAAACACTAAGGGGGCTTTTGGTTCACAGAATCTTAGATTCTGAGGGAAAATGTGATACCCATGAAAGTGCTATACCCAAGGTTTTTTTTTTCATTTTCAGGGCATTCGTATTTAGATTTACTTGTTTGGTTGGAAGGAATCTATATATATTAATTCTTGTATAATTACCATAATCTCCTTAACATATATGATGACAACTTTTCATTTTGTTTTATTAATAATAAATATCTAAACGACAAATGATGCTTTTAGCAGCAAAAAAAATATTTTAGTTGATTTTTTTTAAAAAAATTCCAAGATAGGTTTTACCACTTTTTTTCTTGAAATTCATACCAATAAACATTAAAATCACCAAAAAAGGTCCACTAAAGTAACATTTATTCATAAAAAATTTAATCAAACATGTTAAAAATTTTGAAAAACCTTGCAAGAACACAAACATTAAAGAAGAATCAAGCAACATTTGGCACTGATGCAAAAAAGCAAGGTTCGGCCAAAGCATGGAAAAGCTTAGCCAAACACTCCCATAACTTCTCTCAATCATGCTTTTCATTTTACTTAGCTCAATCATGCATTAAACATCAAAATAATCATTATATGAAGGCATTCACATCATGAGAGAAATTTTATCAAACATGTAATGAACTAAATAGTAAAGAAACCATGAAACCAACATGTATAGCTAAATAACACATAAAAACCATCAAACTATCTATAATTCATGCTTTAAACATATGAAAAAACATTCAAATCATTCATCAACATTATTAGAAGCAAGAAAGGACCAAAAATGACCAATAAGAGGCTTGGCCATGGAAGATAAGAGCTTGGTTGAACCACCCAAAGGTTGACAATGGTGGATTGCTTTTTTTTTTTTTTTATTGCTTGGTCATTCTAGTTCTAATCCAAACTATTATCTAGTTGAATGAAAGTTTGACCCAAGCTTGGATTAAAAGAGAAAAATAAATATGAATTTCTAAAAAAATAAAAAAAATCAAAGGCTAAATGCTATGAAAATAAAATGAATGTTATGAAATACTTATGAAAATACAAAGAAAAAAAAGATAGAAGAATTATACCTCTTCCAAGCTCACCAAATTTTTTTTTCACTTTTTATTTCACGTCCTAGCTGCCTCTTCCTCTAACCATGTATTCCCAGCTCCTCTCATGAGAAAAAATATCTTTCTTTCTATGCATACAAGCTTTTAGATTAAAATTTCATCTAATGGTCATTTTTTCTTCCTTATTCTCTTTTCAATAAGCCAATTTTCACCATTAGATTAAGCCCTCTATGATCACCTCACAATCAAGACTATTCACAACCAAAGGTTGTATTTTTAATACTACTGGAACCAAATGAAAAGTCTAATTTACCTTAAATTGAAAAGTTTTCAGTTTCTGAGCAATTTTCATGGAGAAATATGATCTCTTTTTCATTTTTATGATTTTAAAGCACAAAAAATCTTTAAATAATATTAAATTATAATTTGAAAGTTTTCATGGCAAATCAACCTTAAGAAGGTCAAATTACTAAAATACCATAAAAGGGTATTTTGGTAATTTCAACCTTTCGAGGTGCAATCAAGGTTTTTAATATACTAAAAATCATGAAATATTATAAAATATGGTATGAAAGTTTTCGTAAAAAAATGACCTTGGGAATGTCAAATCATGAAAATACCATTAAAAGGTAGTTTAGTAATTTCACACATTTTGTGGTATAATCAAGGTTTTTAATGTACCAAAAATCATGAAATAATATTAAATCATGATCTGGAGCTTTTCACAAAAATCAAAATTTGGGAATGTTAAATAATAAAAATACTTCTAAAAGGTATTTTAGTAATTTCACACTTTCTATGATTTTTAATGCATAAAAAATCATCAAATAATATAAAATTATGATCTAGAAGTTTCAACAAAAATCTAACTTCAAGAAAGTCAAATTACAACAATTCTCTTAAAAGGCATTTCAGAAATTTTGGCTTTTTGGAAGTGTGATCAAAGTTTTTTAGTGCAGTAAAATCACAAAAACCATTTCTAAGCCTTATTGGTCCCATTTGGTTATGGATTACAAAGATTGACCCGAATTTAATCCAATTTGACTGATTCTGATTAATTTTGACTTTGTTTTACCATATTTGACTAAGTTTGACCTTAGGGCATTTGGGTCAAATTGGTCCCAATTTTGATTTTAAGAACTTGTTAAAATGATATGGGAATGTCGGATTTGAGTCAGGTCAAATTTTAAGAGTTTCATAAATGGTCGGATTTTGTCCAAACAATATTAAATGTCTATATATGTCCCTCTTTACATTATTTTGATAATAAAAAATAATGTAATGGCCAAAAATACCAATTTTGTCTGAAACTAGGATTGAAAGGAATGGTTGCTTGCTTGTTTGTGTTGTTGTTGGTTTTTTTTTTAAAGACTCCTATTAACATAGGCTAGGAAACTTTAAAAATCATTTTAAAAAAAGCTCCTATTAACATAAGTAGGAAAAAGACTTCTACTAACATAGGCAGAAAACTTTAAAATTTTCTTTAGAGAAAGCTCTTATTAACATAGGTAGGAAACTTTAAAAATTTCTTTAGAAAAAGCTCTTATAGACATAGGTAGAAAATTTTAAAATTTTCTTTTGAAAAAACTGTTATAAACAAAGGCAGGAAACTTTTAAATCACTTTGAAAAAGGTTTCTATTAACATAGACAGGAAACTTTAAAAATCTCACTTTGAAAACAGCTCTTATTAACATATGCAGAAAACTTTAAAAAAATTGTCTTTGGAAAATGCTCTTATAGACATAAGCATGAAACTTTAAAAAATTTTGGAAAAAACTCTTACAGACATAGGCAGGATAATTTTAAAAAATCACTTTAAAATGGCTCCTATTAATGTAAGCAAGAAACTTTAAAATTTTGACTTTGAAAAAGACTTCTATTAACATAGGCAGAAAACTTTAAAAATCTCTTTGAAAAAAGACTTGGGTTGTATCTAAGACTCTGAAAAGGATTTTTTTTTTCTTTGAGGCTTGTTTTTTCTCATTGGGTTTTTCTTGGAATATGTTCATTTTCTGATAATGTGTTTGTTTTTCCATATCAAATTCATGTAATATATGTAAGGGATGCAAGGCACATAGTGTATGTCATTCAAACAATTTTGTCTTTATCATGTGCTTGTATTTATGAAAACAAGGTTCTCCTAACCATAACTATCTTCAAACTTTTGGTTCTTAAATAAGTTATCAGCAATCAAATCATAATCATCTAATTGAAATCTTTTCTCAATTTTAAGCATTTCTTCTTTTTCTTCTTCCTCTCTTTACCAATTATTTTGCCTTGATCTTTTCGATAGCTATCTATCAAACTTTGCCAAAGGTGTCATCATCCACTATTTATAACATTATTTTTCCATTTTTTGGCTTTCTTCATTTTCCACTTCATTCATTCCTTCTTTTTTCAATCATCATTCATTTCTTCATCGTTTATCATTTTCATTTTTTAATGTTCAACTTGTCAACCATTTCATTAATTCATTCATCATCATTTACACTCTTCTCCCTCTTTTTTTCTTTTTAGGCAAAGTCCAATTGTTTAGCTTTGTTATCTGAAAACCTTTTTTGAGCATGCTTCAAGTTTGGTTATGAAAATTATCAATCATTACCAATAATATTATGTCAGATGCAACATCATTTTTAATCAATGGATGAGCAAAATGAATTTGAACAAGGAAAACAAAGGGTATTCATTACAAATTTCATTAACTTAATTCACAAGTTGCTTGGTATAAGGAGAATGAATTGTATCATTCAGAGTAAAAGAAAAGTGAACAGGTGATAATGGTATCAAAAATCTATTTTCAAAACTTTAAATACTGAATAGATAGATCTAGATCTTTTACACTTGATTCTCTTTTAAAAACCTTATCTCATTAACAGCTCCAATTAATGCTAATCTTTTGAATTGTGATCATGCCACTAATCCGATGACAATGACCTATCTTCCATTTCTCTCATGTTGATTGTGTTGTTCCCCTACATCATTCTATTTCTAATCTATGGCCCCATCACTTATTCAATTTTCCTCCTTATACATAAGCCTTTTTTTTAGTTTTCAACTATGGTATCTCCCCCTATGACCCATATTATCTTTTTTAGGGTTTTTAACCTAGACCCTCATTTTTTTTCTTCTTTTCTTTTATTTTTTTAAGCAAAGTATTTTTTAACGACATCTGAATTTATAGGGTTTGGCAGTTCATCTCTATTTATTTCTGATAGAATTAGTGCTCCACCAGAGAATGACCACATAGGAACCTTCCAATTAGGTGTCCATTTCTTTTTATTATCATGCTAGTTGGCCAATATTCTTTTTAGAACTAATTCTTCTTCATGGAAGCATTTGGGTTTTATCTTCTTATCATATGCTCTTATCATTTTCTTCTAGTATATCGACCATGTTAAAATCAATTATCATAACTCAACATCCTACTATCCTAAAATGAATAGGGCAATGAAAGCCACTAAGAAGAATATTAAGAAAATAATAGAAAAGTTAACCGAAACTTATAGAGACTGGCATAAAAAGTTGCCATTTGTTTTGCTTGCATATAAAACACTAGTTTGCATTTCTACTGGGGTAACATTTTTTTCTTTGGTATATAAAATGGAAGCAATTCTACCAATTAAATTAGAAATTCCTTTTTTAAAGGTCTTGATGGATGAACAATTGGAAGAAAAAAAATAGGTCCACAATCATTGTGAATAGTTAAATTTGATTAAAGAAAAAAAAGCTTGCAATGTTGCACTCTTCTTTCATCATTTTGCTATTTAGATTGTTGGCATTATCAATGAGGATTCTTTCAGGTAACCCATATCAGTAAATTATTTTTTTCATGAATCTGCACATAATTGATCGGGTTATGTTGGTATAGGATGCTGCTTTCACCTCTTTGTAAAATAATCAATTACAACAAAAATGAATTGATGCCCATTTGAAACTTTTGGGGTGGTGGGTCTAATCACATCCATTCCTCACGTAGAGAAAAGCCATAGAGGTGCTAGGACATGCAATGGTACCATAGAAACAAAGATCTTATCTACATAAATTTGGCATTTATGACATCTCTTTACATAATTGATACAAACACTTTCCAATATTAACCAATAGCATCTTGCCCCTATTTCTTGTTTTGCCATCACATGATTGTTCGTATGTGTCCTACATATCCCTTTATGTACTTTTTCAAGTATTTTCTTTGCTTCTGTAGCATCTACACATCTCAACAAAACTTGGTCTCAACTTTTTTCTACAAAACTATCCCATCAAGAACAAATCTCATTGCCCATCTCTTTAAGATTCTCTTGTCATTTTTCAATGTATGTTTGGGATATTTCTAATGCTTCATGTATTTTACAATCTCATGATACCAAGGCTGACCATCCACTTTTTCATCTACATTTCCATAATGTGCAAGAGATTTAAAATTTTGTATCTTGATAGGCTAAATTTTGACGTTTGCATTTAGTTTAAACATTACCAACAAGATGGCTAAGGCATCATCTATCTAATTTTCTTTTCAAGGAACATGTTGGAATTGGATATCTTTGAATTGTTCTATCATGCCACCAATATATCTTTGGTATAAAACCAATTTTGGGTCCCTCGTCTCTTATTCACCTTTCAACTAATATATCATCAGTGCTGAATCTCCAAAAACTTTTAGGGTCTTAATTTTTCTATCCAAAGCCATTTGCAAACTAAAAATGCATGCTTCGTATTTAGCTATATTGTTGGTGAAGTAAAAAGATAATCTTACAGTGCTGGGGTAATTTTCTTCTTCTAGGGATATAGTATGGCTCCGATGTCATGTCCTAAAGCATTCGATGCCCCATTAAAAAACATTTTCCATGTAGTAACCATAGATTCCTCATTTTTTACTAATAGAATAACCATCAAATCCTTGTCTGGGAATTCAAATTTCATTAGCTCATACTCATCAGTAACTTGGTCGGCCAAAAATCAGTTATAGTACTCCCTTTAATAGCCTTTTGAGCTACATATATAATATCATATTTAGATAGCATGACTTACCATCTTGCTATCCTTTATGATAAAGAGAGCTTTTCGAATATGTAATTAAAAGGATCTAATTTTGATACCAGCCAAGTTGTATAATGAAGCATATATTACCTGAACTGGTGAGCAGTCCACATTAGAGCATAACACATTTTTTCAAGTTGGAAATACTTTGCTTCATAATCAATGAATTTTTTGCTCAAATAGTAAATGGATTGTTTTTTCTTATCAGTCTCATCTCTCTGCCCCAACATACATCCTATGGAGGTTTTATTCACAATTAAGAACAAGATCAAAAGTTTTCTTCAGCACTAGTGGATTTGTCAAATATTCTTTAATTTTATTGAAGGCATCTCAACATTCTTCATTCCATTCCCTAGGGTCATGCTTTTTCAATAACTTAAAGATAGAGTCACATTTTGCTATAAGCTAAGATGTGAACCGGGCATTATAATTCAACCTCCCTAAGAAACTTTTTACCTTTTTTTGTGTCCGTGAAGGAGTCAACTTTGTAATCATCTAAATTTTGTCAGGATCTACCTTAATTCTTCTTTCACTAACCATGAATTCTACCAATTTTTCCAATTTCACTCCAAATGTGCATTTTGTAGGATTTAACTTAAGTTGATACTTGCACAACCTTTTAAAAAGCTTTTTAAGGTTTTCCACATGACCTTACCTTTTGGACATATTGCAATCATATCATCTATATAAACCTCAATCTCCTTATGCATCATAACATGAAAAAAGGTAACCATGCTTTTTGATAAGTAATACCAGCATTTTTCAATCCAAACAGCATGACCTTATAACAAAATATTTCCCACATTATCATGAATGTGGTTTTCTCCATGTCCTCTTATTCCATCTTAATCTGATTAAAATAAAAAAACTCATCCATAAAGGACAATACCAAATACTTTACGGTGTTGTCAACTAAAATGCCAATATAAGAGAATGAAAAATTATCTTTAGGACTAGCTTTATTCAAATCCCTAGAGTCCACACCCGTTCACACTTTTCCATTCCTTTTCGGCACTAAGACTATATTAGCAACTCACTTAAGATATTTAGCTGTTGCTAGAAAGCTAGCATCAAACTACTTTTTGACTTCCTCTTTGATCTTCAATAGTATCTTTGATTTCATACACCTTAACTTATGTTGTACTAGTTTGCAACTTAAAATTAATGGCAACTTATATTCTACGACGTTTGTGTCAAGCCTTAGTAAGTGTTGATATGACCATACGAATATATCCACCTATGCTTTTAGTAATTCTTCCAATCTTTGTCATTCCTTTTATGTAAAAGAAATACCCACCTTTACCTTTTTTTTATTCTCATCATTCCTTAAATTAATCATATCAATAGGCTTCTAATGAGGTTTTATTATTTTCTCCTCATATTCTACCAACCTTATCAAATTTTAAGGTAAGATGTAGTCTTCTAAATCCTCATCATCTAGCTCGTTAACTTGGACAAGATTTTCAAAGTTAAACCTAAAGCAATCGTCATAACCATTTATGATGTTCAATGTTAAAAACCTAAAATTATTAAGATGATAAGAATATAGATGGTTATTTAGGAAAGAATAAAAGATACATGGACATGGATAAAATAATGGAAGGAATAGAAAAAAAATGTGATGGAAGATGCATTTCATTTGACATTTTATTGATGATGCCAAAAATAAACCCAAACAAACTTTCCACATACCCTCGGACAGAGGCACTTGGATTTTAGTTCAAGGATAATGAAAATAAACAAACTAGTTTTTAGATTCCATTGTTGAAAGGAAAAAAAAAATCTCTTCCTCTATTATCATATTGCATCCACTTTTTCTATTTTTAAGATTTAGTTTTGAGAAGGCTAGCTTTATCTCATCTATTGTCACCCCTACTTCTAACACTTTAGGATACATATACCCTATAAAGTAAAAAGTGTCATTAAAGTACAAAAGTGCCATTCTTCCTTCATCCATCTTGTGCCTCTTAAGACATGCCATCCTTTTTTGTCTCTTTTCTTGTATGGCTTTTCTCTTATTACTAGCAGTCAACGTAAATCCCAAACCAAATCTCTCTTCGTTCACTACAAACTCTGACATTTCTTTTATCCTTTGCAGTGTTGGCCCAAGACCTAGACTAGGCTTCTATCTCTTTCTTAACATATGTTTAACCATCATTCTAGTAGTCTTTGATAAATAAGGGATAGGTATGGCTAATTCTTTTCCTATATACATGATATTAACAGCTTCAAAAGATGAAAAGAACATTTAAGCGCTTCTTCTATAGCTTACACATATAGGTTTATAAGGGTCTTGGTTACTAGTAGGTTTTTTTTTTGTCAACATATTCTTGCTTTCCATTAACCACAAACTTTTTTTTTCTAATGCAAAGATGATAGTATGACCTAAATGATGAATATCCATGGTCTCTCCTATAGACAACTGTATGTTGGTGAAATGTCCATGACTTGGAATTCAACATTAAAGGTACAAAACCTATCTATAATGGAATCTTTATATCTCTAGTGACCTCTCTTTTTGACTCATCTAAAAGGCTCTAACCACATATGGCTATTCCTCATGAATGAAGGATTGACCAGTAACTTTGCTAGAGTAGCCATTAGCATAACATTGATAAAAAATCTATTGTTAATTAGCACATTCGATATGGTGTGACTTTTGCACTTTACTGTGATATGCGAGGCCCTCTCACTACTTTACCCCTTTAGTGAGATCTTATCATCATTGAATGTTATAAAGTTAAGAGTCGTTATACTTTCCACTAAATGATCTACCCTTTCAACAAAAATGTCATGATTTACCTAAACCTGTTCAGCACTTTTAGTAATGCATTCCTATGGGGTTTGGAGTTTAGTAATAGAGACAAAATTAAGATTTTTACTAGCATTTTGTTAAGCTGATCCACTACACTGTATTTACAGTGTTGGATGATTTTTAGGAATTCACATGCTTCTTTTTTAGTCACTGGCCTTTTGTGTTGTACTACTTGGTTCATCATAACGAGAACTCTTTCTTCATTCTTGGTCCCCTCTAATTCTTTTTATTTTTCTTTTATTGCTAAGTATAATATCTAAAGGGCATAACATTTACCACTTTGGGTCATTTCTCTAACCTTGGATATGTTGGTTCCATCCCTGATGTTTGAATTCTTCAATCTTTAGACTTCTACGTCACATTCATACTTTCATGGGACTACTCTGTCACTTTTGTAAGGAAATGCACTAGGTACATATACGGTGATAGTTACTACAAGGTAACTAGTTGACTCATTTACCACTGGTTTAAATTCATCATAGAAAACAGTTAAAGGCTCTATGATGAACAATCCACCTAATCCTTAACTTATCGTCATGCTTACTACATCTTCTTCATCTTCATTATAGAATTCAATTATTCTGGCATCCATCAGTCTTTGAACTACTTGCTTGAACCCCTCACAATATTGAATCAAATGAGCCATCACTATTCCATGGTACTTGCATATCAACCTCGATCTTAGATGGCTGCCATTAGTTTTAGAGACCATTAGTTGAACCATGCTCATTTTAAGCAAATAGTCATACACTATTTCTAAAGTTTTCACCTCTTTTATACACTTTTTGACTTCGTTGCCCCATTCTGTTGCATTAGTTATACCTTCAGCATGATTAGGTAATGGGTTTCTTCCAACATTTAGCTTCGTTCGATTGTCAAAATTCAATCATCGAGCCTTCACCAATGCTTGTACCTTGCATTTCAATACCGTACAACCTTCTAATGAATGACCCACTGCACCATAATGTATTCAAATCAAACATTGGGGTTTTACCATTTAGGATATGGTGGTTTGATAGGCTGAATGGGGATAAAGGCAATAAGTTGGCCTTTTAAGAGCTATGGGTAAAAGTTTGTGTATGACATAGGTATTGAGTCAATAAAGGTTATTTCTCTGGTGTTGGTGGTGCAGGGTTCTAGAGTTGGTTTGCTTAGTTGGAAAAATGGTTGTTTAGTTAGAGTTGAAATGTAATGGGGAACACTTGATCAGAAACTAGGTTGGTACATTGGCTTTGGTGGTGTGATATATATGTATAGTGTTTGGGATATCTAGTTTGCTAATGGGTAGCAAGGTGAATAAGGTGGGATATGGGTGGTAAATAATAAAATGTCCAAATGATAGGCTTAAACTGTTACTGTATGGGTTTCAAACTCTTTCTTTCTTGTTGCTGGGGTTTTCTTGGCACTTAAATCCCTTTGTCCATTAATTTTTTTATTTTTTTATTGCATTCTTGATCATTTCTCCCGAACCAAATGGGCAAAACTCTTAGTTGCATTGCCTGCAATTTATCATAGTACGGGGCTTTTAAAGTGCTAATGAAAAGTAACATAGATCTTTTTTTTTGTTAACAGCGGTTGGACCTATGCAACCATATCCCTCCATATATTTGCATACTTTTTGAAAGTTTCGGTGGCTTTTTTCTCCATATTCTACAAGGATAACCTACCTGACATCATATCTTTAACATGCTTACATTGTGCTATAAAAGCCCTAACCAAATCCTTCAAAGAGTGAATCTTGCTTAGTTTAGTTGGACATACCACCTTGTAGCAGATCTAGTGAGAATCTAGTGAGACTATCCTAAAAACAATGGATTAACAACTTCTCATTATATGGATGGCCAGTCATCTTTCTACAGAACATTGTAATATGTGCTGAAGGACACGTTTTTTCGTCATATTTCTCAAAATTAAAGATTTTAAACTTTGATGGAATAACAAGATCATGCACTAGACTCAATTCATTGTCATCAATGCTTTCATATATGTCATGCCCTTTTATTGCCTTCAATCTTTCTACCAACATATCATACTTGCTCTTCATCTTAGTATTTTCTGTTGAGTCAGACACCTTTTTTAACTTCTCTTGTTTTTTGATATCATCCAGGTTTGGCATAGTAATAGGGTCAAAAAGAGTATATCCAAGATTAATGTTCATTTATACTGGCAATAGCCTGACAAAAGTACTAGTATATTATTAATGAGTTACTGTTGGTGCCTAAGTAACATCAACATAAGGGTATGTGAACCTCGCACAAATTGGTTCTTTACTACTGTTTCTTCCCTTACATCATGTGTCTCGACAATCCCTCTTTCTTTTAAACAATCCTGCTAATATCTGTTTCAATTCTACAAACTACCTATCTATATTCTATTACGTTCTTATAACCATTTCCCTTATTTCTTCTTAGGCCATTTCCATTATATCAATCCAATTGGCATTTTCATTCTCCATGGTTATTGAGTCAGCTCATATATTATAGGTGCTTAGAACCAACTAATCTTGTTTCCTACAGTGTGCTATCTTAGAACCTTTCATTAATTCCTAAAAATTAGAAGCAGATGATATAAAGCTTTGTTATTGGCCTTAACAAATAATTTAAAATCTTTCAATATTTAGGTAAGACTTTTAAAGATACCTTTTTTATTTAAAGGTTGGATGAAAGTATACTTACAATTACCATTCCTTATCTTTAGCTAGTTATGAAAAAAATATTCAAACAAATAATGCATTATATGCAGGTCAAATTTTATTATTATTGTTAAAAAAGAACTCAAATCCTCTTCTTATATTCAGGATCGGTTATTTAAAAGCATTCCTTCCACCTTAAAAGTTTGATGAAAGTATATTTACAACCATCATTCTTTTTCATTAGCTCATTTAAGCATACTTTTAAGATACAAATAAAGACATTCATTTATAGATAATTCAAGTCAATAGAAGTTTTAATTCATTCCAAAAATTTCAAGTTCTATACATCATGAACTTTTTTAAACCTAGAACCTTCCTAAAACTAGATCCATGAAAGTGTTGAATTTGCTTATATTGCCATTTTGCCTCATCCAAGAAATCCATAAGAAGCTAATTGTGATTGCTAGTAGGAACTAATCCTTAACTTAGGGACTTCGTTTTTTCCATCATCACCTTGGCCTGTCTAACTATTTTTTGGACTTGAGTACTAAGGTGGTCGATATACATTTATGCCCCTTAACTCTTAATCTTCTATTGTTCTTAAGTTTCTATCTCTTGATTGTATGCTTATTTCCTTTCGACCTTTTATTTTTGCCATTTTTTTTTGTATAAGGGCTATGTGGTCTTTGTTTTCGTGCAACTATAGTTGAAGGCTTTGATCACTATACCGAGTACATCTTTTTTCTCTTAAGTATCCAAATGTCTCTTCTTTTCACTTTTTAATTCCTTATTCAGTTCTTCATTATCTTCTTGGCTCTTACTAGCTCTCTTTTATTTGCAACAATGGTTTTGTGTGAATCATTATTTTCTTGTATTGTCACAGTAATCTTATCCTCATTATACAGAGCCCTGCTTATCTAAAATTATACCTTTTCCTTGAGCTACTCTACCACATCTCGACATTTTTTTTTTCCTTTGTCTTTTAGCTAAGACCTTAATAGTTGGTTTACAAAGTATAGCTTTTTGAGATCACTCTGACTCAGTCATTTTCTTTAGTCATTTTCTCTAACCTATCTCTTTGTGCTTCCTTCTTATACTTTAGTTATACAGCTTTCCATACAATCTGCTCTAGCCCTCTAGTCATCAAAATGAATACTAAGACCTAAATTGTATTCTGACCATTAATAGCGTATAACTAATGGATCCCTAAATACCAAGTAGCAAAACCCAAGAATGATCCCCACAACTATACAAAATTGAGACACGAGGCATTCACGATGCATTCCAAGTCACCTCATCCTTTTCTAAGCTTTGAAAGAATATCATCTCCTATTCCTTGGAAAGACTTTTAGGGCACTCTTTTGCATCAAACTAGGCTAAATGTGCTAAGATTTCGTGTAAAGCAATAATAGAGTGCGATCAAGGCCCCAAAAATGGCTTTGAATCCTTATCTAACAATCGAACACAACCAATCATCCTTTTCTCTCTCTTATTTTGACAATGATTCAAGATCTAATGATTTCTACCAAGATTTATGGGTAAAGGATTGATCTTTTGCTCTAACTGTATGAAAAAGTCAACTATGGAAGCATTTATATACCCTAAAGCTCTCGGGAATATCACTAAACCGTAAATCACCAATTCAAATATATCCATAACTTGGTCTTTATTAGAGCTTTGAAGCATAACATCTTGTAAGAAAACCCATGGTATCCTTTCGTTGGTCTCTTTCTTCTTATCAATCACTTAAACTTCGACCCCAATAATCTTTGCTAACTTTTTCTTATGCCCTAATGATTTTTGTTCTTTCCAAAAAACTCTGTTAGGCTAGGGCAAATTTAAGCGCAATAAGGCAGAATACTCTTCTATAGTAGGTGTCAAGTTTTTCTTATTGAATGTGAAACATCAGTATGCCAAATTCTAGAGCCTTCAACATTTGATCATTGGGTTTCACCATCAACAACAAAGCAGTATCCTCATACTTAGCAATGAAAGCAATCTTCTTTTCCTAGTCCCTTGACTCTAAATACATTTTAAATTCATAATATCATTTTTCCTTCAGCCCACATATACCATCTTTGTAAGGCTTACAACATGTCTATTACCAAACAATCTCTTTCTATCTACTCTCTATTCTCAAACTAATCAATAACTTTCCAAAATGATTTATTTACCGAAGATCCTACTTGTGATTCTTGGAATGCCATGAAAAATTTTACCGATGAATTATCTATAATGTATATCTCCATTGCCTTATGCCAAGAATGATGTATGAAACAAACAGGGAAAAGGAACATAGAAAACATAAAAAAATTAGTCAATATGGAAAAAAAAGAAATGCTAAATGCAAGGTAAAAGATAAATTCACACAGATTTTTATTAATCAATTTTTTTAAACCTTTTTTTTATTTTTTCCATTTATTCCCCATTTTTTCTTTCCTTTCAATTTTTTATTTCACTTTATTTTTCCCCTTTTTTTTGTAATGTTTGTAAAGAATTGTAATTCTTAATGACTTTTTCCTTTTTTTTTATTAAAGCAATAATTCAAATTATCCAACTAACAAAAAAAGAAATGAGAAAGGTAAGGAGTGTACATTCATGTAACTTATTTAGGGTCAATTTCTATTGAGGGGTAGTTATGGCTCTACCTAAGGTTGGCTCCCTAAAGCTCACTATATGCTGGGTCAAGAATTGACGTGTCTAAAGGTTCCTAAATTATTTCTTACATCATTGATCATCACAGACTAATGAGGCACCTCGATCTTCACCTATTATTGGCTATAAGTGAAAATGGTTCATTCTCAGGTGAGTGTTTCATACAATTAGAGCAGAAGATCAATCTCACAAGAACGTAGCTACTTTACTTCCTCCTAAATAGGGTTAGAGCCTAGGTATAGAGCTTGTGCATATAATGCAGTGTGAGTGTGTGCAAAAGAGCATACAAACCTTTCACACTTTTTTAAAATACCTCTATCTTAGATGCCCTATAATTATTAAAAATAGAATAAATAACAATAATTTACAATAAATGATATAATTAAAATATGCATGAAATGTAAAATGGATACACATTTTTTTGTTTTTGTTTTTGGAAACAATGAAATTAAAATCAAAACATTATTTATTTTTCCTTTTTTTTCAAATTTTTTCACTTTTTCCACTTTTTTAGAAAATAAGAAAATTAAATCAAGGAATTAAGATTAAACACTAATTAGAACCATTAAACTAAAATTTTGGATAACATACAATCAATCTTTGGCTTGACTCTCAAAACAATATATCCCCGGTGGAGTCACCAAGTTGTCAGGATGTGGCTAGCATGAAAAGAACCCGATTGCTGAATGCAAAGGAATTTGAAAAACAAGGTGCCAAAGAGCACTTTTATAAAAAAAAAAAAAAACAATGAATCACTTACCAATCTTTTTTAAGATATGATTAGCCACCAAAAAATTTTGTTCTTTTGATAAAACATTTAAAATGGGTTTAAAGTTATATAAAAGAACATTTTTATGGTTTGTGAAAACAAAGTTGGTTTTGGGAGTCAATTACACCTGGGGAAAATTTAACACCCCCACAGTACCCGTCAAAGATGGTATCAATTGATTGCATGTTATCCTTAGATTTTGATGAAAATAGTCATATTCTAATGTTTAGTAATTAATTCCTTTCTTTTTCAAAAGCTAAAATTTTTTTCTTTTCCTTTAGAAGCAAATCAAAATTTTCTTTTAGAAATAAACATTTTATTTTTGGATCAAGATGAAAACATCTAAAGTATCAAAATACTTATTTCACTTTCCTATGTTTAGGTAGAGCTTCAAAAGCATCTTTAACTTAAGAGTTTTCAAATTGCCCTATAAAACTGAGATAACACCTTGCATAAATGATAACTACTAAGAGCCCCCTAATATTTAGGCCAGATCTCGAATGCTATTTTAACTTGATGTCATTTTATTTAATAATATTTTTTTGAAAACTCATTTTTGAAAACATATGCATAGCATATATGTACATAATAATGTGGATGCATGACAATTGAATATGAATTACAAAGTATGAATGCAGGACAATTTAAAAAAACATGTAACAACAAAGTAAAATGTAACACAAATGCATGAATAGGGTCAAGAGTTGATTCTTAGATTTGAGGGTTGGTTTAGGTTTCTAGGGTTTGGTGTAGGTTTAGCATCTAGGTTAGGGTTTGGGGTTTGGTTTAGGGTTTGGATCATTTCAGGGTTTAAGTTTAGGTTTAGGGTTTAGGTTTAGGCTTTAGGGTTTAAGGTTTGGAGTTTTAGTTTAGGATTTAGGGTTAAGGTGATTTAGAATTTAGAGTTTAGGGTTTTATGGGTGGTTTAGGGTTTGGTGTGCAATTTGGGGTCTCTTTGGTGGTTTGGGGTTTTATGGGTAATTTGGGTTTCATGGGTGGTTAAGGTTTCATGAAAAATGTATGTAAAAGACTAAATAACGAAAATACAATTATTTAATATGTAAATATTAATACATGAAAATGCATGAGTATGGAATAAACTTATTACAAATCTAGGCATTTTAAAGATTATATTATAAACTAAATGTGCATGCAAAAACATAATGTAAATGGATCAAACACCAAGATTTTTTTAAAAATTTCTAAGACATAGTCCACCATTTTTTTTCTTGAAATTCATACCAATAAACATTAAAATCATAAAAAAAAGTCCATTAAATTAACATTTATTCATGAAAAATTTAATCAAACACATTGAAAATTTGAAGAACCATGCAAAAACACAAACATTTAAAGAAGAATCAAGCAACATTTGGTTATGATGCAAAGAAGAAAGGTTCAGCCAAAGCATGGAAAAGCCTGGCTGAACACTCCTTTGGCTTCTCCTAATCATGCCTTTCATTTTACTTAGCTCAATCATGCATTAAACATCAAAATAATCATTATATCAAGGCATCTACATCATAAGAGAAATTTTATCAAACATGTAATGAATTAAATAGTGAGAAACCATGGAACCAACATGTATAGCCAAACAACATATAAAAACCATCAAACTAGCTAACATTCATGCTTTAAACATATGAAAAAACACTCAAATCATTCATCAACATTATTAGAAACAAGAAAATGACCAAAAATGGCCAAAAAGAGGTTCAACCATGGAAGATGAGAGCTTGGCTAAACTTCCAAAAGTTTACAATGGTGGATTTTTTTTTTTTTATTGCTTAGTCTTTCTAGTTCTAATCCAAACTATTATCTAGTTGGATGAAATTTTGATCTAAGCTTAGATTAAAAGAGAAAAATAACTATGAACTTCTAAAAGAACAAAAAAAAAAAATCAAAGGCTAAATGCTATCAAAATAAGATGAATATTGTGAAATGCTTATGAAAATGTAAAAGTAAAAAATGATAGAACAATTAATCTCTTCGCAGCTCACCAAATTTTTTTTTCACTTTTTTTTTCACATCCTAGCTACCTCTTCCTCCAACCGTGAATTCCCAACCCCCTTCATAAGAAAAAATATCTCTCTCTCTATACGCACAAGCCTTTGGATTAAAATAGAAAAATAACTATGAATTTCTAAAAGAATAAAAAAAAATCGAAGGCTAAATGCTATCAAAATAAGATGAATATTGTGAAATGCTTCTGAAAATGTAGAAGAAAAAATGATAAAACATTTATAGCTTACCAAAATTTTTTTTCATTTTTTTTTCACATCCCAGCTGCCTCTTCCTCCAACTGTGAATTTCCAACCCCCTTCATAAGAAAAAAATAGCTCTCCCTTCATGCGTACAAGCCTTTGGATTAAAATTTCATCTAATAGTCATTTTTTCCCCTTTATTTTCTTTGTAAGGAGCCAATTTTCACCATTGAATCCAATCCTCTAAAATTATCTCATGGTCAAGAATGTTTGTAGACAAAGGTTGCATTTTCAATGGTGCTAGAACCAAATTAAAATATCAATTTACCCTCCATTGATAAGTTTTCAATTTCTAAGAAATTTTCTTAGAGAAATATGATTCCTTCTTCATTTTTATGATTTTCAAGCATGAAAAATTCTCAAATAATATGAAATCATAATCTGAAACCTTCTTCATTTTTATGATCTTCATTTTTATGATTTTCAAGCATGAAAAATTCTCAAATAATATGAAATCATAATCTGAAACCTTCTTCATTTTTATGATTTTCAAGCACTAAAAATCCTCAAATAATATGAAATTATAATCTGAAAGTTTTGGTGACAAACCAAACTCAAAAAGTCAAATTACTAAAATACCCCTTAAAAGGATATTTTGGTAATTTCAACCTTCCAAGGTGCAATCAAGGTTTTTAATAGTTCAAAAATCGTGAAATATTATAAAATCATGTTATGAAAGTTTTCGTGAAAAATCGACCCCTTAAAGGTCAAATTAGAAAAATACTCCTAAAAGGTAGTTGGTAATTTCACACATTTTAAGGTGCGATCAAAGTTTTTAATGTATAAAAAAAAATCATGATTTGAAGCTTTTCACGAAAATTCAACTTTGAAAAGATCAAATTATAAAATTATCCCTAAGGATATTTTAATAATTTCACACTTCCTAAGGTGCAATCAAGGTTTTTAATGCATAAAAAATCATCAAACAATATAAAATTATGATTTAAAAGTTTTCACAAAAATTTAACTTTAAAAAGTCAAATTACAAAAATTCCCTTAAAGGGCATTTCAATAATTTTTTTTTAAAAGTGCGATCAAGGTTTTTTAGTGTAGTAAAATCACAAAAACCATTTTTAAGCCCAATTTGTCCCATTTGGTTGTGAATTGCAAATATTGATCCGAGTTTAATCTAATTTGACTTATTTTGACTAATTTTGATTTTGTTTAACCAAGTTTGACCTTAGGGCATTTGAATCAAATTGATTCCAATTTTGATTTTAGAAACTTGTCAAAATTAAGGGAATGTCAGACTTGAATTGGGTCAAATTTTAAGAGGTTTATAAATGATTGGATTTTATCCGAATAAAATTAGATATTTATAAAGATGGTAGATGGAGATTTCTTGGTTATGGTTGGTTTTAGAGTACAAAATTTTTTTGAAATTTTGAATAAAAAATTAAAGAATAAAAAAAAAAGTATTATACGAGATCCATAGGTTCATTGTGGGTTGTGAAAAAAAAAGATTTGAAGGTAGATGAAAGAATTATGAGAGAAAGGATGGAGTCAAAGATTTTTGTAAGTTTGCTAAGGAAGATGAAAGCAAATGGCCTCTATGGAAATTGTCTTCCACCTAAATAAAATGGAAGACCATTTTCATATCCCTTCATTAAATTTTTTGTTGATCGAAAATTATTTTCAATTGACTATACTCTTTGTTTCCTTCAAAATACAAGAAAACATGAAAAATATTTTCTGAAAACCATTTTCATTGTTATCAAACAGAGCTAACATTTCATTTTATCATTATCATTGTTTTTGTATCCAAACACATATTACATCACTAATTTTAATATCACTGCTACAATAACTAATTTTATCTTCATCACTATTTTTAATATTATCAAAATCAATTTTTTTGTCCATCCAAATTAACATAAAGCAACATGTAGAAAAAATAAAACTTGAGTTGGATTAATGACCAGTGACCACACATGCAAGTGCAGCTACACTCTTATAAAAAAGTTTCAATTCCTTCTCCAATTGGCATATCCCTATCTTATGTCATAATTCATAATTTCATATTCATTCATACTAGTGTCGAACCCATGTTACTCTATGAGAGGAGAAATATTGATGCTTTAAAAATATGTAATATATACAAAATGTGTTAAGAATGTAAGTTGATTTACATTTTTTTTACTAATGTATCTGATCTTTTTACAATTTTTATCTGTAATAGTATTATAAGTTGTAGGATATATATATAAATATATGTATGTATATACACAAATTTTTAGTTTAAAGCCAAGATTGATGGAATAGTAAACATGAACTAAGTTTAACATGTTTAAGAAGAAAAGTTACCATAGAACTCTTTGAATTGTTTGTCAATTGCTTAATAATTAAGGAAGCCTTATATCCCCATTATGCGCTGCAACACCTAGAATCTTTGTTGCAAGACATTGGAGTGTCTTTTGGTACTTTTCCTTATTGTAACAAAAATGTTTGTTAAAAAAATGAACTTTAAAACTATAAGAAAGTCAATTATAATGCAATCTTCTAATCAAAACTCGTAATCAATTACAACAATCCATTTATATTTTTAACAATAAACTCAATTCAACAATTTTTATCTTTTGGGTTTAAATCTCAGTCAATTAAAATAAATTATAACTACATTAACAACAAAGTCAATTCGATAATTTTTATATTTAAAGTATTCAGAGATTCAATGTGATAAAATTTTTATCTTGTCATAAAAGATATAAACTCATTTACATGGCATTAATAATTAACCTTAAGGAATAGAAATAATTAATAGAAAAAATACAAAAATAAAACATGTTCGTAAATAAGGAATAACTGGATATGCTAAAAAATTTACCTTTGAAGGTTATGAAAAAGTGTAGAAAAGAACAATCCAATTATACCAGTAAAATTCTTCCTGTAATTCAACCAATAATCGATTTTAATAACTAATAATGCTAAGGATGGTAGTAAAAAAAAAAAGCTCACAATCTTATTTAACATTTAAATAATTTAATATATCAAGTTTAAGTTATCTCCATACCTAAATGAGTAAAGAACTTGGTTTAAAAATTTTAAGGCATGAGAAATGCTAACAAGTCTAAAATCACAAAATTTTTCGACAAACAAAGCAAGTGAGATTTGTTCTAACATTTTAGCAACATTAATATCACAAACCTAAACTATCCATGCGCCTAAATGAGAAACACCTACACATGCTTGAGAATTTACCTTTAAAAGTCATGAAAAGTTCAAATAAGGGTTAAAATCACTCAAGTTTAATAACAAATCAAGCAAGACAATATAGTTCCACCATTTTGGTAAATTTGACAAAAAATTTAAACTATCCACACACTTAAATAAGTAAGAACTGGACAACTTCAAAAGTTTACTCTTTATAAGCATGAAAAATTTAAGTAATCTATGTGTATACCCCTAAAAGGCTCTGATAAAAAATTTAATTTAACCTCACAAATTCAAGTTAAAGGAAGAGTACCAAGAGAAACTAAGACAAAGCAATGTTTTTATGGTTTGCTATTCATATGTGTACCAACTAGATAAAACATACTACAATCACTATTTACCTAGATAAAAAAGACATACATACCAAAAAATAGAAAGAAAAAAATTTAACATAAAATAAACATGAAAGGGTTTTTCAACTTATCAATATTGTAAATGAAACTTTTGTCCAAAGATCTGCTTTTTTTATATATATGCATTAAATTTATATGGTAAAAAATAAATCTTTATAACCGTGTAAAATAAGGAAAAATGTGTATTTACTTGAAAATTTATTACATGAACATATTATGGACTAAAATAACAAGGATATTGAGACTTGTTTATAAAGAATATGCATTTTTGAAAAAAAAATTATTGTTTGCAAAAAAGAAACTGGCATAAAAATTAAACTAACATGACAAACAATCCTAAAAGCCATTAAAATTATTACAATCAATTCAAAAGTTTCAAACACCTCCATTTTAAATTATAGTTAATCTATCAATAAAAGTATTAAGTTATGTAAATCATTATAAAAGCAACTAAGTGCTTATTACTTTGACTGCTTAGCTTTTTTCATAACCTTTCAAATTCATCGAAAAGTGTAAATGAAAACAAAGACTCACCTAATAGTTGCAATAGCACAATTTAATTTCAAAGTTCTTATATAGTGTTTAAATGAAACATGGATGCCAAGTTAGGAACACTGGTTTCAAAGCAAAGCAATAAACATTTTTTTATGACAACTAATGAATTTAAAGTTCAATAGAACTTTCTGGATAGCAACAAAAATAAAGGTCATACTAATTATAACAAATTATATTCATATCAACTATGACATATTATTGATGTGCAACATTTATAAACCACCATACACTTGATTAAAAAAACAAATGATCAATGCCTTATTATCAACTATATAAATTTGGTTTGTATCATTTAATTATGGAATAAGTTAAAAATTAATAAAGCTAAACAAAGAATTCAATGGCATTATCGTGCCCAACCTTTCAGTATATGGACTGCTAACTAAAGCAATAATCCTAGCACCAGTTTCATGCAAGTAGGCTTTAAGTAATCCTGTAGCAACACTTAAGACCACTTCATTCCACTTTAATGCCCTATACCTCACTTGTACAAGCCATTAATCTATTTATAACACATCCAACAACAACATTAAAATCAACCACCCACTTGATTATTTCAACAATCAATTCTTCCCACAAATAAATGAAAACCCATCGAATTAAGCATGTATTGGCAATAAGAAGCATGAATATTTGCATTGTTGCTAACATAAATATGTAAAAGACTTAGGATGTTATTTGAAACTAATTTAAAAATCATGGATATTTCTTAGAAATCTATTTGAGTGTGATTGTTTAATTGAAATGTCATTTTCTAAGTCAAAGTAATAGAGAATGGAAACTTGCATATTCATACCCAGCTTTTTCTTTCCACTCATTGATTACAAGTGTCTGCTTTTGGAAAAAATAATAATCCACAGTAATATCATATGAAGTTGTAAAGACATGAAAATCTACACACATCCAACTATGAACTTGGCCATATTGAACAATCACATACATATCACATATCATTTTTACATCATTTTATTCTTGACAGCTCTAATCAATTCTATTACCACCCATGGGAAACATTTTGCATTGTTTTGGCCTTAAGTTATGCAAATATCTTATAAAAAAATTTATCAACTTATGTCCTCTAGCTTTACCAAAATACTATAACTTAAATTTTAGGAGAATGTATAGCTAAAATCAAGGGAAAAATATATGAATTCACCTTCATAAATTTCACAGATTCAGTATGAAAAAGCCAAAAAAAAAAACATAAATTAATCACTTTCATATCTTCATAAGAATCTATAGAAACTAAAATGACTAAAAAGAATTCAAAGTTTAATCACATTCAACTTAAACCAAATAATTCCCCAAAAGTGAAATAATCCACAGATCTCCAAGAAATTCAAAAGTTAAGCAACTTTAACTAAAATCAAGTAATACTTAGATTCTAAAATACTCTAAAACATTAAAAAAATAAATATAAAAAAAACCAAAATTATTACCTTGATATGGAAAGTTTAGACTTTAGTAGAATCTAGTTTAGACTTTAGTAGAATCTATTTTTTTTATTTCCTTTCTTCATGCACTCTTTTTCTACAAATCTTAAGTAATGCAAATAATGGATTCTCTAAAAACCCATAGCAAATAATAATTCCAAGTAATGCAATATGAAGTTGCAAAGACATAAAGATCCATACACATCCAACTATGCCTCTTGCTAACCTGAATAATCATATATATAATTTTTACATCATTTTATCCTTAACAAATAAAAAAAAAACATTTTGCATAATTCTAAGCTTAAGGTACTCAAATATCTTATACAAAAAAAAAATGTATCAACATATGTCATCTAACTTTACCAAAACACTATAACTTAAATTTTAGGTACAAATATGGCTAAAACCAGAGTAAAAAAGAAATATATGAAATCAAACTCCCAAATTCCACAGATTGACCCCAAAAAATCCACAAATTGAATACAATAAAGTAAAAAAAATCTCCAATTAATCTTTTTCCTCTCTTTATAAGAATCCATCAAAACTAAAATGAATAAAAAAGAATCCAAAGTTTAATCACTTTTAGCTCAAACTAAACATTACCCCAAGAGCGAACGACTACACAAATGTTAAAAAAACTAAAAATTTAAGCACCTTAAACTAAAACCAAGTAACTCTTAAATTCTAAAACACTGACATTAAAAAAAAGTAAATATGAAACAAAAAAGCCAAAGTTATTACCTTAATATGGAGAGTTACACCACCAAATTTACTATCAGTGTTGTTACAATACTCTATCCAAGCAATGTTCTCATAAAAGCATGGACTTCAAAATTCAGTATGTTTTAAGTGATTGATTCTAGAAGGTTAATAGTCATTTTATCAATGTTTTCAATTTTGAAATACAAAGATGTCTTCTTTTTCCTTCCTTTATATATAATCGATAAAAAAATATTTAGAAATTTAAATAATAAAAAAATTTAACTTAATCGAGAAAAAAATTACAAAATTTGAGAGAATGAATGGTTTTTACCTAGTATTTGCCACGACTGATGGCTTTGTAATTGTGATATTAGTTCATCTTTAGAAAGTTAAGGTCACAATCTAAAAATTGAAAGAATGATGGAGGGTTTTTTGAGAAAAAAGATTTGTTATAAACCTTTTGAAAGAAAAAGGTTTGAATAAGTTTCCCTCAATACTCATCTTGAAATTCGATAGGATTTTCTTAAAAAGCTTACAATTTTTTAGATAAGACATGAAAGAAGATGTGAGGTGGTAAAAAAGAAAATACAAAAATAATTTTTTTTTTACAATTTTCCTTTTTTGATTTCAAAAAATTTATAAGGGGTTAGTGTGTGGGAAATAAAAAGTTTGATTTTGATTTAACATGAAAGAAAAGAATGAGAGAAAAATAATATGAAAAATATAAAGTAAAAAAAAAGAATGATAAAGATGTGCTAAAAGGCTCTAAAGTTAATAAAATTTATTGTATTGGATTTAATTAGATAAAAAGATTGATATGATGTTCATCATAATAAAATTTTAAAAAAATCAAGAAAGAAAGGAAAACAAAAGTTATTGATGTAGATAGTATATAGATAAAAATATTGATTTGATGTCATCACCAATAAAATTAAAAAAATAAAAAAATAGAAAAAAAATGGATGACATGGACAGGCCCAAAATCTCTCTATTCTCTACAAAATTCATAGATATGATAAAATAAAAATATTTGCGAAAGTATTTCATTTCAGAAACTTTTTAAGAGCCCAATAGAAAACCAAATCCAATCTAAAGGAAATGGGTAGCCCATTCTATTATTTGAAAACTGACCAATGATAAGTGCTCATCACCGATCATCCCTTTCCTCCCACCATCTTTCTCTCACTTAAGGATGACAATCAAACAAAAAAGCAAAAGAAAAACTAAAGAGAAAGGGAGGAAAAATGATGCAATCTTACTTTATTTCACTAGCTTGCGCCCTATCATCTACCACAAAGTCAAGGCCCTTCTCATCCATAATCAAATCTTCTACTAGTAAACTTGATTTCCCTCCACCCTAAGAGGAGCTTGCCTTACTATCGAATCACCATCCCTTTCCAATTTTGTTAGCCTCCAAAGTAATAACCAGTATTTTGTTGAAGTCCGGACTAAGAAAAACCCTTTCCTAAACCCAAATAGATGAGAGAATCTATTTTCGAAGGTGAAAAATATGTTTAGATTAAAGAGAAGTTAAAGTAGTTAAAACTCCACATCATTTGCGAAGAAGCTCGAAGCCCCAATCTCAGTAAGTGCTAGTCTGATGGCAAGATTGGGATCACTACTACTGTCATGATGATCTTAGGTGATACTTATACTTGTAGTTACAGGTGAATTATTTTTTAACTAATGTAAAAATATATATGTTATTTACTCATATTTAAATTCTTTTTATTTTTTATGATTTTTAAAGGTTTACAATGTGATGACATTGCGTACGTCGCCTTTGTCGAATCATAATGATTGAGGAATGTTATGGAGGCAATTGCTATATGGGGTTTAGATTGCAAGGTAACTACGAGAGTGAACCAAGATGATTTGGCTAATTAAGAGAATGGGCATTTTTTAAAATTGGTTGAGAAGTTGAAAGCTTGGAAGCCTAATATGTTTATAGAAGCCTTGGGTATCAATTACCTTTTGTGATACTTGATTTCAATTACTAATATTTTATTCTTATAAATTACTTTAAAGTTATTAAAATTGAGGATAAGTCAGAATATGTGTTAAAAATATTTCAGTGAAGATTATTTTATGAAACAGCTATTCATAGAACAACCTTTTTACAAATTAACTATTT
The DNA here is from genome assembly GCF_002303985.1 of Durio zibethinus. The sequence goes on along the minus strand of NW_019168048.1, from coordinate 25,565,379 downwards.
ATGAAACAACTATTCAAGGAACAACTCCTTCACAAGACAACACCTTCATGAAACAGCTATTCTCAAAATAACTTCCTCAAGGAAAAAACCAACACCTTTACTAAAAACTCTTAAAACACAAATTGCTTCACTAAGAGTTATTCCAGGAAAAACACTTTACCATATGTTACTTCATTGAAAAAAAAGTGAAAATAATACCAGAATATGATAGTGTTCTTGTATTAATTCCACCATTAGGATTTTTTAGAGATTTTGGCTTGGTACATCAAATATGGAGATAGTTAAGACATTTTTTCTTAACTTTCCCCTTAAATATGACGTTTCTCCCTTTTCTTTAGAATAGATAGTTAACTTCTATGTTCACTATACCTGTCACCAAAAATTAATTAAATTCTTATTAAAAAATATATTAACATTTTTGTAATGGCCAATTCTCCCATTATTCACAATTATTCCTATTCATTACTCAAGATATGTAACTCCTATTCTTGAAATATATAAATAAGAGTTTTCATAATTCATTAAGAATTTTTGGACTTTAGCAAAGTTCTCATAACTTTCTCTTAAGCTCTTTCTCTATAATTTTCTCTTTCTAAATCTTTTTCTCAACCTTATTCTCTTTCTTACTTAGCTTACTTCACCATCTACTTTTGCACTCAATATTTTAGTGTTTGCTCTAATCTTTCTCTTCATCATCTTTCAGCATATCCTATTTTACTTGTTTGCAATGTTTCCTCACTTTAACAAATAACCCCTTTACATTTTGGCAACTCCACTAGGGAAGAGTAATTGCATTAAGTAAAATAATTTTTGATCTTACTTTGCCATAAAAAAAAGAAAAATTTTACTAGAAACCAAAATACTCAGACCCCTACCTATATCCAGGAACTAATGAAAATGATTCAAACTTTCTAAGAGAAGATGCAAAAGTTAGAAAAAATTATCTTTCAACTTACATTTTTCAATGCTACAACCTCTCAAGCCTAAATTGCTACTGATAGGAATGGAAACATTTCCAATGGGGTTATCATTCTTGCAAATGGCAATGGAGAAAATATTCCAAATATACCTAATCCTAGTGTAAACAACACCTTAGCTGCTAGTACTTCTACTGTGACTTTTTCTTTAACCAAAACTCAAGGCTTTATCATGAAAGAAAAACTTCAGAAGTTGCTTGAGGTAAAGAACAACAATTTAAACTTTTTTGAATTTGATCTTAAGCTACCTTATCCTACTACAGTAGATGCTAAGCCATATTCCAAAGACTATATGAGTATTAAGTTTAAGTAATTCAACGATGAGATCAAAGATGCTTATGAACATGTAATGAAGTTTATGAAAACTCTTAGAGTAGTTAGATTGGATAATGATTAGAAGTTGAAAGAAATTTTTAAATCTCTTACTAAAAAGACGTACACCTAGTATGTTAATTTTACATCTAGTTCTATTAAATCTTGAAGTAAAATGTGTAGAATGTTTAGAGAAAGTTATTCTCTACCCAAAAAAAGGTTACTTTGATTAACTTGCAAAAAGAACATCAAAAGTCATGAGAAGATCTCATGGAATACATCCAACACTTTTGAGAAAGAGTGTTGGACATTCAAGATTCTTATAATGAGAAAAAGTTGGTGAAAGTATGTATCCCGGAATGTTTGATAAGTGTAGGGTGTACTTGAAGAATTTACCTATTCCAACCTTTGTTATTTTGGTTAAAGTTGAAAAAAGAACCAACAATACAGTTCTTAGGCAATGAGAGTCAATCATTGCCTTAGAAAGAATGCTTCAACAATGAATGCAATTTAAGTATGAGCAAAAGAAAAAAAGGGACCTCTTCATCTTAATATGCATCCTAGAAGAGATAATTAAAGAAGAAGATAAGATGATGATACTGAATCTCTACCATTTTTAGTTCCAATAGATAGTGTGAAAGCATTATTTTAAGAATGGATTAAGGATCGAAATATGAATCTACCCTATGTTTCACAACCATTAATAGCAAAAAAAAGTTCAACCCAAGGTATTGTGACTACTATCGAATAGTTGATCATCCACTTGCTGAATGTAGAAATCTTCAAAGAATATTCCATCAAAATGTGCAAGCAAAAGAAATGCTTATGGGAAACAATGGAATTCAAAATAATCCACTTTCAACTCATAAGAATTCTCGAGGGCATGTGAATGCAATAATTCTTGCTAACTATGATAATCTTTCTTCTTTTTGGAGAGTTTAATATATCTATTTTTTAATCGAAAGTTATCAAGTCTAAAGCATTTTCATATTTGTTAGCACATTTTCCATCTTAGTAATAAGGAAAAGGTGCTAGAATAATTCTAATTCCATCAAGTAGAGAAGTTAATTTTTCAAAATAGAGTATTGAGTTAAACTTTTTTTATTCAAGTAGGAAAGACATCTCCTTGGATGAAAAGGCAAGAAAAGAAAGATGCTCTTTGATTTAGGTTTAGAGTTAAACTCCTAGAATAAAATAGAGAACCTATCTTTGTGTTGAAAGTTTTCTTTAATTGTAAATGAGATTAATCTTCAAAATCAAATTGAGATATAATATCGATATGGTTACTATGTTGAATCCACTTTTATTAATCTCATTTTAACAATTCATGCCCTGAATCAAATTAATCTCTTTGGTAATAAGTTGAAAAAAATTATCTTTTTAAATACATAGTGGAGTTTGATATCTTTCTTTGTTTTTTTTTTTGAGAATTCACTTTCCCAATAAGAAATTGGGAATCACTTCTTGGCTGCAAGTTTATAGTTCATTATTTGGCCACTACTCTATTGTTGATACTTTCTATCAAATGAAAGTCTTTAATACCAAGTTGAAAACTATTTTCAAATTAAAAATTGTTCTATGGCCATAGCTATAGCACTCATTCTTTGGCTAAAACTTTATTGTTTATACTTGTTATCAAATGAGCTCTACTGATATCAAGTTGAGAATTATCTCTCTCTTATAAATTGATAATACAATTATTGGCAGTAAATTTATTGCTTACATTTTTTTGCCTTAATCTCTAAGTACTATGATGAAAATCATTTTTTATGCTTCTAACCGTAACTTTAATGCTTTTTAAAAGGATTGAATTAATCTCCTAAACATTGAGTTAAGAGATACTTTTTTCTTAATGTAAAGTTCAAAAAAATTCTCTTAAATGCATATAAGTAGAAATGAAGAACAATTACTAGCAATGAAGAAATAAAGAAAAGATGTCAATATAAAAAAAAAGTGTTCAGCCAACATTAAGATAGAAAAGTTTCAAATAAAAAAAAACAAATGTTGAAGTAAAGAAACAAAAAAAGAAATCTAATTGACTATATAGCTCTTTGGATGAAAGTTAGTCTTGCTAATTTGAGAAATAGCTTCCAATTTCTTCCATAACTCAATCAAACGATCTCTCTGTAGCTTTAATTCTTTTTAAAGCGAGGTAATCTTTTCTGTAATCTCTTTCAATTTTTCTTTACTTTAGTTTTCTCAGCTTTTATAGAAAGAAAAGCTTTGGCTTTAGACATACATATGTCAATATACCCAAGCTAGAATCTAATTTCAAGGCATCATCCATAAACTGTAACATTAATCATAACTTTTTTAAAGAAATATTAGACAATGGAGCATCTGTAACCAACAAATCTTTTCCCAAAATATCCAAAGTGCAAAAGATAAAATCTTTACTTTGAAAGATATAAGTATTACAAAATTCACCCTTTTTTTGATAAAAATAGTCTAAATGCTTCACATATTGTGATAGAATAGAAAAATCATGAAAATCCACTCTAGCTAGAATATTCCCAAATCATGTTTCAAAAGTATCAGAAGCACTAACAACATTCTTGTGTCTTCATACTAGAGAAGAAGAAATATGAGCAATAATATCAAAAGCAACAATGGTCTGAATAAGTTGAGTTTCAACAATTTGAGTATCAATACCTACTAAGATTCCAGAATTATTTGCTTGGACATTATCAGCATCAACTTCACCCTTTTTTTTTTCAACATTATAATTAGCATTAGAAAAGTATGCACCATCAGTCCTATCTTCATATTCACCATCACAATATCATAAAAAATTATTTTTGCCGTTACTTGTCTAAGAAACACCTAGTCAATAATTGTGTTTCATTTTAAAAGGTTTTTAAGAAGAGAATTTCATGCATAACTTTAAAAGTTCTTTTCATAATAAGTTTTCATGAATTATCCTATAATATATTTTTCATGCAATAATCAAATAAGTAATTCTAATTTTTTTATAAAAAAAATTCTGTCAATGTACTATTTTGATATTTTAATAAGTATTTCACATTTATTTTTATAAAAGTTGTTTCTTATTATTCAAAAGTATTATCAAAATATTCATTGCATGTTTTTTAAGAGATGCTGTTCATGAAACACTTCTCATTACCTATCATTTTTTTTAAAAGCATCGGTCATTCATACTTTCATATTTAAATGTTTTTTTACATCTAAATGATGATTCCTAAAAATGAAACTATCATGTATTGTTCCAAAAATTATTTCCTTTCATAATTGTTTAGTAATACATCTCTTACATTCTTACAAGGAATGTTTCTTACATTTTAAGGGGTCATTGTCAAGAAATATATCTTATTTATTTATGTATAATTCAAAAAAAAATCTACCTAAGAAATCTATTACCTAACATTCCTAAAAAATAAAATAAAAAAATTCAGCATGCTATTTCAAAAGCCACTTCTTATGCACTTTCTAAAATGTATTTTAAAAAATTATGATGTATCTACATGATTTTCTTATAAGAACTCCTTTTATATTGTTTCATTTCTCAACATTCAAAAAATATTTTTCTTTTTAAAAGTATTCCTTGAACACACTTCTAATAAAGTGTTTTCCATGAAGAATTTTCCATTCATCATTATTTAAAAAGTTGTTCTCATACATTACTCTACAAAACTCTTCTCGTTATAAAAAAAAATCTCAAACTACTAGCATATCATCTTAAGAAATGGTTCATGAATAAAAACATTCTTTAAAAAAAAAGTTATTCAATTTGTTAAGTGCTTTTTAGCTATCTTAATTATTTTTTTTGTTAAAAAAACTTATGTTCATTGCTTGTTCTCTTAAATAATACCAAATATATTTTTAAAAATTTATTCACCTATCATTTTAGAGAAGTATTCTCATGATTTATTCTTTTATTTTTTTAGGAAAATATTTACATTACTTATTTTACTATTTTTAGGAAAGTATTCATTTTACTTGTTCTTCTTTTTTTTAGAGAAACACTCTCATTACTTGTTCTCTTTTTTTTTTAGAAATACTCTCAATACTTATTTTTCCTATTTTTTAAGGAAATAGTTCCATCACCTATTCCTTTTAATAATTTTCTTATTTTTTAGGGAAACACTCTCTTAACTATTCCTATTAATAATTTTTCTATTTTTTAGGGAAATATTCCCATCACTATTCCTTTTGATAAATTTTTTTATTTTTTTAGGAAAACACTCATTTACCTATTCATTTTAATAATTTTCCTATTTTTTAAGAAAAAATTCTCATTATTTATTCCTTTTAATAACTTTTCTATTCCTTTAAAGAAGTACTGTCATTCCATATTCCTTTTGACAATTCTATTTTTTTTTAAAAAAGATGCTTTCATTAATGATTTTTTTTTTATAATTTTTCTATTTTTTTTTTGAAATACAATTGTCTAACAAGTAATTTTTTTTATTTATAACATTAAAATTTATTTATTTCATGCATGGAACATTCTTTGATCTTTGTCAAAGAAATTCCATACAAGAGGCAATGAAACTACCCATGCCCAATGCACAGTCAAAATATAGAAATCTTTGAATGAAACATACATTATTCATCCTTTACTCTTTCATTATACTAGCACATGAAAACTTCTTATACTAAGAATTCTCATGTAAGGGGCAAACTTAAATCATTTGTATTTAAAATTATGAGAATAAATACATTTTATATTTTAATTTTACTCTTTAATTGTACTAGTGCATGAGAACTTCTTATACTAAGAATTCTCATGTTGGGAGAAAAATATAGATACTTGATTTTGGTTATAGATTTTTTATTCTTATAAATTACTTTAAAGTTATTAAAACTAAGGATAAGTCAAAATAGGTGTAAGACTATTTCAGTTAAAGTTATTATAGAACAATCTATTCATCGAACAACTTTTTTACAGAATAGCTATTTACGGAACAACTATTCGAGAATAACTCCTTTACAGAACAACACCTTTATGGAATAGCTATTTTCAGAATAACTTCCTTAATGAACAAGACCAACACCTTTACCAAAAACTTTTGAAACACAAGTTGCTTCACTAAGAGTTATTCCACAAAATACGTTTCATCGAATGTTACTTTACCAAAAAAAAAGTGAAACTAACCTCGTAATATGGTAGGGCTCTTGGGTTAATTCCACTATTGGGATATGCTGAAGAGTTTGGCTTAGTGATTAGATAAGGAGATAATTAAAAAGTTTTATCTTAATGTTTTTCTAAAATATGAGCGTTTCTTTCTTTTTTTAGAATAGATAATGAACTTCTATGTTTAGTATACCTATCATCAAAAGCTAATTAAACTTTCATTAACCAATATATTAGCACCTTTTGTAATGGCCAATTCTCTCATTATTCACTATTATTCTTGTTCATTACTTAACATATGTACCTCTTATTCTTGAAATCTATAAATATGAGTTTTCACAATTCATTAGGGATTTTTGGACTTTAGTAAATTTCTCATAACTTTGTGTCAAGCTCTTTCTATAATCCTTTCTTCCTAAATTCTTCTCTCAGTCTTATTCTCTTTTCTACTCAACATTACTTCACCATTCACCACCACCTGCTTTTGTATTCAATACTCCAAGGTTTGCTCCAATCTTTTTTTTTGCTGTCTCTTGACATATCCTATTTTACTTGTTTGTAATGCTTCCTCACCTTAACAAAGAACTCCTTTACATTTTGGCAATTCCACTAGGAGAAGTGATTGTGTTAAGTAAAATAACTTCTAATCTTATTTTGCCAAAAAAAATGAAAGATTTTATTTGAAACAAAAATGCTCAGACCTCTATCTACATCCAAAAACTAATGAAGATGATTCAAACTTCCTAAGAAAGGATGTAAAAGTTGGAGGAAACTATCTTTCAGTTTACATCTTTCATTACCATAACCTCTTAAGCCCAAATTGCTATTAATAAGAATCGAAACACTTCCAATAAGGTTTCCCTACTATAAATGGCAATGAAAAAAATACTTCAAACGTACCTAATCGTGGTGTGAACAACACCTCAACTTACCATACTTTTACTATGACTTTTCCTCCAACCACAACTTAAAGCTTTGTCACAAAGAACAATTTTAGAAGCTGGTTGAAGGGAAAAACAAGAGTTTAAACTTTTTTGAATTTGATCTTAAGCTACTTTATCCTACTAGAGTGGTTGCTAAGCCATATCTTAAGGATTATATAAGTCCTAAGTTTAAGCAATTCGACGGCAAGATTGAAGATGCTCATGAGCATGTAATGAAGTTTGTGAAAACTCTTAGAGTAGCTGGATTTGATGATAATTTGAAGTTGAAAGAAGTTTTTAGGTCTCTTATTGAAAAGGTGTACACTTAGTATGTCAATTTTACATATGGTTTTATTAAATCTTGGAGTCAGATATGTAAGATATTTGGAGAAAAGTTTTCTTTACCCAAGAAAAGGTTACTCTAATTGACTTGGGAAGAGAACATCAAAAGTCACAAAAAAAGCTTATGGAATACATGCAACATTTTAAAAAAGGAGTGTTGGACATTCAAGATTCTCATGATGAGAAAAAGTTGATGAAAGTATGTATCCAAGAAATATTTAATGAATATAAGATGCATTTAGAGAATTTACCTATTCCCATCTTTGCTATTTTGGTTGAAGTTGTAAGAAGAGCCAACAATATGGTTATTAGACAATGAGGAGTCAATCATTTCTTTAGAAAGAATGTTTTTACAGTGAATATAATTTGAGAAGAAGCAAAATAAAGAAGAGAACCTCTTCATCCTAATATGCATCCTAAAAGAGATAATAAAAAAAAAGACAAGATAATGATACCAACTCTCCACCATTTTTAGTTCTAATAAACAATGTGAAAGCACTACTTCAAGAATTGATTAAGGATCGAAATGTGAATCTACCCTATGTTTCATAACCACCAATAATAGAAAAAAAGTCCAACCCAAGGTATTGTGACTATCATCGAACAGTTGGTCATCCATTTGTTGAATGTAAAAATCTTCATAAAATATTTCATTTAAAGGTGCAAGCAAGAGAAGTGCTTATTAGAAACAATTAAATTCAAATAATCCACTTCTAACTTATTAGAATCCTCAAGGGCTTGTGAATGCAATAATTCATGCTAACTATGATGATCTTTTTTCTCTTTAAAAATTTGATATATCTATTATTCGGTTGAAAGCTATCAAGTCTCAAGCACTTTTAAATTTGTTAGCATATTTTCCATCCTAGTAACAAGGAAGAAAAGCTAGAATAGTTTTGATCGTATCAAGTAGAGAAGTTGATTCCTTGAAAGAGAGTAAAGTTAAATTCTTCTTATTTGGGTAGAAAAGACATTTCCTTAGATAAAGAGGCAAAAAAAGAAAGATGCTCCGGGATTTTGAGAGTTAAACTCTCTACAATCAAGTAGAGAATCTATCTCTTTACCTAAATTGTGTTGAAAGTTTTTTTTAATTGTACATGAGATTAATCTTTAAAATCAAATTGAAATACAAAGTTGATATGGCTGCTGTGTTGAATCCACTTTTATTGGCCGCAATTTAATAATTCATGCTCTGAATCAAATTAATCTCCTTGGTACTAAGTTGAAAAAAAAAATCTCTTTAAATACATAGTGGAGTTTGATCTCTTTCTTTTTAGGTTGAGAATACACATTCCCAGTATGAAATTAGGAATCACTTTTTTGCCATAGTTTTATTGCTCATTATTTGGTTGCTACTCTATTGTTGATACTTGCTATCAAATGAACCTAATTGGTATCAAGTTAAGAATTATCTCCAAATTAAAAATTATTCTTTGACCGTAGCTATATCACTTATTCTTTGACCACAACTTTATTATTTATATTTATTATCAAATGAGCTCTATTGATATCAAGTTGAGAATTATCTCTCTCTTATAAATTGATAATATAATTATTGGCTGCAACTTTATCACTTACTTTTTTTGCCTTAATCTCTTAAGTACTATAATGAAAATCATTTCTCTTGATGCTACTAACTATAACTTTAATGATTTCTAAAAGGATTGAATTAATCTCCTGAACATTGAGTTAAGAAATCATTTCTTCTTAATGTAAAGTTGTGAAAAATTCTCCTTAGACACATATAAGTAGAAATGAAGAACAATTACTAGCAATGGAGAAATAAAGAAAAAAAGTGTTCAACCAACACTAAGATAGAAAAGTTAAAAAAAAAACAAAAAGAGAGAAATGTTGAAGTAAAGAAATAACAAAAGAAGATCTAATTGACTGTAGCTTCTTGGAGAAAAGTTAGTCTTTCTAAATTGAGAAATAGCTTCCAATTTCTTCCATAACTTAATTTGACAATCTCTCTACAACTTTAATTCTTTTTTAAGCGAAATAATTTTTTTTGTAATCTCTTCCAATTTTGCTTCTATTTTAGTTTTCTCAACTCCTACAAAAGGAAAAGCTTTGGCTTTAGACATACATGTGTTAATACACCCAAACTTGAATCCAACTTCCAAAGCATCATCTATAAACTACAACATCAATCGTAGTTTTTCTAAAGAAATATTAGACAATGCAGCATCTACAATCAACAAAACTTTTCCTAAAACATCCAAAGTGTAAGAGATAAATCTTTACTCTGAAAGATATAGGTATTCGAAAGTTCACCCTCTTTCTAATAAATATAGTCTAAATACTTCACATATTATGATAGAATAGAAAAACCATGAAAATCCACTCTAGCTAGAACATTCTCAGATCATATTTCAAAAGTACCAAAAACACTAACAACGTCCTTATGTCCTAATACTGGAGAAGAAGAAACATGAGGAGTAATATTAGAAGTAATAACGGTTTGAACAAGTTAAGTCTAAACAGTTTGAGCATCAATATCAACTAAAGTTCTAGAATTATCTACTTTGACATTATTAGTATCAACTTCACCATCATCTTTTTCAACAACATCATTAGTATAAAGAGAGTATGCATCATCAACCCTATTATCATATTCATCACCACAACATCATAAAAAATTATTTTTGCTGCTACGTGTCTAAGAAACATTTAGCAAATAATTGTGTTTCATTTTAGAAGGTACTTCTTAATAAGAGAATTTCATGTATAACTTTAAAATTTCTTTTCATAATAAGTTTTCATGAATTATCTTATAATATATTTTTCATGCATTACTCAAATAAGCAATTCTCTTTTTTTTTTTAATTTTCTTTTGATGTACTCTCTTGATATTTTAATAAGTATTCCACATTTATTTTTATAAAAGCCCACATTTATTTTTACAAAAACTATTTTTTATTATTCAAAAGTATTTTCAAAATATTCATGTATATTTTTTAAAAATGCTTTTTATGAAACACTTCTCATTTCCTATCATTTTTTTTACAAGCATCTCTTATTTATACTTCCATATTAAAACACCTTTTTACATCTAGATGATGATTCCTAAAAATAAAATTGTCATATGTTGTTCCAAGAATTATTTTCACTTATAATTTTTTAGTAGTATATTTCTGGCATTCTTATAATGAATGTTTCTTACATTTCAAGAAGTGATTGTCAAGAAATATATCTTATTTATTTATGAATAATTCAAAGAAAATCCACCTATGAAACATTTGCTACCTAGCATTCTTAAAAAATAAAAAAGAAATTTCAATACGATACTTCAAAAGCCACTTTTTATACACTCTCTAAAATGTATTTAAAAAAAAATTATGATGTACTCATTTGTTTTTCTTATAAGAACTTCTTCTATATTGTTTCAAAAAATGTTTTTCAGTATTCAAAAAAAATATTTTTATTTAAAAGGTATTCCTTGAACACACTTCTAATATAGTGTTCTCCATGAAGAATTTTTCATTCATCATTCTTTAAAAAGTAATTCTTATACATTACTCTACGAAACTCTTCCCATTATAAAAAAAAAAAAAAAAGGTCCCAAACTGCTAGCATATCATTTTAAGAAACAATTCATGAGTATAACTATTCTTAAAAAAAAAAGATTCAATTTGTCAAATGCCTTTTGGTTATCTTGAATTTTTTTTTAAAGAAAATTTGATGTTCATTGCTTGTTCTCCTAAACAATACTTGATTTATTTTACAATATTTGTTCTCCTATTCTTTTAAAGAAGTATTCTCATGACATATTCTTCTATTTGTTTTAGGAAAACATTTTCATTACTTGTTTTACTATTTTTAAGAAAGTATTCATTTTAATTGTTCTCCTATTTTTTTTTTAAAAAAAAATACTCTCATTACTTATTCTCTTATTTTTTCAAAAAAAAACTCTCATTACTTATTTTCTTATTTTTTAGGGAATCACTCTCATCACCTATTCTTTTTAATAATTTTTCTATTTTTTAGGAAACACTCTCATCTCCTATTCCTTTTGATAATTTTTTTACTTTTTTAGGAAAACACTACTTTACCTATTCTTTTTAATAATTTTCCTATTTTTGGAGAAAAATTCTCATTACTTATTCCTTTTTTAATAACATTTTTATTTCTTTAAAGAAACACTGTCTTTCATATTCCTTTTAATAATTCTATTATTTTTTTAAAGAGACACTTTCATCAATGATTTTTTTATAATTCTTTTTTTTTTCTAAAAACACAACTGTCTATCAAGTAATTCTTTGATTTATAACATTAAAATATATTTATTTCATACATGGAACATTCCTTGATCTTTATTAAAGAAATTTCATGCAAGGGGCAATTAACCTGCCCATACGCAATGCGTAATCAAAATATGCATATCTTTGAATGAAGCATACATTATTCATCCTTTACTCTTTCATTATACTAGTACATGAAAACTTTTTATACTAAGAATTTTCATGCAGGGGGCAAACTTATATCATTCATCTTTAAACTTATGAGAATAAATATATCTTATATTTTAATTTTACTCTTTAATTATACTAATGTATGAGAACTTTTTATTCTAAGAATTCTTACACAAGGAGCAAAATGTAAATACTTGATTTTAGTTACTACTATTTTATTCTTATAAATTACTTTAAAGTTGTTAAAATTAAGGATAAGTCAAAACATGTGATAAGATTGTTTTAGTAAAGGTTATTTTATGGAATAGCTATTTATGGAACTATCCTCTTACAAAATAACTGTTTATGGAACAATTATTCAAGAAACAACTCGTTCATAGTATATCACCTTCATAGAATAGATGTTTTCGAAACAACTTCCTTAACAAACAAAATGAACACCTTTACTAAAAACTCTTGAAACACAAGTTGCTTCACTAAGAGTTATACCACAAAAGACACTTCACCTAATGTTTCTTCACCTAAAAAAGAAGTGAAAATAACTCTGGAATATGGCAAGATTCTTGGGTTAATTTCACTATTAGGATATTCTGAAAAGCTTAGCTTGGTGGATCAAATATAAAGATAGTTAAGAGGTTTTGTCTTAACCTTTCCCTAAAGTATAAGTGTTTCTTTCTTTCATTTAGAACATATAGTGAACTTCTATATTCATGATACCTATCAGCAAAAGCTAATAGAACTCTCATTAATCAATACATTAACGCCTTTTGTAACAGTCAATTCTCTCATTATTCACCATTATTCATATTCATTACTCAAGATATGTAACTCCTATTCTTGAAATCTATAAATAAGAGTTTTCACAATTCATTAGGGTCTTTTGGACTTTAACAAATTTCTCATAACTTTCTCTCAAGCTCTCTCTCTATATAATTCTCTCTTCCTAAATTCTTCTCTCAACCTAATTTTGTTCCCTACTCAAAATTACTTCACCATCCACCACCACCTATTTTTGCACTCAATAGTTCAAGGTCTACTCAATCTTCCTCTCCACCATCTCCTGGCATATCTTATTTTGCTTGTTTGTAACGGTTTCTCTCCTTAACAAAGAACCCATTTACACCTTTTAAACTTGTGCTTAATTAATTGTTAACTTATTGGCATGTCCTATGACTTCGAACTTTGAAGCTTTGCTCTTTTTTTTAATAATTAAAGGGCGTTATAGAAGTAAAATGCTTATCACGTTTTGGCAGTTATGATTTGGTAGGGGATTCATTTTCACCCTGCTATGATAGTTGACATGAATAAAATTGCAATAAGGGGCTTTTTTTGCTCATTTGCATCTTTATAATTTCTCATTGAGTCTGAGTTCCTAAATTGTAGCTGATGTTACCGTCACTATTTTCAATTGTGCAGTTCCTGATTTTCGGGGAGATGCTGGTTGTGTAGAGAAAGTTGCGAAATCTGGACTGGATGCCTTTGCTCATAATATTGAGACTGTTGAAGAACTTCAAAGGGTTGTACGTGATCACCGTGCTAATTTTAAGCAATCTTTGGATATTCTAATGATGGCCAAAGACTACGCTCCGGCTGGAACACTTACCAAGACTTCGATAATGTTAGGATGTGGGGAAACACCTGATCAAGTTGTGAAAAACAATGGAGAAGGTGAGAGCAGCAGGTGTTGATGTGATGACATTTGGTCAATATATGAGACCATCTAAGCGCCTCACGCCTGTATCAGAATACATTGCGCCTGAGGCTTTTGAGAAGTATCAAACTCCAGGCATGGAAATGGTATGCATTGATGTTTCATTCTAAAACTTATAGTTTTCTTCATGAATTATCCCCATATCTGCTTTCATTAATTGAATGTCTGACCAATTCATCTATCTAGTTTCTTTTAAGTTTTAACACATCTTAATAGTTTGCGCTTGATTTAGTTGACTATGATTACCTGTTGAAAAATGGTCTTGTCTTTAAGCAGACCTTGTTTAGTTGCTATGCCCATCGTCCTTGAGTGCTTTTGCAGAAAGGGGTCTAAAGTCGGAATATGAAAATGTTAGAATAGATGACAATATAACACATTCCTCTCTTCTCTTCGCTTTCCCCCTTTAAAACACCTTACCCACCCATGATTGCAGCTGACAGTTAATGAGTTCTAATGATTGCAGAAACGGATCTAAATCGGGATATGAAACTGGTAGAATAGATGACAATATAACACATTCCACTTTTCTTTTTGCTTTCCCCTTTTAAAACACCTTAGCCATCCATGATTGCAGCTGACAATTAATAAGTTCTAATAATTTGTACTACTGGTACTCTCATACATTCAAGGTTGTTGGAGAGCTTCCTGAAAGTATTTGAAAAATGTTTGCTTCTTGGGATATATGTGATTAAGCGCTGTAGGCTGCACTATTATTTGATTTATTTTCAGTCTGCTCTCAGTGATCTCATGTCTTTTAGTCCTCTGCCTGTATGCAAGCTAAATTTTTTCTTCCTTCTTTATGTTTGTCCAAGATAGATTCAGTGTAAGGTATCTGGTTAATGTGTTGCCACTGCTTGCTTAAACAAACTCATTGTTTTCTATTGTTGCTTCTCCTTGACATTTTATCTGGCAATAAGACCTAAAGTTTAGCATTTTTATTTTGTTTTTGTTTTCGACACAATCATGCTATATCAGACATTTAGTAATATATACTGTTGAAATATCCTGTTAATTTGTTATTTATGTTTGCAATACCATGTTGATGTCTTCCTATTGCATTAGTCCATTTTTTTTTTTTTGGCCAGAATATTGCATCAGCCATTTATGTCATTACTTGGAGGTATAATACTTTTTAAAGAATGTATTATCATCATAGTTGAACCGAGAATTATTTCCACATCTGTATTGAACTGTGAATCTGCGTGAATTTTTCTTATTAAATATCTTCTTTGGATGGGTCAGGGATTTCGGTATGTGGCATCTAGTCCTATGGTAACGTCATCGTACAAGGCAGGAGAATTCTACAAATCTATGATAGAATCTGATTGGGCCGCTTCTTCTTCATAGTTCTTTTCTCCTGATTGGTTTTTTTTTGTTTTTGGGGGGAGGGGGGGTGGGGAGGGTGTTAATTAAAGGTGCATAAAACAAACGCAAACCCCATCAGGGGCATTACAAAATAGCAATTCTGGGAAACTTGATTCCCATTACATCAGCCATTAACAATGGAGATAAACTAGAAGGTGGTTCATCAAACCAATAAAGGTGGAACCAATGGAGGGCCCGATTCTAGCCAAGTGATCAGCACAAGAGTTGGCCTCCCTGAAGATGTTTCTCTTGATTGTTATTCCTTTAAAGTATTTATTTTTCTTCTGCAACGTATCATTAACTTACTGTGGATACTGTTTGGGTAATGCTTGCCCATGTCAAGCTAATGTGCCTTAGCAATGCCAAGGGAATTTGATTTAGTTGGAAGAAAATAAAAAGATAAATGGCTTGGAGCCACCTGAGATTTTAGTGCTCCCAGGATCTGCCACACAGTTCTGATTCAAAATTGTTCCCGCTGTAGATTCCATTTGTTTTAATTATCAGCTACAGTATTGGTTTTCTCTGATCAATCATTTTACTCAAGTTCAATTCATTTAATTCGTCCCACGACCCTTACTGCTTATAAATTTTTGGGAAACCTTGAACCTTAGTCCAATATTAATTGACAAGTAGATGTGCGCCTGTCAATCAGATAGCTTGCATGTTGCTACAGACCTGCCACAAGACCTGTCAAGGGCCTCGGACAACCTTGATGGATGGATGCTGTTGTCTGGATGCTACGTAATCCTAATCAATTAAAACCACGTGGCCTATGTGGGGCTCGTGGTTTTGGTTTTTCATGGCTGCTAGTGATTCAATAAAGGAAAAACGAAGCAGTCAGGATGTCCTGTTCTCCACGATTGAAGTGTAGATGTTGGGTGAACCACAGTTCTAATTTCTATTAGAAAAACCTTGTGCTTCGCTGCTTGTTTTCGTCAAAGAGAAGGGGCACCAAGCTAACCTCGAGAACAGAATATTTGCTTAAACCATTTATATGATGGTGGATTTTGGCTTCACAATGCAACTTGGCCGCCAACAATGGTGGTCATGGTCGTGTTCTTAAACTCTAGCAAATGGGCTCTGATACATAAAAGGGTAGAATAATAGCATCCTTGGGCTACTGGGTCCAACCATGATGCATGCTATTGCTAGCCTCCAAACATCACAATTATAAGCAAAATTTTCAAAGTCTTTCCGTACTGCCCAGCCTAATACCATTTCGAAAGTAATATAAACAGTTCCCTCTTTCAACGCACTCCCTTCACATAATAATCACTGTCCAGCTGTATCCTTCATTACCCCCTCACCCTCCTATAATTCCCAATAAAGCTCTCTAAATTCAGTCTAAAGTGCCAACCCTCTATATCCCCAATAGCACAACCTTTTTTGTCATTATAGTAGTAATTCTAGTAACTTCACACTTATAAATCGCTCACCAAGACTACTTGGTCATTAGCCAATAGCCAGTCTAGGATGCCCTCGGCTTTGATCAGGCCAGTCCTTTTGGCCCGTCGCTCTAACTGTACACAATTTCCTCTTTCAAATTTCTGTGTCTAGTTTTCACTATTAGTCAGTTGTCTAGCGGTAGTACTAAAGATAACGCTTGCGTATGACTTTGATAGCCGTTTGATTTTCAAACAAAAATCAAAATCCCACCTAATGCAACTTCTTCCATAATTCCATTCCTTCACCCTTACTACAATCAGCATTTTCACGTTTCACCACCAAAGATGGGCTGCTGCTTTAGCTCCACCACCACCACCACCACCACCGCTGCCGCCATCGCCACTAGCAAAACCGATCAAAAGAACCAAAACCCACCTAAACCCCACCATTCACCACTGAAACCTCCGATCCTACATTCTCACAAAACCCCACCTCCTCCTGAAGAAGAAGAAGAAACTGTAATAAAAGAAGTATTGGTGCTTTCAGAAACACCCATACTCCACAAGAAACAAGAAGAAAAGAACACCCAAATCCCTCTATTCTCACCACCCAAAGCCCAAACAGAGGTTTCAAGTCCAATTAAGAAACATCAACAACAACATTATCAGCAAGAAACATCCGATCTGTCTCAACTTTCAGAGATTTACAGCATCTCGGAAACCATCTCAACAACAACTACAACGACGACGTCAGCTAGAGCAGCAAAAGGCCTGAAAGAAGATGAAGCAACGAGCAAAGAGAACAGCGAAGTCAAACACATGTCTCCAGCAAAGGTAATAAAAAAGCGTCCTAGTAACGGAGACTCTGGCAGTGTACGAGCTAGAGTGGACCCATCACCAGAGAAGAAGGCCCGTGGTCGAGGAACGGTACTAGGTGAGGTGAGGACTGTGCAGCGTAACGCGGGGTCCAGGTCCAGGTCACCGGGAACCGGAAGAGCCGGTGGAGTGGGTAGGGGTGCCGTCGAGAAGAGTCCTACGACGGTAACTGGAAAAACCGATAGCAAGGCTATTGGTACCGCAGCAGTGGAAGGCCAGAGTAAGAGAGAGGAAGATGGAAACGGGGACGTGTTGGAGCAGCAGCGGTGCACTGAGTCACTTGAGAACCCTCTTGTTTCCTTAGAGTGCTTCATCTTTTTATGAAAAAAGATGAAAAAAAAATTGTTTTTCTTGTTTGTGGAAATAGCTTGTTGTTGCCTGCTTAGTCCGGAGCAAAATTTTGTGATTAATCTTTAATCACAATGTTGTGGGGCTTATGAATAAATCTTTAATTTTACCCTTCTTGGTAAGAGTTTTCTTGTGACTAATCTAGATACACATGCAAGTTAAAAGGTGCTACAAATGCATCATCTTCTTTTTCTCCTCTTTTTTTTGTTGGAGTGAGGGGAGGGCACGGACTTCTTGTCCTTTTTTTTTTTATTTACGCGAAGTTTTATAGGCAAATTTTTTCAAAATTTTCAATAAAAATTTGACATCTGTCCAATGATCTTAATCAGTAAACAATTAAAAGTTATCAAGCCGTTAACACTGCATCATCATTGTCCGCTTTTTTTTTTCCTACACAGAGTAACCTGAAAGGACTTTTAAACATGCTTGTAAGTACCTTAAAAAATGGGTTGATTGTAGAACTTTATAAAACGAAAATTTAAGGTAACAATCAGCACAAAAACAAATTCATATAAATGAGATCAAATGCTCGGGAAAAAAAAAAAGACGAATGTTAACAACGAATAAAATTACATAAAATAAAAACTTTGAACATATATACCTTTTTATAAAAACAAAAAACAAACCAATAAAAATTTCAAAGTAAATCATATTTTTCTTAACAATGTATTAAATATAATCCTTTTTATTAAGGAAAAGTCCAAAATTTTAATAATTCAAATGAAGAAAAAGATTAAGCCTTGATTGAAATCCAAATGCAAAGAAGGAAAAAAAATCAAGAGCAACAGTAGGTAGAGGGAGTAGTTTCTTTTTCAAGTTAAACATCTTTAGTTTCAAACAGAGGATTTCTTTTTTATAAAGATTTTTCGTTAATCATTTTAAACTTCGATTATTTAAGAATCGAATTGAGTTGGATTCTGTAAAAGGAATAAATCTTTTTAATATTTACTTTTTTATTCATAAAATTTAAAATTAAAATTTTATTTTAAAAAAATTAAATCTTTTATCATTCGAATTAATAGGATTTGATGAAAATAAAACATCCGAAGAACTTTATATAAAAGTTCTGCCCGGTGGAAGTGTGGCTTTTCGAGCTAGGGTTTTTTGGACTTTTGATAACTGGTGATTTGATTTAAGAAATTTTTTGCTATGCGCAATTTCGTTCATAGCATCTTGACTCTCAAGCCACTGTTAAAAATGTGTTTTCCATTTTTCTTTGAAACGTTTATTGATCATGGAAGAAGACAGGCATTAGGCAGTTCACTGTTTAAAAGGGTAGGACATTGTATATTGATAATTTGTATATTTATGATAATTTATTTCATATCAAACATATATAAAATATAAAATTATTATATCACAATTTATATTGATATATCAACAAAAAAATGATAGTAGTAACTACTAGTAATAGTTTTTAAGTTCATAGATTATTGCACTACAAAACCTTTATTGAAATTAACTATAAAAATTTTCAAGATTATAGCATCAAAACAAGAAACAAGGGATAGGAGATAAGTCAAAACTTTTGATCTTGGGTCTCTTATAGGGAAACAAATAATACTAACAATTGTTGTGCTTTTAGTACTTACTAGTTGTAAAAATGCATATTACTAACAATTGTTGTGCTTTTAGTACTTACTAGTTGTAAAAAATGATATTGAATATTGATTGTTACATTGCTAAAATCCATTCTCCTTCCACAGTTCTTTCGTGACATAATAAATTTTCAGTAGTAGTAAACAGTAACTAAAGGAAGGAAAATGAAAAAAAATGACTGTCGGCACTACTTTTCCAATTTCCAATCTTTTCAGGATGGGCTCAAAGAGCTTTTTGCCCCCAAGGTGCCATAAAAGCCTTTGGGCTTCGGCCCCAATTTAGTGCCTTCCCAGAAAATAGAAGAAAACCGTTTCTTTGCATTGGGCTATGACCCAATTTCAGAGGGTGCATGAATTTATGGTCATGTAAGCCGGAATATGATATATATATATATATATATATATTTTTTTTTTTCTTATAATAAACCTTCACAACGGCTTTACGTATGGACGACCTCAGCACATTTTTAGGCATAAGCTTTTGGCTTTTTAGTAAGCAAGGCTATGGGCTTAGGTTGCACAATGGTTCATCTGCAAAGAAGGTTGCATTGCATGGAATTAGACAATTCCTCTACTCTAGTGCTGTGTTCTTACCATGGATTTTGATACTATAACTGAAGCACTAAAATTCTTGTCACTATAATGTTAAATGGAGCATCGATCTCACCTTTTAGTCTCTAGTTTTCCATGGATGGTTTTACAGACGCTAATCGACATTTCATTTTTCTTCAAATACAAATGTAAATATCAAAAGGCAATCTCTGGGCACCCATTTTCCTTTCAGGACATTCTGGGTTCACTAGTAGCGAACTTGAATTTCATAGATGGCATCAATAAAAAAAATTGTGAAAAAACCCCTGGTTCTCTACTACTCAGCTGCTTTATTTTCATCATTTCATGCAATGCTATGTTCACCTTGAGCTTGAGGACACACTAATGCTTTGCTTCTGTTGTTGATGCAGAGGCTTCAAGATGCGCTCTGGCAGGCATGGTGCAGGAGCAGGATGGGCAATGAAAGTAGGAGTTTCCTCACCAGGCATCAGAACTGATACCCCATTGGCATAAATTGTCACCTGCAAGAACATATAAATAAACATTTAACGAACAAAACAGGCAACCATATGCAGTGCCAATGAGGATAGGGGATACAAATTAAGTGATCGAGAAGTAAAGCCTTGTTATAGGGTTAATGTGCAATTCATGTCAAACTAAAAGCCCAAAATCAATCAAATAATCAAGCAAGCGGAAGCATAATCAAATTATAAATCATTTATACAGGAAATAATAATTTAACATTCAGCCTAACCTAAAATGGCTTATATAGTGAGAGAACAAATCCACTAATTGTACATAATTTACAATCAAGTCAAACCAATAAATAATCAATCACTCACTTACAATCAATATTTATAGAAATTCTCCTCTAGTCCTATAAAATATTTTTAATTTAAACAAACAAGTACTCATGTAAATTCTCTCAATCTCTTATAATCTACTCACAAATATAATAATCATTCACACTCATAAGAATCATCTCAATCTCTTCTAATCCTGAGATATTTATCTTATAAAATCTCATAACTCTTTTACATTTTTCTCTCATACATAATTTATAAGTCTATTAACTTGCTTATCTAGAATCTTTTTTCTCTTAAAATTATTCTCTTGCAAGTTTTCATTTCCATCAAGTAATATCTAATTAATTTTAAAAAATTCAAACAAATCTTTTATGAAATTTAAGTCCCTATTCCAAACAAATTAGTCACCAAATAATTCTAAATAAGTAAGAGAAGTAGAATAAGTGAACATGAAATACGTACCGAAATCCAGACAAAGACTTAATGATGGCTGAATTTTTTATTTGATTGTTCTTCCATTACCAAAGGTAGTTGGAAACCATAAAAGAGACAAAAGGATGAGTTTGTCACTCCCGGGATAGAAGCATAGCATTAGCATATTAAGATATGCAGATTTTTCCACCTTTTCCACAAATCAAGGGATTCTAACAACCAGATGACAGTGTACATTGAAAATAGGTAGAACTAGTAGCAATCAAAGATAATATAATATTAAACTAACAATTGAACAGGGACAAGTGAAGCCATGCTTTTATACTTCAATTTAGTAACACATCGGGTGACGATGTTGGCCAATGGTATTCCCAAAAATTGCATCTGAACGACAATTCCGTATGCATAGCTTGAACATTTTGTCAATGCACTTAATGCAAATGGACAATTATTGGGATGGCAATGAGAGGAAGTATTCATTAATGCTAAGGTTATGAGGCTGTATTCATTATGACCTTTATTTGCAACCCTGATTAGATGGAACCTCAAAAAGTCAAAATGACTAAGCAATACAATCACAATCGAAGGATTTAGATATCAAATTAAACAAAGTTAGGCAAAGACTTCAAGTCTGCCTGTCAGTATGTATGACATTTGAGACAAAAATCACATGCTGTTGATGGATAATGCTCCCACTTGCCCTAATGAACCCACAGGACAACACATAGATCATGCTTATCTGTGTACCTGTGTTATAAAATATTGACACTGTAGAAAAATAATAAGTATAGTTAAATACGTTAGTTCTTCGTTCAAAGAAAACAAATAGATTAAGGTTTAAGAAAACTATGATTGTTGGCAGATAAACTAAAGTCATTAATATCGTAACTAAAACGTTTTGGTTTTCTTTAAAAAAGTGATATATGTCAGTATCAATTGTTTCGATATATTATTTCAGATTGTTTAGTTTAATACATGTATATTTATAAATATACATGAATCTCTAACATAATAATACTTCTAATGCAAAATAAATATACAATATTTTAAAAAACGAAATAAATAAGTTTAAAAATTTAACAAATAATATTATTAATTTATTATGATATTTTTAAATACTTAATCTGATTATATGATACTTAAATGAGTATTTTTTTTCATGTAAAAATATATTAAGATAAAAATAAAAAAATGAAAAGAAATTAATTTTAGCTTTAGGATTCTTAAACTTTAGAGAAGGAACACAATTGCTTTCCTCAAATAGATTGAAATACTTATGAATTTTGGTTTGGATTAAAACAGTTAATCTAATCAAATGATATTTAAATAAGAATCAAATGATATTTAAATAAGTACTTTTTCATGTAAAAATATATTAAGATAAAAATAAAAAAATGAAAAAGAAATTAATTTTAGCTTTAGATTCTTAAACTTTAGAGAGGAAGCACAATTTTTTTCTTGAAATAGATTGAAATACTTATGAATTTTAGTTTGGAAAAATACTTATGAATTTTAGTTTGGAAAAATAAAGTGTAAAAAAAAAGTTACAATAAAAAAACAAAAAACTCCAAATTTAAGGGTTATTTTATTTATTAGTTTTAGTTTTATTAGATTAAAAATAGTCAAATAATAAAAGATAAATTAAAAATTATAAAATATATTTTACATTCACTTATAGGCCAAAACATGCAATGTGATCGAAATTCACTGAAATCAACCAAAATAAATAAAAACAATTAGTATTACCCAATATCAAATTCGGTACAAAAAATTAATTTTAAATATGTCATATTTAGTATAACTAAAATATATCAACCGATACAGGTCATACCGAAACAAAATTAACAACAATGAGATAAACAACTGAAAATATGAAAGCTAAATCTTGACAAAAGAATTCAGACAAGATTCTCTACAGTAGTTTTTTAGTTTTAGTATGTAATTTATAAACACAATATCTCAAACTATTTTTTTGAATTTGATTTAAGTTACAAATGCATCTTGTCTTTTTTTTTTCTTCTTTTAATGTAAAATTTTCGCAGAAACAAGCAGCTTTAAAAACTATATTTTTGGTTCAAAGTGAAAAAAAAATCCATGGTATTATCAGTGAATGAGAAAAAGGACGAATGGCAACATGGGTAATCAAATAGAGACCATGTAAATAAGATGGTGTCTGTACATTTAGAAGATTGGTCCTTCCTATCAACCTTTTTATCCAAGGAAAAGAGTTTTATCCAAAGACTAAAAGAAAGTTTTCCACAATAGAAACATATACTATGAACCAAAGACATCAAGAAATAAACGATACTAGTAGTAAATATTTGCCAATCCAAGAAAATTTGATCGAAACATATGGGGGAAATAAAAGAAGAAAAACATGTAATTTATGATACTAGTAATCGATTCAATTCGTTTTAATGCAACAATGCACTGTGCGTGATGACCAGTCAAAACTGATCCACCAAATTAGCTATGATTACACAAAAAAAAGGAATGCAAAAGAAGAGTCACAATCATGCTGCCAAGCCCACTCATTACCACTGCTAAACAGACAGAAAAGATCAAATGGCAAAGCCACCATCCTCATCAGGGAAAAGGGAAAAAATAATACTACATTAATGTTCTAATATTTTTTCTAATATTCTGGATCACTCATTTCACTCCCTTTCATACACCCACACAAAATCTTCTGGCAGATTTTGAAACTTGAATAGAAAAAAAAAAAACAAAGGGTGAGAGAGAGAGAGAGAGAGAGAGAGAGAGCTTACTTTGGGAGAAGGGTACTCAAGCTTGCTATTGAAAGTTGTCGGAGACTCGAGATCAGTAAGGGTTCTAGTATTGGAGGACAATGATCTCGACCTGAGAAATCTCTCAAAGATAGCCATAACAAGGAACATTGATATAAGAATTGCGGTGGCTACAAAACCAAAGGAAACTGCATTCACTGAGTTGTCAAAACGCCTCCAGTGCTCTTCCTTCTCTAAATTCAATGGAGCCACTGTTGGTGCCACCATTTCCCAGTAATCTTCAGCACCCATCAGAAAACCAAGCTTATAAGCAGCCACCACCCTCTCTTTCTCACATTACACAGTAAACAGAGCAGAAACAAGGAAAACAAGAACCCCAAAAAGAGAAATCGGAAAAACAGGCTAGGGAAGAATAGATATCAGAGAGCAATCCCATGTATGGTTTTCTTCATTATGACATGCATGGGTTTGGTGATAAACTTTCTCAAACTGGAAATTGAACAAATGACCAAAACAGTAGTTGTTGAGACTGAGAGTTGAGACAGATGATTAATCTTTTTCGTTAAGGCTTTACCAATATAGTTGTATCAAGCTTGTGCTTCTAAAGTAATGTTCTTTGCCCATAAAGGAGAGGCGATGAAAAAAGTGAGAGTTTGGGAGTGGGGAACAATAGATTACCTCAGGTTGGAAAAGAGTGCCTTTTTTGGTTAGTAGATTGACTGCAAAGGGCACCATATGTCATGAACTCAGCTCTCACATAATGTTTGCTGCTTTTGGCAAATAAATAGACCCGATATATATAATATATAAAACTGTAATTATATATTTTTATATAAATAGGTACAAAATATGAAATTTATTATATAAGTTTATATTATACGATAAAATCAAATATATTTTATTATTTTGACTAAATTTATATATTTTTATTAAAATTTTTATATTTATATAATTTTTATATCACATGTTGTTATATTTAAAACTATTATATATAATCATATATTATTTTCTAAAAAAATGCTAGTAATTATACTCTCTTACTGGCAACTTAACTAGTAATAGAGCCTTTACTTTAAAAGAAAATTAGTATTATAAATTTTATGATTATATATTATTATTTTTCTTGTACAAGAGCCGTTGTCATAAGTTAGAATTTAGAAAATTTTTTGAGCCGTGAATGAATTTTAAAATCTTAACTTAAATAATCTGAACTATATGTAATTTCAAATAGGTTACTAACTTTTGGTTCAAACAGTTGATCATTTGATTTCTTTATATTTTTTGATACAAAGTCGGACTAGTTCATGATAAAAAATTGAAATATCGATATCGTTATAATAAACCAGTATTTGATCTGCAAAAAAGACGTCGAATGACATTGCCTATTTAAAAAAATTGAAATTATGTTTCCAAATTTGATTTGCCAATTCTTTTTTTGATACTTGAAAGAGTAAAGCCTTAACGTCCGTGACCATGCCGCACTCACCCATGTCACTCGAGAAAAAAGATCTCACCGCATGAGGCGGTTCCTTTAAGGCCGCATTTTGTCTGCGTCCAACCTTCAGTGGTGATGTAATTGTAATGAAAAATTGAGCCAACAGCAGTTTTGATATTCAAATAATGTTGTGGTGTGTTAGGATTTTTGTTCTTTGATCACTAGAGTCAAAAGGTTTCATTTAACTCCAATGGTAACTTCTTTTCTTTTTTCTTTTTTTTTCTGAAGTTAGCACTTTTTAACTTTTTATTCTGATTTTTTTTCTAGATTTTGAGTTTTTTATTTAAAAATTATAAAGTAATTTTGTTACTCTAATATAAAAATAAATTTTATTATTATATAATTAATTATTAATTTATTTATTAATAAAAACTATTATTGATTTTAAAATAATTTAATAATTATTTATGAATTTCAAAATATTAAAATTTTTAAATTTTTTACATATATTTTTTTAGCCAATATCCTTAATGATCATTTTATTTTTTTATTATAATTCATCTTACTGTCATCGTTATTTTTATAACCAAATATATATTTTATCATTGATTTTAATCTTATTATTATAATAATTAAATTCACTTTCACTATTATTTTTAATCTTATCGGAACTAATCTTACCACTTATCTAAATGAATCCTAAATCTTATCAGAGTTGATTTATAAGCCCTCCAAAATGTCATATTTTGTATAAAAATATTATATTAAATGAACCATTATCACGAATAAGGATGAGGAAAAAAAAAAACAAAATTAATTCAAAATTATAGTATTCCATTTAATTTAAATCAATTTTTTTATTTTATTTGAATTAAGTTCAGATATTAAACATCTATTAAATTTTAATTGAATTTTGAATTGGAATGTAAAAAACAAAAAAAGAAAAAATTAAATTATGTATTTTTATTAGTTTATATATATATTAAATTTTTATAAAATAAAATAATTATGTTATATATAAATTATTTAAATATATTAAAAATTATATTAAAATAATATATAAAAAATCATATTTTAAAAATTAACGAATTAAATCAAATCGAATTTATAAAATTCAGTTCAAAGCGAATTGATTTAAAAAAATTAATTCAAATTCGAATCAAAATTTAAAAATTTATAATATTATAAATTATTTAAAAAAATTAAATCAAATTTGATCAAATTCAAACTATTATCTTTCTCTTATCATGAGCGATCTGTAAGTAGAGTTTTTCAACTACTTTTTAACGATATGATTGACTTTTCTAAGTTCTTTTTATCAGTATGCATAAAAAATAAAAAACTATTATATATATATATTTAAAGGTTTTATATTTGAGATATGAAATTAAAAAATTGATTCATATTTTTTAAATATATTAAAAATAAAAAATTAATATAATTAAAAACGGGATACTTGATAACCTTTTAATATTATTTATAAAATTTAAAAACTCAATCAACATGTTTAAAATAATAATTCATAAAAATATTAAATGATAAAAATGCTCAAATTAGAAATAAAAATTTTAATAGTTATTATTATGTTTTAATTCATTGAAGAAAGTATATATAAACGATGAATGTCATGTATCTTTTTTTATTATATATAAAACTTTTGACTTTTTAAAATATATCTAAAAGTATTAATTAATTTTTTTTAATTTTGTTTGTAAAGTTTAAAAATTCTATAAAAACAAATGATATATAAGATAATTTTAATATTTTATTTATATTATTATTATTATGGTGAAATTTAATTTGATGTGATTATAATCTACCACTATTAAATATCCTGGACAGGAAATGATTTGG
The DNA here is from genome assembly GCF_002303985.1 of Durio zibethinus. The sequence continues at coordinate 25,538,209 of NW_019168048.1, read as the reverse complement.
GCATAACACTAACAGTCTCATGAATCAAACTCAAAATTTCCATGCGTCGTGTGGTCCTATTCTACCTTTGGAGCTTCACCTGCCTCCCGTGTAAGACCTTACAGTTCCCACAAGGGGACCACTTAGAACACGTGTAATAAACTACAACTAATTCGATGACGCCACATTTTGTTCCCCCATTGGACCGTCACCCTGCCACCCCCGCTGATCTAATCATTATAACGTTAATGGAGCTGACAAGTAAATCTGCACCCACCATCTCTAATTTCGGTCACCATCAAAGGTAGATCATCCGTTGGAATGGTGTGGGGCCACCAGTTGGCCTGTGCGAGTTTTGGGCTCACGTGAATCACTTTTTCTTCGCTCCGTCATATTCATTATAGTCTTTTTTTTTTAATTATTTTTTATTTTATAACAATTCATAGGCTTTCTTTCTCTTCTTTTGATGGCATAGTAAAAGACAGGAAAGATGGTTGGGTTTTGTGATGAAATTCCGGGCCCACTATTTGAGAAACTGGGCCCAGTTTTGAGTAGGCCTTTATTATATATGAAAATGGACCCACTTCCTTTTATTAGATTTGATAATTTTAAACAAGGTATAATAATTTAATACGAAAATGACATAAAATAAATTATATATGTATTTAAAAAAAATATTTTTCATGCTTGTTCATATCGATACAAATTTTAATATCACAAAATTTGTCTTATATGTGTTAACGAGTCTAAGCATGTGACATGATATAAATAATACATTTAATTTAATTTATCATATTTTAACATGTTTAATACTTTTAACATATTTAACACGTTTAACATATTTTTTATATTTATTTTAATTTAATATAATATATAAATATTGTTTCTAATTTTAATCTTTTAATTAACTATTTAATATCATGTATAAATTATTTTAAATATTTAATTATGATTCTCATTTAATAATTATTATAACATTATTTGTTTATAATATAATAATAATATTAATTTTAGTCCCATACATTATTATTTTATTTTTAATTTTTAATAGTTTATCATTTTGAATTTGATATTAAAAACTAATATAGTTATGTAATATATATTAAATTTTAAATACATATTAATGGGTATTAAATTTTTTTTAATATGTAAGTACTTTTTTATATTATTAATATATCAAGTTTATTAAATTATAATTTATGGATAATTTATAGTTATTTATTATTTTAATCATGTTCTTGTACATATTTATGTTAATTGTGTTTATTATTATATATCTGTATTAGTCGTATCTATTCATATGTATCAATATTAAGTCATGTTTATTCGTGTCGTATTTAAATAAATTAATTATATATATTAATCGTGTCGTGTCGCATATAACACGTATAATAAACGTGTCATATTCATGTTTAGAATTTAAATATGTTTTATAATTCATATCATATTCATATTTCAATAATTCGTATTATTATATATATCAAACATAATATAAATATACGAATTATCAAATCTACCTTTTATCTCTAAAAAATATAAAAATATTGGATATTCTCAATAAAAAAATAATTCACCTCGACTTAAATATCAATTTAATTAAATTAAAATTTATTTCAATTATTTTATAATTATTTTTTAAATATAATTTTAATAAATTTGTAATTCAAATTTTAATATTTCTAATTTTTTTTTATCTTTAAATTATAACATCTTTAGTAAAAAATATATTAATTCAACTACTCAGTCGTAGATCTTCAACATTTTAAATGAAAATTTTATTATATTCAATGCCACTTTCAGTTTTTTTGAAATATTGCTCCATTAGTTTTTGAGTGGATAAATTTATACTTTTTTTTTTTCTTAAGTTTACAAGTGGGTTATTACTCTAAGAGATTTTTTTCTCTTTTTAAAATGCAATAATATATGCTATTAAGTATGAATTTTAATTTTAACTAATGAATATAAATTTTACAGAATTAAATAGTAATTGTCTCCTTTAATTATGGATATATAATTATTTTAATTTAGATTATTCTACTAATGATTTTCGTTAATCACGTTGAAAATATAACGTATTTCAAAAGTCACAGTAACTCGTTTTCAAAGGACCACAATTTCAAGTTACTTTTGTTAAAGATGTTTGGAGGGTTTATACTTTGAGGAGCACTCTCAGAATGCACGAGCCCAAATGAGCACAAAACCAATTTTAGGTTCAGTTTGTTTTGATAAAAAATGATTTTTGAAAAATAATTTTTATTTTTTCATGTATTTATTTAATAAAAAATTGAGTGATTAATAAAAAATAACTTATTGATTAATAAGATAATTTTTTTATAAATTATTTTTTCTTTTTAAGATAATTTTCGATAAAAAATTATTTATGAATAAAATTATTTATTAATTTATTTGAATATAATTATACTTAAATTGGATCTTGTACATGATTTTTTTTTAAGCTCAAATTTAATTTTATCTAACATAAAATATTATTATATTAATAAATAATATTTTTATTTAATTTTACTTAAAAATAAAAATATTAATATTAAAAGTCTTTTAATATTTAATTTTAAATATTTTTATAGTTCTACTTTACTCAAGTAAAACTTTGAATATAATATTTTAAGATGAAAACTTGAGTTGATTCAACTTAAAATATTACTATATTATTAATAAAATATTTTATTTAATTTTAATTAAAAAATTAAAATATTATCATTCAAAGTCTTTTGATATTTCAAATTTTAATATTTTTATTTTATATATTATTAAATATTAATATTTTCAATATTTCAATAACAAATAGTATTATATTATTATTTTAATAATAAATAATGACAAATATAATAATATTTTATTGTTTTAATAATTAATTTTTAAAAAATATAATAATATGATTTTCTTAATATGAATATTTTTAATAGTTTCTATTTTTTAGTTTAAAATATATAATTTTATATTTTATTTATTAGGGTATTTATATTACTATATTAATAATAAATATAAATAAAAAAGATCTTTGTTATGATTTAATCATAGATACTTTCAATATAAAATATAACTATTATTATTGTAATATTAATAAAAATAATATTTTAAGAATAGTGATACTATTTAAATATTTTAAAATGTTAATGTAAGGAATAATCAATAGTTTTATTTTAAGTATTTTTTATATTAAAATTTAATTATTTTGGATATTAATAATTTTAATAATAAATATTTTCAATATACTTTAATAATAAATAATTTTTTATATTTTAATAATTATATTAATAATTTAAAAAAAAATACGTGTTCTTGAAAACGACCGAACAACAAAAATTTTTACTTTTTCAAAAAATGTAAACATTTTTTAGAAAGTATTTTCTGAAAATTAATTCATGTGAAATAAACAGAGCTTTACAGACATTGTTACTCACGCATAGGGAGTGATCTCTTGAAGTTTGATTGTCTCGCACATGTTAATATGATAAATAATACAATTTAGATTTGCTTGGATAAATTTTTTTAAAATAAAAACATTGTAATTTGTAAAATTTTCAATATTTTTACCATTTTTATTATGATTTAAAATATGGATAATTTAACATAATTTTTAATTTTATAGTACAATAATATATATTTATATTTTAAATAATGTAAATTGAATAATATATAAATTAAAAATAATATATATCATATTATATAATAATCATGTCAAGTCGGAATCAAGTTTTAATGTCAAGTTTAATATTTTTGTCTGACCTTATTTTTTTTGTTTAAATTCATTTAATAATGAGTTTAATATTTTTATATAAATCATCTGAAATACTAAGAATACTTCGAATTTGACCAAATGACCCTTCTTTGAATAAATCTAAATTGAGCTTTAATTCATTAATTTACACTTTTTTTTCAACAAGGGTAATGTCTCATTTAATTTAGAGTCAAAAGCATGTTTTTAATATGTTGAAGCAAAAATTAAATATTCGAGGAATTTCCTCCATTATTTAACCGTTTAATATCTCTTGGTTTTCTATTGAAAATGATTTCTTTCTTAAATTAAATCAAAGCATCTTCTGTGGATAGCCTGTTAATGTTATTCATTTCAAAGTACACTTTAAGTAGTCTGAACAGTTTTTTGAAATGTTGCAGTGTGAGTGCACACTTGTAGAAAATGATTGTTGTATCGCGGAGGATAGACTGACCATTAACCCGCCGGGGGTTTTCAAGAGATGCAAGCTACTCTTAAGGATGACGAGTACATCTGTACATGTCTCAATCCAAACCTTGATAAATTTACATGCTTAATTTAAGATTAAAATTTTAAAATCTTATTTAATTTTAAAACAAAATCTATTATTTTATACGAATCAAAATCAAATGATTTTAAATTTACTCAAATTAAAATATTTTAAACAAAATGATGTACAAAGATAACAATAAATTAGACCGAGATGAAATTTTTATTTTTTTCAAATTTTATCTAATTTTATATAATAAATATTTAAATTTAATTTGATTTGATATTAAAATATTATTTTTAATATTAAATTTGATTTAATTTATATATATATAAAATTATAATCTATTCAAAATTAATAAAATATTAATTTTAAATATAAATATATAATTAAATAAATAATAAAAAATATTATATACATATATATCGAATTAGATTTGTTTAAAATTCGATTCTAGCTTGACTTTGATTTTTTTTCAAAATAAATTAAATTTTATCCAAAATCCAATTTCAAAAAACAGATCAATCTATAAAATTAAATAGAGTCGAAATCGAACGAATTTGGATTGATAGCTAACTTTAGTGATTTATACATGCTGAACTCTTTTAACGGTAACATTTAGCCAAAAAAAATATAATAGAAAACAACAATTGATAATAAAAATTTTACTCAGAAAGCTATAAATAAATAAGTTTAATATTATTTTCATTTTCCTCTCATTTTCTCTTTCCAAAATTTCACTCTCCCTGTCCTGACCTCTAGTAAAGAAGAAGATTACCAATTTAAGGGTTCTTATTTCTGTAGAAGGTTCACATGGAACAAAAGTGAAGTAAATCCAGCTTACCCAGCCAGCACCCACGAGCTTCGTAAGGACACGAATCCAGCTTACCCTCGCCCCAGTCTTTTCACCGAATGAAACCCTTTTCCTTTCTGAATCCCAAGCCATCACCACGGTCGCCGCTGCCCAAGCCAAATTCATGCGCGAGAATGTGTTTCAATGGAGCTCCATTGATTGTTCGCCAATGTCGCCAAGGTCATTTATGCTTAATGGTTGATTTTTTTTTGGCTTTGGATTTTTTGTTGGATAACTTATTTGGTTTTTGGTTGGTTTCCATGGATTGAGTTATTGTTTGTCATTGAAAATTTGAGGGATTTGTAACAGTTGTTTAGGGTTGCATTAAGCGATGGATTTGATGGGTTTTTTATTATAGAAGAAAGAAATTTTTTTAAGCTTCTTATCGACTTAAACTTTTTAATCTATTATTTATTCAATAAAAAAATATTACGTGTATAAATTTTAAATGTCCTCTTTAATAATATGTTAAATAACTCAAAATCAGTTGATTAGAGAGTTTCTTTTTAATTAAACATAATCAATTTAATTTTTTTATTTATTGTTAGGTTAATTAGTCACATGTATATCACATGACTTATTTGCCAAAAAAATAAGGGTCGTGATACATGTATAAAACCATTTATCTCACATGGATAATCAAATCAGCAAAATAGGTCATGTTAGCATTTAATTTAGCCTTTTGTGCTGTATAATGGTATGTGTCTTTCACATTAGTTTTTTGTCTAAAAAATTCTTATATTATTATAAATTAAAAATGTTTAATTTTTATTTAAATAAAATATAACATTTAATAATGATTCTAGTAACATTTAAAATTTTTAATTTTAAATTAAACATCTAATCATTCTAAATATTTTTACATTCATGTTACTTTGAATAAATTAAATATATAATCACGCTAATAATAGAATGATCTATTAATATTATGCAAATTTGTAATTTTAATAATTAAAATTAAAATTTTAACAGCATCTAATATATATTGACATCGTTTCCGAAAACATTTTAAGACTCCCTCGATTACAAGAGGAGAAAATTGGGGGCTATTTTGATATAATATATTTATATGTAATATAATATATAAAATAATTGTAGACAACAAAATACACAAAACCAAGCAACTTGATTTGATCACAATAAAACAACCATAGCCATAGCTCTTGGCTAACACAATTGTCATAACCAAAACCCTCCTGGTTCAATTGAGACAATATAAAGTTTAAGTACCTAGATAATTGAAGACTTATTACGGACAAAAAAGAAATTAAAAAAAAAACATAAATTTAATATTTTAAAAAATAAATTTTTAAAAAATAAATTTTAAAGAAATAAAATTTGATTTAAAATTAAAAAAGATATGATTAAAAAAATTTAAAATATTTAAAAAATGTTAAATTTAATATTTTAAAAATATGAAAAATTTTGAAAAAAAATTGACATATTAAATTTTTAAAAAACTAAAATTTGATTTTTGAAAAAAATAAAAAATGTGATTTTTATTAGTAATTGCATTAATATTATTAAATTTAATTTACACGAGAACGAGATTTTATGAAATTATACTAGATGAACTAAATATCAAATTTTGTGTTAGTCTAAGAATTGTTTGTATGTGTGTGTGTGTGTGAATTCATCGTTAGACATAAATTTAAGGAGTCGTCATCAATATTTTTTATTTAGGTGCGATTGGTTACCTAATTAAATCTGTCCTATTTAAATAGAAATCTCAATATTGGCTTAAGTATCTTTAAATAGTAGATTTTAATTCACGAAATTATATTTTAGGTTCGGGAGTGCGATTACATGTTAAAAAAGTTATAGCACCCTTACAGTACCCATCCAAATAATGGTATCAATTTGATTTCAAATTATTCAAGCCTTAATCATATTTATAATTTATCAAAATTTTAATATTAAAAATTGATCTTAAAATTACTCCAATAGTTTGGTAATAATTTAAGATAATTCTTTTATCTCAAGAGTATTCATAGAGATTAATGTCTCATTCTAAAAAGGTTTATCATTGGATTTATTTAATTTTACTACCAAAAATAAATATATATAAACAAGGCTTATAGTAAAAATTGTTCTCCAATCTGTTAGTAAAATCTTTTATTGAAAATTATCCTCTAATCTGTTGATGGATTTTTTTTTAAAAAAAATATGTAAAAAAAATTCATTAAGTCTTCAAATAGTTTGGTAAGACTTAATTCAAAGTTTGATCCTCTAATAGTTTGGTAGGATTGAAAACCAATTTTTTTTTTAAATTACCTTAAAGTCAAAAGAAAAAAATCAATTAAAACAAATAGAAATTATTAGGTAAATAATTCTATGCAATAAAATATAATAATATAATAATATAATATATTATCATGTAACTAATATAATAATATATTTTATCATATTAATTCACTCATATAATAAAATAAAAAATAAAAATATGGAAAAACATAAAAAAAGGAAATTAAAATCAAAATAAAAATCAAAACTAAAAATTAAACTAAAAATTAAAAGAAAAAAAGGCCAAACTGTGCGATTTGGGTTGGGTTTAAAAATAGGTTACGCACAGATCTCCACAAGTCACACGAGTTAGCCTCTTTTGCAAAATGGTGTCGTATTGGATTGGTATAAAGGGCAAAATTTTGCTTTGTTCCTTAAATTGCCTCAGCCATTTCTTCTTCTAAACTGATTTCTTTATGTCTTTTCTCTAGACAATAGATGAACATCGGCCAACTTTTTCAGATTTCAATGCCATGAAATTTAAATTGTTGTTGGAATCTTTAAATGAAACCTAAATATCTTGGAAACCCAAAAAACAGCAACCTCGTTATCCTTTAGCTACTATGAATATTGTTAGAATCTTCAAAGCTTTGTCGGAAAAACCAAACTAAACATAGAAAATTGCCAAAAAACCTCGAATTTTTTCAAAAGCTTCCCCAACCCAAAAAAATTGAAATCTTTCACAAATATTTCTATAGTCCAAAAAAAAAATAAATCAAACAACACTAGAAATTTCCAACACTAAAAATTTCAATCCATAATCGAACCTTAAAACCAAAACTATTCCTTTAAAACCAAGATTCCAGAACTAAAATCACAAAACCCAAAGAGCTCGCTTCTTCATTTTCCCTAAATTCTAGAAATTTTAGAAATAAAAACCCTAAAACCTATTCAGAAAATTCAAAAGAATTCAAAGATTCCACTAGAAAATCTCTCCTCTTTTGCATATGAATTTGTGCTCGATTTATAGGGCTCTTTTTAATAGATTTTTTAGGGATTTAAACAATTCAATCCATACTTGAATCTTAGGATTTTATTCTGGTCTGATTAAGGTCAATGGTTGTTTGATTGTGTTTCTAATTTTAAGCAGTCATGGTTTCTGGGTTAATCTCTAAAATTTTTTGATTTCATTCATTTTTTATATTCAATTGTTCTTCAATGTTTTTAGGACAAAACCATAAAAAAAAAGTTGTTGGGTCCTAACCTAAGCAAAATGAGCCACCAATGCCCCTAGCCCCAAATATTACATTTTTTAGGCACAAACCCCAAATACCCAGTGAATAGGTCTATTCGAGATACAACAACCTAAAATCCAAGTGAGTTAACTATTTGGATTGTTCGATATTAAACCTAGATAAAATAAGGTGTCTACAGTTACACTTTTTTGTATATTTCTATGAAGTAGGAAGGATGTAAAGACATAGACAACCATTGCATTTGGTTTAACTCTAAACAATTTTAAAATAACCCTATAAACAGAGGCATGAAATTCAAAAATTCCAACTAACCCCTCTAAATAGAGGTCCAACAAACTAAATTCCTTTATACAGAGGTAAACAAATAAGAAATGGGCTCCTTTATTATTCTTCTCGTCCATTTTGTTCAAGTCCAAAAAAACTGAAAATTTTAACTTGAAATCCAAGGATTAACAATTTGAAAATTCAAAGGTTCATCACAAAACTTTAAAGATTTGCAAGGTTTCATAACAAAAATAGAAATATTTTAATACTCTAAGATTCGCTAAAAAATTTGTAACTATTTCAAAATCCACAAAGATTTAAGCTTCACAAAAGTGTTTAGATTCACAAGACTTTAGATTCGTAAGACTAGAAGATTTACAAGAATTCAGATTCACAAGAAATTCAAGTTTGTAAGAGATTCAAGTTCACAAGAATTCCAAAGATTTGTAAGAGATTTACAAACTTTAATTCACATACTAGATTCAAAAATTCACATTCAAAAGATTTTTTTAGTGATTCACATCCAAAATTTAAAGTTTAGATTTTAAAAATTTAGGAATTCACATCCAATATTTTAAGGTTCATAGCCAAAATTTAAAGATTTTCATTCGAAAGGCTTTATATTTAAAAAATTTTTGGAAAGTTTTCCTTGTAAAAAAAAAATCTCATCATGAAAAGTCTTCCTCATTCGAGGATTCAAAAGTAAAAAAATTCTTTCCAATCAAAGTTAAATTTGGTATACAATAAATGCCAATGCAAATGTCTTCTATATGTTACAAATGTAACAATCCAAATTCTCACTAAATGATTCAAATGCATGTCTTAAACAATAATGCAAACATACTATGATTCAAATATTTTTTACATGATGCAAATGCATGCCCCAACCATGATGCAAATGTAATTATTAAGGATTTAAATACAATGTAAACACA